>SJYX01006139.1:21875-149555 GCA_006410675.1 Oreotragus oreotragus | reverse complement strand
TACTCTAAATATATTTAGGTATCACAAGACTCTGTTATTGACCTCTATTATAAAGCTTTTGGTCAGAGAAACTACCTCAGAGATGCAAGTAATTTATTCTTTAATGATAGTTTCAAATAACAAGTCATGAGAGGTAGTGACTGAAGAATGTAGGTGGTGTTTGAGGACTTAACTTCATTATTTTCAGTAATTGAGGGGCCGCAGATTTTCTTCTTGGAATAAATGTACAGTCTAAGAACAAAAGGTAATACCAACCTCAGTTTTGATAGGCGCAGAGAAAAGGAAAGATGCATAATCGTTTGGAGAAACTAATTTTAGAAGACAGTAAGACAGCAGTGGGAACCAAGAAAACTAGTTAAAATGTACTTACAATTTGCTTTCTGTATATTGTCACTTTTGTGTTACTCCTCTTTCCACATAAAAATCATAATTTTTTGTTTATTAATCTAGTTGCTTATATTAACTTTTTTATTGAGGTATAATTTATATAGACTACAATGTAGTCATTAAATATACAGTTTGCATTTTGGCACATACAGCCATCATCACAATGAAGATGTAAAAAATTTTCATCACTAAATAGATTCCACGTGTTTTCTTTGTAGCTAATCCTTCCACTGTTCTTCCATTGTTCTTGAGTCCATTGGCCTCAGGCAGTCACTGATACGCTTTGTCCTCACAGATTAATTTTGACTGTCACAGATTCCTATAAATATGACCATACCTGTGTACTTTTTTGTGTTTTCTCCTTTGTTTTCTGCTAATATTTTCAGTAACTTTTATATATAAAATCTCATAGGCTGATCTTCAGAATGGTCTAAACAAATGTGAAGTAAGTCATAGGAGAGCCTTCCATGGCTGGAATGAGTTTGATATCAGTGAAGATGAGCCACTATGGAAGAAGTATATTTCTCAGGTATATTTTTATTTTCTCATGTTGTGTAGTTTACATGTATTTTTGTTAATGTAGTTTTTTACTTTTGTGAAGTTATTTATGGAGAAATGAAATAATGTTAATTTTTTTTTTTTTTTTTACCTAATTTGTTTCATTTGTTAGAGTTTACTGTTAGTTTGGAATTTCTATAATTTTTAGTGTGTAAATCTTTAAGGGCTTATAGCACATGGAGGTGATAATAGTAGTTTCCTTTGGAAGTGTCTTATATATTTTTTTTATTGCAGAAATGCTAGTATTTTTTAAAGTAATATGACTAGTTTAGAAAATTGGTGAAAGGTCATTTGAATCCAGACTGCCTGGTTACAAATTCCACCTTTCTTTATTACTATTAATAGCTTGTGTGTGCCTTATTATCTTCTGAGTCTTAACTAGAAAATGGAGATAATAATCTTGGGATATAGTAGTTATCAATCGAAAATAGCTATTTTAAATTATTAGGTTGGTGAAAAAGTAATTGCGGTTTCAGACTGTGAATATCAGTATTTTTGTTAATGTAGTTTTTTACTTTTGTGAAGTTATTTATGGAGAAATGAAATAATGTTAATTTTTTTTTTTTTTTTACCTAATTTGTTTCATTTGTTAGAGTTTACTGTTAGTTTGGAATTTCTATAATTTTTAGTGTGTAAATCTTTAAGGGCTTATAGCACATGGAGGTGATAATAGTAGTTTCCTTTGGAAGTGTCTTATATATTTTTTTTATTGCAGAAATGCTAGTATTTTTTAAAGTAATATGACTAGTTTAGAAAATTGGTGAAAGGTCATTTGAATCCAGACTGCCTGGTTACAAATTCCACCTTTCTTTATTACTATTAATAGCTTGTGTGTGCCTTATTATCTTCTGAGTCTTAACTAGAAAATGGAGATAATAATCTTGGGATATAGTAGTTATCAATCGAAAATAGCTATTTTAAATTATTAGGTTGGTGAAAAAGTAATTGCGGTTTCAGACTGTGAATATCAAATCATTATAACTAGGCTCAAACACATCTTTATTAATAAAAATAGGAACTGTTACAATCAACACATTTTTTCAATGAGAAATAAGTTTGTTTATTCTTGTAACATAAAAATCTATGCTTTGGGATTTGACAAACTCTTGGAAAGCATTTTCTCCTTCCTGCTGGTTGTGGAAGCATTTGTCCTTCAAAAACTTGTTGAGATGCTTGAAGAAGTGTTGTCAGTTGAGTGGTCAGGTGAATATGGTGGATGAGGCAAAATTTTGTAGCCTGATTTGTTCAACTTTTGAAGTGTTGGTTGTGCAATGTGAGGTCGGGTGGTGTTGTGCAGAAAAATTGGGCCCTTCCTTTTGACAGATGCTGGCTTTAGGCATTGTAGTTTTTGGGGTGTCTCATGGATTTGCTGAGCATACTTCTCAGATGTAATGGTTTTGCCAGGATTCAGAAAGCCGTAGTGAGTCATACCTTTAGCAGACCAACAAACAGGGACCATGACCATTTTTTGATCCGAGTTTGGCTTTGGGAAGTGCTTTGGAGTTTCTTGTGGCTTCCCTGGTGGTTTCTTCTTGGTCCATCACTGAGCTGATTGTTGCCAGTTGTCATATAAAATCTGCTTTTTGTTACACATCACAGTCAGTTCAAGAAATGGTGTGTTTTCATTGCATAAAAAAGAGAAGACGACACTTCAAAATGATGATTTTTTGATTTGCCGTCAGCTCATGAGGCACCCACTTATGGAGTTTTTTCACCTTTTCAATTTGGTTCAAATGCTGAATGACCATAGAATGGTCAGTGTTGAGTTCTTTGGCAGTTTCTTGTGTAGGATTAACTTTAATGATCCTCTCAGTTGGCTGTTGTCAACTTTTGATGACCAGTCACTGCGCTTCTCACCTTCAAGGCTCTTGTCTCCTTTGCAAAACTTCTTGATCCACCACTGCACTGTACATTCATTAGCAGTTCTTGGGTCAAATGCATCACTGATGTTGTGAGTTATCTCTGCTGCTTTACATTTTGAACTCAAGAAAATTGTTCGAATTTGCTTTTTGTCTAACATCATTTCCCTAGTCTAAAATAAACATAAACAGCAAGTAATGTCATTGGCAGAAAAACAAAGTGAGAAATGTACATTAAAATGATGTATAACATAACCACATTTATTTAAGAATGTATTCCAATATCAAATGGCAAAGTTAAGCAGTGCAAAACTGCAGTTACTTTTGCACCAACCTATTATATTTTATTAATATTTTAATCTTTTCAGAAAAATTTGCTGTAGGATTTTTCTTATCTTGATAATAAGCATGTTAGTGAAAAGCTACAAACTTCCTGTGGCCAATTTTTAGCTAGTAAAGTTAGTTTGTCAAACAGATTCTTTTTGATAAAGAAACTTTGTAATGCCTTCTAATCTTTAGATTCTTTTTTAAAAAAAGATCTATGTTTAACTTTTCTAAGGGGGCTTGCTTGTTAATGAACCAAAATTTACCATGTTGTTAAATGAATTTGTCTAAAGTAGAAAAACTGAATTTTTAGGGACGAACTGTGTGTCCATCTTGTTTTTAACGGAATGTTTTTATATGTATTTTTGTATTCTCACCTTTACATATTTCCACATCATCCAGAACTTCAGAAATTTATTCTGGATTTATAAATTACAATGATTTGACTTATCACTGGGTAATATGGTTTAATATTTTACTTTCTTGATCCTGTTTCAAAGCCGGAGTACTTGCATCATGATATTGCTGTGAGAATGAAATGAAATATAGTGCCTGTAATATAGTTAAGTAATAATTAGCATTAATTATTAATGCTATTAATTATCGCTAAGCAGTAATTAGCATTACATATCAGTTGTTAATCATAAAGCACTGAGCGACTCTTCACTCCTCTACAGAGAACAGCATCTTTGTTGTTCTACAGACATTTGTCTAGAGCCTGCCATTATCAGGTAGTGTCCTTAGTACCACGGTACAGCTTTTTTAGGGGCAAATAAAATGATTGTGAACCTTGCTTTCAGAGTGTGATAATAACAGCTAACGTTGGTGGGTTTTATAGTATACACAGTGCTTTAATATACATTCTTGGTTAATCCTTACACAGTTTCTGGTACAAGGTAGTGTTTTAGTACATGAAGTACCTCTGGGGCTTAAAAAATTAAGGAATTGGTTTCAAACACAGGTATTCTTACTCACTTTGTGTGTGGTTTGTCAACCCTGTGGTTTGCGGTTTTAGTTTTATTTTGTTAGAGCAGTGATTTTCAATCCTCTGTGCATTAGAGTCACTTGGGGGAATGCTTTAAAAATGCTAAAGCCTGGGTCCTGTGCCCAGAGATTCTGATTTTATTGCTATGGTGTAAATGTGGACATTTGTTGGAAGCCCTTCACAAGATTCTGATGTGAAGCAGAGTTGTAGATGCTGTGCCAGGGAGTGGAACCATAAAGGAAGTAGGAGGTAGTGGTGGTGGTGTCTAATTTCAGAGTTAATGATATCCAGAGGCTGAGGCTATCTGCTGTGATGGATTCTTTGCAAAGTGACCTTGCAGCTTTGACGGCTTTTGGGAGCATTTCATCAGAGGAAGGCACTCCAGCAACGGAGCTCTGACGTTTAACTGGGATGTCCAACTGGAAGGATTTGGGCTTGTTTGTTTTAAGAGCTTCTTGATTGAGTTGGTACTGTGATTTTTATTTCTTTAGATACTGTTGTCTCTGCTAGCTAGATGTCAGGGAAACCAGTGTTGGGAAAATATTCAGCTTCTTCTGTGGCGAGGATCTTACTGTATGCTCTTAGTTGCACTGGTTGGTGGGATCTGGTTGTTCCTGTGGTGGATGGGTCAATCACAGAATTGTAATTTATGCCCATTTACTTAAAATATAGGAATGATGAGAGTGTTTGAAGTTCATAATTTAGGTATTCTAAATCTTTATTAAAGTCACTTTCCATTTATTCTAGACCCAAGAGATTCAGAACAGCTTATTGGTTAAATTAATAAGTACTAAAAATACATGTGTAGTCTAAGAATTGGTCAGTTCTTAGTTTTACATAATAATGCCCTGATAGTTGTTTTCTTTTTTTAAGGCTTTTGTTGTGATGGTATGTAACTGTCATTCATGCAAAACTGTTTGAATTGCTGTTTGTTTTCACTTTCAGTTTAAAAATCCCCTTATTATGCTGCTTCTGGCTTCTGCAGTCATCAGTGTTTTAATGCATCAGTTTGATGATGCCGTCAGTATCACTGTGGTAAGAAAAATATATGTATTTTTAAATTGTTAATTGTATAAGTTAAGATTGGCTTTTATTTTAGAATATGAATTGAGGGATGCCTTATTGTTTTCTTCAGGTTTGCTTTTTTTTTTTTAGATTCTGGTTTTAGTTGCAGTGATCTCAAGTAATGTTCACGGATCTGTGATTGGCACCCTTGGGAATTATTTAACAACCTGATAATTTCATAGATGTGAAACATTTTATAATAATTTTCCAATTAAATATTTAATTTCTTTTACTTTCCAATTGAGAGTATGTTTAACTAGTTGTGAACTGAAGCCTGACATTTTTGAAATTAAAAATATTTAACAATGCACTCTATATTTACTATGTAAGATTTTGTTCTCTCCAGCTAGGTTATTCTAGTTTTCATCTTTTTTTTTTTTCCTTGCCCTCTGCTTCATTGTATGTAAAAATTTATAGTAAGTCGAAGCATTGATTAAAGCAAGTATGTTTTGCTTAACTGCACAGGAGAAATGAATACAGAGCATCAAAGTCTCCAGCTTTTGCTTGTGGATTCCTGGGAGTCTATGAGATTCTTTTAGGGAGCATGTGAGGCCAAAACTACTTTCATAAAACTAAAACGTTATTTGTCTTTTTGCTATAGACATTTGCATTAATGGAGCAAAAGTGATGTGGGTAAAACCATTTGGTCTGAGTCAAGATAGTGGCACCCATCTTGTAAACTGTCTAGTACTTACTGTTTTCTTTCACTGTTTCTCTTAGTAATGTTTTCGATAAAACAGTAAAAATTAATTTTACTAAATCTTGATCCTTAAGTATATACATTTTTACTGTTCTGTGTGATGAAATAGGAAGTACTGATTGAGGTATGGTGATTGTCCCAAGGAAAGGTTTGTGTGCTGAAGTGAACTAGCCTTTTACTCCAAAGAATGACTGGTACACAAACTGTGGTTATTAAGACTTGAATAATTGGCATACTTTTTTTGAAAGTGAGTGAAATAACCTTTCACTACAAGAGAAACAACTGACAGAATTTGTTACCAATGGTAAAATTCAAGCTTTCAGTAGTAACTAGAACTTTGCAAAATTTTTATGCTGGATAGCTCCCCTATTTTAAGACCTTATTCTTAGTGATTTCAGTGAATGTGATTTTTTTTTTAACAATTATGAAATATGTCAACACTTGGAAGATTTGAATAACCTAGTGAATCAACCTTTTCTAAATGATCTGTGCATGATGATACAAAATATTCATTCACAATAGTAAGGAGACTGATTCTAATATAACAGACTGAAAAGTTCACTGATCTAGTTTTAGATTCTACATTGCAAATTACTTTTAAAGTTACTAGCAGTTGTCTAATTTTGGTGTAGTAGCTAAAAATAAAAACCACAATTATTTGAAAAGGCTTTTAAAATAAACTCCTTTTCCAACAGTATCTATTATGAGGTTGAATTTTTTTCATATACTTTAGCCAAATTAACATATGTCAGTAAATTAAATGCAGAAGCAGACAGGAGAATGGAAAAACTCAAATGAATTTTTTGGCCAACCCAGTATTAACGTGGACACCAAAGATAGAAAAATTGAAAACACTGCCACTTTTCTCACAATTCTGGGGAGTGATGTATTTTTCATAGGGCTTCCCTGGTGGCTCAGTGGTAAGGAATCCACCTGCCAGTTCAGGAGACATGAGTTTGATCCCTGAGTTGGGAAGATCCTCTGGAGAAGGAAATGGTAACCCACTCCAGTATTCTTGCTGGGAAGTTCCATGGACAGAGGAGCCTGGTTGGCTACAATCTGTGGGATTGCAAAAGAGTTTTTCATAAAAAAATAGTGTATGTGTTAACATGTAATGCACTTAGATTTTTTAGATGAAAGTAGAAGTTAAGACCCAGTAATTAAAGAAGTATTTAATATGGTAAATATCAGTAGTTATTAGCCACATAAACGAAAGCTGGTCCTCAGTTTGTAAAGGGATCCTGAGATCAAAGCGTTTAAGAAACGATCCTGGGGAGGCAGACTCCTGTCAGCTGTGGGTTTTTCCACCCCTAGGCCTCAAGGCAGAACTATGATTTCTTCCCTGGCTGCCCTGCCCTGTACTTAGTGTCTGGTGTCTTGGGGCTGCAGATAGAGTCAGAAAAATAAAATACGATTTAATAATTATTTCAGAAGTTGCAGTGTCTGATTTAAAAAACTTGTTTCTTTGTGTTGTTTAGGCAATACTTATCGTTGTTACAGTCGCCTTTGTTCAGGTGAGTAGGTCTATTTTGATATCATTATAAAATTGCTAAAAAAATCGGTTGGTTTATGTTAAAATGTTTAATTATTGGGGGATGGGTATGTTGTTCAGAATAATTTGCTCTATGTTTTTGAAATAATTTCAGAAACAGTAACTCTTAAAGGAAGTTTGTGGAACCAACACGACTGCTTTGATTTAGGTAGTGGCATGAAGAAAATCTAGTTTTCTATTTGATGGTCTTTCTATTTAAAGTTAACTGAAGCAGATGGAAACAAAAAGTAGAGAAATAGAAATAAAATCCAGCAATAGACTTTTAAATTTTTTCCAGTTAAAAAATTGGGTCAGGGTTCAGATTCCTTGTTCATCCATGGAAGGGATGTTCTGATCTGGGTCGAACTCCCCTATTCAGCGCAGGAACTGAGACAGTAAAGAAAATTTATGAAAAGGAACCCTGTTTAAAAAAAATTAATGTGATAGAGATAATTAATTAGAGATAATGTCTGAATTTCTATTGACTAGTGTAGACATAAATAAAAACATGGGCTTAGTTTTATGTTTCTTTAAATATCTGATAACTTCTGCAGGTTTTAGAACAATGTTGGCAGGTGTCAGTTGATGGTTAAAAATTTGATGCACCGTTAATAAAGCTGGAAGAATTATTCTAATTTAAGGAAAACTGTAATATGTCATTTGAAGTTCATGTTTATAATCGAAAGAGCATATTTTAAGTGGCTGTGGTTATTTTCACATCTGTGATATATTCCTTAGATATTTCCTGTCATCATCCAGGTGTCCTGTCATAATCTCTAATTTAGTAATTTGTTTTATAGCCACCCAGTATAAAAAAGCCGGTTGGAATCAGATTATCTGCAACAGCTTTGTGAGTTGCATTAGTATACCATCAGGGATCCTGTATGTAGGAAATGCTCTTTTATGTTTTAACATAAAAATTACCTTAAGGCAGGTGGAGGGCTAGTTTAGCAGAGGTCATTCCAGGCTGGGTCTCATTCATGGTCCTTTGCATGGTATGACCAACCCATTGGACCAGTAGCTGGAATGCTTTTGTATCACTAGTAGTGCTACAGATGTGTGGAGTGGCTTGCTTCATAAGAATTCTTACACAATTATCATTTTGTATGGAAGACCTTATGGGCTTACCTGGTGACTCACTGGTAGAGAATACGCCTGTCAATGCAGGAGATGCAGGGTTTGATCTCTGGGTCGGGAAGATCCCCTGGAGAAGGAAATGACAACCCACTCCAGTAGTCTTGCCTGAGAAATCCCGTGGAGGAGCCTGGCGGGCCACAGTCCCTAGGATTGCAGAAGAGTTGGACATGACTTAGTGACTAAACAACAACAAAATCGAAGACCTTAGTAGCAAGTTCCGCAAAATGACGATTTTAACATTGTAGGACTTTTACCAAAAATGGTGTTGCACACCTTAAATCTTAATGGCTGAAACCATCTGCCACGTATCTTTATGATAGGTCCGTTTGAAGGAAAACTCAAGAACAAATTGAAACATGTATGAAAAGCCCAGTTTCAGATTGGTAGTTCTGATTTTTTTATGCAGATGTGAGCCTTTTCCCCAAATGTGCTTATGACAGAACAAAATATTCTACAATTGACAATTAAAAATCCTCTCTTCAAGGGTCTTATTTACTCTCTGTTGAATTTACATTAATGCTTTGTCAGAAAACTGTCAGAAATCTTTCAGAAAGTCATTTTTTAGTATTATTTATATTTGTGTTTTTACCTGTATTTTAGAAGAGTGCTTTTTATAGTCTTTTAATGTTTATATCTGACTCCACTGTCCTTTCTAATCTCCATTTCCCATCCCTGTAATACCTCCTTGCAGCCATAAAAATAGCTAATTGTTCTGTATAATTACATATTGATGCTGCCTTTACAATAAATTTGAAACTTAACTTTTAGGTGTTCATTTGAGATGGCTGTCAAGTTTTTGGTGGTATATTGAAGGATCATTTTGATACAGAGGTATCTTTGTAGTTGTAGGGAGTAAAGGCTAAGAAGTTTAAAGAGGGAGGTAAAGATTGGGCAGCTTTTATGTCTTACATGACTAGGATCTAGGACTGGTGAGTATTTTCTAGCCTTTTATGGAATTTTTGGAAAACTTCTAAACTCCTTAATATCCTTGGTATAGTTAGGGGAAGGGTGTCTGTAATTTTTTTTAAAATTGAGGTATAGTTAACATACAGTGTTGTTAGTTTCAGGTGCCCTACATAGTGATTTGATATTTGTATGCCTTATGAAGTGATCACCATGACAAGTCTAGTAACCATCTGTCCCCATACAAAATTATAATGTTCCTTATGCTGTATATTGCACTGGGTGCCTTGTGATTTTTATATTTACAGATTTACCTTACTCTCACATTTGTTCCTCTTGTCTTAGTAGTAAAGACAGATTTATTTCTAAGTTGTTCTTCTATAGCTTTGCATTTTCTATTTGAAAATGCTTGTGATGGATATGCAGTTTTGATTAGTGCTAGCACTGCAGTCATTTCAGAACTCCTCCCACCCCAACTTTCACTTCCATTACTCTCCCTACTCCTTCTCCATTTTTAACCTTAGATCAAAAAGTTGGTGTACTTAGGGCAGAATGAGACAAAAATAGCAGTGACGTTGCATGAAGTGAGACAGTCCATGGAAGCTGGACTAAATAGTATAGTGTTTTGAAGGATGTCTCTGACTCTCAGCTATGATTATATGGATGGAGGAAGACTGAGCCTCACAGAGTTAGGGCTCCTGAGAATTTCCCCTTTGGGTGATTCAGAGTCTTGGGAAACATGTCTTTTGGGGTAGGGCAGCCATGTCTCACTCCTTGTTTAATGCATGTTTCTCCCACACAGACTTGTTTCACAAACCTTTGCAGTTGCCATGGTGTGACTCTTCAGTGCCAGTGTTATTTGCATTTAATTGTTTGACTTCCTTGGTCATTAAACACTGAAAGTAAAATTATCTTAATTATGAGGCTCAGTAATCTTAACTTTTAATGACTGAAAATTATATACTCTTTGGTTACACTAATATTAGTTTTCTTCACTTTATCAGTAACTTGACCTTAGGTTTGTATACTGAATATTGAAATATAGAATTGAGAATCTTTAATTAAAAAAGATTGTTTGGTCCCTATAATTTAACATTATTTAATAAAGGACAAGTGTTTTTGCATGGGAGTATAAGTAAACAAAAAGATAAAAATTTGGAGAAATGTTAAAATAATGGTTTAGGTAAATGTTTAAGTCTAACATAGCATATGTTCTTAAGAATGTGCTTATTGCATTTCTTTGTAAATATTGTTTCCTAATATTCTTTTTTTTTTTAAATAGGAATATCGTTCAGAAAAATCGCTTGAAGAACTAAATAAGCTTATGCCACCAGAATGCCATTGGTATGATCCTTGTTTCTGATAACAGATTTCTACTCTTAAAAGTAGAAATTAAATGTGACTAATACAATATACCTTGTGACCCAAGATTTGTCTGAACATAAGGTAGAAACCGTTAATCTGACATGAAAAATTCATGCTCTGTTCATTATAGCAAGTTGTACTATTAAAACTTTTGTTACGTCTAATTTTGTTGAGATTATTGAGACATGGATTTATTTAGCAGATACCTTTTGTATGTGACTGTGTGATAATGTGATATATTTTCCCCAGGCAAGCCCACTGGAAGGAATTTCTTTAAGTGGTCTTGCTTGCTTTCTTCAGCTGTGGCTATTTCTGTTTTATGTTACAGTGTGCGTGAAGGAAAATTGGAGCATACACTTGCACGAGACTTAGTTCCAGGTGATACAGTTTGCCTTTCAGTTGGGGACAGGGTTCCTGCTGACTTGCGCTTGTTTGAGGTGAGTTTGATGTCTTAGTCTGTTTGAGCAGCTCTAACAAACTACCACAGAGATAAATTTGCTTCTTACAGTTCTGGCATCTGGAAGTCCAAGATCAAGGGGACCAGCATGGTTGTGTCCTGGTGAGGACCCTCCTTCTTGTTCATTGCTGGTGCCTTCTTGCTATGTCCTCATGGTGGAAGGGGCTAAAAAATATATCCAGATAAACCTATAATTCAAAAAGATACATGCACCCCTGTGATCATAGCATCACTATTCACAATAGCCAAGACATGGAATCAACCTAAATGTCCAATGACAGGAATGGATAAAGAAGATATTTGTTAACAATGAAGGTACATATTTACAATAAAATACTACTCAGCCATGAAAAGAATGAAATAATGCCATTTGCAGCAAAAAGAAAGACAAATAACCCCATGTGATATTGCTTATATGTGGAATTTAAAATATGACACAAATGAACCTATCTTTGAAATAAACAGACTCAAACGGGAAACATACTTGTATTTGCCAAGGGCATGGGGATTAGGGAAGGGATGGAACAGGAGGTTGGGGTTAGCAGATGTAAACTATGATATACAGAATGGGTAAACAACAAGGTCCTACTGTATAGCACAGGGAACTATATTCAGTATCCTGTGATAAATTATAATGGAAAAGAATAGGAAAAACAATAGAATGTATAACTGAATCACTGTTGTATAGAAGAAATGAAAACATTAAAATCAACTGTGTTGTTGTTCAGTCACTTAGTCATGTCTGACTTTTTGTGATGCCATGGACTGCAGCATCCCAGGCTTCCCTGTCCTTCACTATCTCCTAGAGTTTCCTGAAACTCATGTCCATTGAGTTGGTGATGCCATCCAACCGTCTCATCCTCTGTCTCCCCCTTCCCTTCTTGCCCCAATCATTCCCAGCATCAGAGTCTTTTTCAATGAGTTGCTTTTCACATAAGTTGGGCAAAGTATTGGAGCTTCAGCTTCAGGATCAGTCCTTCTAATAAATAATCAGGGTTGATTTCCTTTAGGATTGACTGGTTTGATCTTAACTGTTCTTAGAAATCAACTATACTATTTTTTTGGGCTCCAAAATCACTGCAGATGGTGATTGCAGCCATGAAATTAAAAGACGCTTACTTCTTGGAAGGAAAGTTATGACCAACCTAGATAGCATATTCAAAAGCAGGGACATTACTTTGCCAACAAAGGTCTGTCTAGTCAAGGCTGGTTTTTCCAGTGGTCAAATATGGATGTGAGAGTTGGACTGTGAAGAAAGCTGAGCACCGAAGAATTGATGCTTTTGAACTGTGGTGTTGGAGAAGACTCTTGAGAGTCCCTTAGGAGATCAATCCTGGGTGTTTACTGGAAGGACTAAAGCTAAAGCTGAAACTCCAGTACTTTGGCCGCCTCATGAGAATGGTTGACTCATTGGAAAAGACTGATGCTGGGAGGGATTGGGGGCAGGAGGAGAAGGGGACAATCGAGGATGAGATGGCTGGATGGCATTACCAACTCGATGGACATGAGTTTGGGTAAACTCCAGGAGTTGGTGATGGATAGGGAGGCCTGGCATGCTGCAATTCATGGGGTCACAAAGAGTTGGACACGACTGAGTGACTGAACTGAACTGATATTACAATTTGAAATCAACTATAGTTAAAAATTTAAAAAATGTATAAGAAAAGAAACAACTTTTTAAAATTTAAATGAAGGCAAAAAAAAAAAACAGAAATAGGAATATAGAATAAGTAGTTGGCTCAAGTGGAGAACAAATAGTAGGAAGATGTATAGAATCCCGCTGTATTAGTGCTTGTTTTAATTGTAAATGTGTTAAATATTTACTGAAAACACTGAGATTATCAAAGTAGATATAAAAAAGTGACATATCTAAACATGTTTAAAAATTTTTTTCCTTTAAATGTACATCTTTCTCATAAAGTCTTTTGAGGTGTCCATGTAGTGAATTGGTAGATCTTTATGGGAGTATTATGTATTGTGGGAAACAGAGAGAAGGTGTGATAGAGTTCATACCCTCACAGATCTCACCATAAGATAAGATTTAAAACTGGGTAAATGAAACAGAAGTACAAAAAACGGAGTAGAAAATTTCGGTAAGGGAGAGGTTACTTCTGATTGGAGTGAAATGAGAGAATGCCTCAAGACAGCAATCGGTCTGGTGGTGATAATTGACAGGTGGTGGTGGTTGTTTAGTTGCTCAGTCATATCCAATTCTTGGCAACTCCATGCATGGACTGTAGCTCATCAGGCTCCTCTGTTCATGGGGATTTCCAGGCAAGAATACTGGAGCGGATTGCCATTTTCTTCTCGAGGGGCCTCTTCCAACCCAGGAATTGAACCCGAGTCTCCTGCAAGTCACCTGTGCTACGGGCGGATTCTTTACCATTAAGCCAGAGCCACTGGGGAAGCCCAATCAAAGGGTAGTGCTGGGTAGAGATGGAGCAGCTACAGAATTTAGAATCTGCAGAATCACTGTGAGTGTTCTGGTATGTGATCCAGAGCTGGAGTAGTAAGGAGTAGATAGAACATACCTGGTGGAATCAGAATCCAGTGGAGTGTTGGAAACCAAGCTCTGCTTCAGATGTTATTGGTTGGGATTTGCCTTTGAAGGTCATAACCAGCTGGCAATGGTGTTACTTTTAATCTTGCCACTAGGTGTAGGATACATTGAAGGGGCAGAGTTAGGCACCTAGTGAAAGGAGACCATAGTCCATGAGCCACACCAATCTCATCGACAGGAAATGATTTGTCTGCAGCTTTCATTCTTTGAATGCCTAATGTGTTCCAAAACATGGGTTCTCATATGGAGGTTATGGAAAGCCTGAAGGACATTTGAAATTATAATAAGTACAAGCTTCATCTAATCTTGGAATAGAGAGAAGTCTTTTTACCAAATACTTAAAAATTTATCCTTTGAAAGATATCAGATTGCTTTAATTGTTGAGTGGAAATAATACAATACAGTAAGTATTGGGAGTGTTAATTTTACTTTATTACCTTCTTTCTCCCCTTAGTAGGTCTTTCTGTATCTTTCTTCCTCATTCTGTCCCTTCCTTCTATCCCTGATATTTAGTTAATGACAAGACCTTGAATTATTTTTCCTTAGAGATGTAGTAGGCCTGTCACTTAATATAAATCCTCTTCTCTGATTAAGAACCCTTATTTGAATCTGGGAAGTTTTTGTTACCATTTATTCTGGAGTGCTTCTTTGCTTATTCAGAAGCAGACTTCCTCACTTGGATAGATAGAAGAAAAATGTTTCCCATTACAGTATAGTGACATAGAAACTTCAAAACACCATTTGATTTGGTAAAGTATTTAAGGGCTTTCATTTACACAAGGGTGGTGCAGTGGTGAAGAATCCACCTGCCAGTGCAGGAGACACAAGGGACGCAGGTTCAGTCCCTGAATTGGGAAGATTCCCTTTGAGTGGGAAATGGAAACCCATTCAGGTTTTCTTGCTGGAAAATTCCATGGACAGAGGAGCCTGGTGGGCCACAGTTCATGGTGTTGAGAAGAGTCAGACACAACTGAGCACACGGGGCAGCAGCACTTGAGAATTATCTCCGATAACTAAAATTATCTCATGCGTGTAGGAAAAAAACTGTCAGAATATGGATTAGTACATATTTTATCCATTCAGCAAATACATATTAAAGATACAGTGTGAATTTAATAGGAGAATATATTCTACATTTTAATGCTTGATGCTGTAAAATTTAGAAATATGTGCTTTGTGGAGTATTTGATTAGTTGTGATTGTTTCCCCCCTATCTGTTAGTTTTTCAGCACTTCATCAGCACATGTTTGTTTTGGTAGTGCTGTGCTTAGGTTTGGAGAAGGCAATGGCACCCCACTTCAGTACTCTTGCCTGGGAAATCCCATGGACGGAGGAGCCTCGTAGGCTACAGTCCACGGGGTCACTAAGAGTCGGATACGACTGAGCGAGTTCACTTTCACTTTTCACTTTCATGCATTGGAGAAGGAAATGGCAACCCGCTCCAAGGTTCTTGCCTGGAGAATCCCAGGGACAGAGGAACCTGGTGGGCTTCCGTCTATGCGGTCACACAGAGTCGGACACGACTGATGCGACTTAGCAGCAGNTTTCACTTTCATGCATTGGAGAAGGAAATGGCAACCCGCTCCAAGGTTCTTGCCTGGAGAATCCCAGGGACAGAGGAACCTGGTGGGCTTCCGTCTATGCGGTCACACAGAGTCGGACACGACTGATGCGACTTAGCAGCAGCAGTGCTTAGGTTGATTTTGTTTCAGTCAATCCACTTTACATGTATAGTTGACCATCTTTAATTTCTTCTGATAACTTCTCTCTCCTATTCATTTTACCTGCTACTTGGTACCACAGGCAGGTTTTTGCAACTACTTTGACAGTAGATTGAGGCAACTTTACTCAAAGAGTTGAGCCTTTTTTTTTTCCTAGACTTAAATGTGTTGACTGAAGACATAAGAAAGCTAATGAGGTACATTTCTTTTCTAGACACAGGTTACTACCTTTGATGT
The DNA here is from genome assembly GCA_006410675.1 of Oreotragus oreotragus. NCBI lineage: Eukaryota > Metazoa > Chordata > Mammalia > Artiodactyla > Bovidae > Oreotragus > Oreotragus oreotragus. Next base: position 133,766 of record SJYX01006139.1, on the reverse strand, counting down.
AATTAAATTGGCTTATTGGAGTGTTGTGTTGTTTGCTGAATATGGTTATGGTGAAAGATTATCTAAAGCTAGCTGGTTGGTGCAAATGTAATTGCCGTTTCGGACTGTGAATTTTAAATCCTTGTAACTAGACTCAGATACATCTTTATTAATCAAAATAGGAACCATTAAAATCAACACATTTTTGCCAAGGAGAAATACGTTTGTTTATTCCTGTTGCAAAATGTTGGACTGAGAAATGCCCGGCTAGATGACTCACAAGCTGAAATCAAAATTGCCAGGAGAAATATCAGCAATCTCAGGTATGCAGATAATATTTTAATGGCAGAAAGTGAAGAGGAACTAAAGAGCCTGTTGATAAGGGTGAAATAGGAGAGTAAAAAGCTGATTTAAGATTCACCATTCAGGGAACTAAGATCATGGCATCCAGTCCCATCACTTCATGGCAAATAGATGGGGGAAGAGGTGGAAACAATGACAAATTTTCTTTTCTTGGGTTCCAAAATCACTGTGGACTGTGATTACAGCCATTAAAAGACGCTCCTTAGTAGAAAAGCTATGACAAACCTAGACAGTGTATTAAAAAGCAGAGATATCACTCTGCCAACAAACATTCGTGTAGTCAAAGCTATGTTTTTCCAGTAGTCATGTATGGATGTAAGAGTTGGACCATAAGGAAGGCTGAGCACTGAAGAATTGATTCTTCTGAATTGTGGTGTTGGGGAAAACTGTTGAGAGTCCTTCGGACTGCAAGGAGGTCAAACCAGTCAATCTTAAAGGAAATCAACCCTGAATATTCATTGGAAGAACTGATGTGCTGAAGCTCCAGTACTTTGGTCACCTGGTGCAAAGAGCTGACACTTTAGAAAAGACCCTGATGCTGAGAAAAATTGAGAGCACGAGGAGAAGAGGGTGGCAGAGGAGAAGATGTTTAGATAGCATCACTGACTCAGTGGCCATGAATTTGAGCAAACTCTCGGAAATAATGAAGGCCAGGGAAATCTGGCATGCTGCAGTTCGTGGAGTTGCAGAGAGTCAGACAGGACTTAGCGAATGAACAAGAAAAATGAAAATGTTCCTTTGCATAAAAATCCGTGCTTCAGGATTTGACAAACTCTTAAGAAAGCGTTTTCTATCTCCTGCTGGTTGTGGAAGCATTTTCTCTGCAAAAAGTTGTCGAGATGCTTGAAGATGTGGTAGTTGGTTGGTGAGATGTCAGGTGAATATGGCAGATGAGGCAAAACTTTGTAGCCCAGTTCATTCAGTTTTTGAAGTATTGGTTGTGTGACCTGTGCTTGGGCATTGTCATGGCGCTTGGGTCCTTTCTGTTGACCAGTGCCAGCTGCAAGCGTTGGAGTTTTCTGTGCATCTCATGGATTTGCTGAGCATACTTCTCAGATGTAATGGTTTCACCAGGATCCAGAAAGCAGACAGGCAGCAGACTATTAGACAGTGACTGTTACCTTTTTTTGGCGAAAGTTTGGCTTTGAGAAGTGGTTTGGAGCTGCTTCTAGGTCTGACTACTGAGTCGGTCATCGCCAGTTGTTATGTCAAATCCACTTTTTGTTGCATGCCACAATCCAGTAGAGAAATGATTCATTGTTGTCGTGTAGAGTAAAGTGAAGGTGACTTTTGAAAACAATAATTTTTTTTTCTTTTTTTTGATTTGTGGTTAGCTCAAGAGGCACCCATGAACTTTTACTGGATTTTTTTCAGATTCCAGTTTTCTTCACATTCCAAATGACTGTCAAATGGTTGACACTGATTTCTTCAGCAACTTCTCATGTAGTTGTAAGAGGATCAGCTTCTATGATCCTCTTAGTTAGTCACTTTCAACTTCTGATGGCCAGCCACTAAGCTTCTCATCTTCAAGGCTCTTGTCTCCTTTGCAACACTTCTTGAATTACCATTGCACTGTATGTTCATTAGCAATTCCTGGGCCAAATGCATTGTTGATGTTGCTTTATGACCCATTTTTAACTCAAATAAGAAAATCACTTGAATTTGCTTTTTGTCTAACACAAATCCCTAGTTTAAGATGTAAAATAAACACCAAATAATGTCAGTAAGAACAAAGCATAAACCAAGAAATGTGCATTAAAATAATGTGTAACAATCACTTTTATTCGTGTATTCCAATATCACATGACAAATTAGATAAGTACAAAAACCGCAATTACTTTTGTACCAACTTTATATATGAAACAAACTTTTCACGAAAGTGTAAGGGAAAAGAAGACTCCTCAGCCTTGGGACATTATTAATTTCTCACAATAAAGAACTTGGATTTCGCTTAGGAAAAAGCAAGCCCTGGACTTCTGCTCTACGATTTTTTTCCTGTGGACGTGGACTGTGACCCGGTTGCCACTTCAGCACTGTCACTGCTGCAACTCGGGGGTTCCTGTCACAGTTTCTTTGGTTCGTATTGTGGGCCTCCAGTAGCATCTTGTCAGTATGTTCAGTGACCTGACTGCTATATAACTTTTTTCCAGTGTGTTTTGGCTGTGTCTTAAGTCAGTTTAGGCTGCTGTAATAAATATGATATACTTGGTGGCTTATACAACAGATGTTTATTTTGTTTGTTTCTGGGCAATGGGAAGTCCACAGTCAAGGTCTGGCAGACTTGGGTTGTTGATGAGGGCTGTCTGTCTTCCAGCCTTTCTGCTGTATCTTCATATGGTAAAGAGTGATCTCCATTCGTGTGACAGTGCCACTGATCTCATTATGTGGGCCTCACCCACGAGACCTTCTCTAACCCTGATCAGCTCCCGAGGCCTCATTTCCAGTTACCATCACTTCACGTTGGCATTTAGGGCCTCAACATGCATTTTAGGGGGACAGAATTCAGTCCATAGCAGACAGCCTATCTTTTGTAAAACCGTTTTTAAAGAAGATTAGTATTGATAACTTAAAGATTTTGTATTGTGTTTTCTTGCCTGAGTCAGTTTTCCATAGCCAAGGAAAGAGCGAATATGTGTTGGTGACAGTAACCTTACCAGCATAGGAACCTTAGAATTATTCATGGACCTGGGATAGTAAGACTCAGAGGAACTGAGTTATGGGCATATTTTCTAGTTATTTTTACCAAAGGATTTTTATTTTAATTTTTAAATAGTAGTTGAAAAGAGGCACCCTAGCCAGTTAATTGGTGGCTGCCAAAAGATTGGGCTTCCCTGGTTACTCAGATGGTAAAGAATCTGCCTACAATGCAGGAGATCTAGGTTTGATCCCTCGGTAGTGAATATCCCCTGGAGAAGGGAATGGCTACCCACTCCAGTATCCTTACCTGGAGAATTCCATGGACAGAGGAGCCTGATAGTCTATAATCCATAAGGTCATGAAGAGTCAGACACAACTGAGTAATCAACACTTTAGAGGGGTTGGTCCCATAGCGACTTTAGATAAAGCAATCTTACAGACTGCATGTACTTGTATGTTTTGCCTTTTTGGAAGCATAAAATATTTTCCATAATCTTCCAGGTACAGTCTATATCAGTATTTGAATGAGGAATTCTTTGTAACAATGTAATAGAGGAAAAGCAGGTTTGTTTTGACTGTTGAAAATATTTTACCTCTTAGCTGAAAATTTCTAACTAAACCAAAAACGTTGACTGAAATATACTAAGATTTTTCTTTACTTGGAGTTCTGAAAGATTAATTCTGTTGACACTTTCTTTTGTGGCTCATGTGCCACATACCATTCTTTGAAACTGTCCTTACAATCTACACACAGGGTACAGTTGCTACTTCTTTTTTTCCTAATCCCAATTTTTGATAGGATGTTTTTCTAAATGTATGAAACTTCTATTAGATAACTACTACTTGAACTGTGGTGTTGGAGAAGACTCTTGAGAGTCCCTTGGACTGCAAGGAGATCGAACCAGTCCATTCTGAAGGAGATCAACCCTGGGATTTCTTTGGAAGGAATGATGCTAAAGCTGAAACTCCAGTACTTTGGCCACCTCATGCGAAGAGTTGACTCATTGGAAAAGACTCTGATGCTGGGAGGGATTGGGAGCAGGAGGAGAAGGGGACGACAGAGGATGAGATGGCTGGATGGCATCATGGACTCAATGGACGTGAGTCTGAGTGAACTCCGAGAGATGGTGATGAACAGGGAGGCCTGGTGTGCTGCGATTCTTGGGGTCGCAAAGAGTCAGACATGACTGAGCAACTGAACTGAACTGATGTGATTGAGAGCCAGGAAGCCATTTTTATGACACTAGATCAGACCTTTCAAATCTGCGCAGAAAGGCTATTTCCACTAGGAGTCAAGATCGACTTGGGCCAGGCTTGGAAGTCTAAATGTAGAGCTAGCCAGTTGGCATTACGTAGAGACCCTTTTTCTTCAGGAATCCACGCAGTTTGTTATAGGACAATAGTTTGGTTCACTGAGTAGATTCTGGTGTCTTTGGGGTTGTTCCTTAGTACCCTGGGCGAGTAAAAACCAAAGACAATGAGCATGATTGAATAAGCACAGACCTCCCTTGGCTACAGTCAGAGGTAGTCTCTGACTGAAACCTCAGTTATGTATTATGTTCCTTTCTGTAAGGCTAATGTTCTTGTTCTTGCCCACTCTTTTGTTAATACCCACTAGCAAGCAGGTTCCTCTGCATTGGGTAACTCCATTAGTGGAACTATCTTTCTGTGTCAGAGCATCTGACTTCCTGAGTTACTAAGTAAATTCTCTGTTTACTCAGTGGAAAACTTGATATTCTGACAAAACAGATTCTGCTTTGATTTGCTATTCTTTTTCAAAAGAGATTTTTTTCTAACATTTGCTAGCATATTTAGGCAAAATGTTGTCCCTCTCGTCAGAAATCAGTCTGTGTTACAAAGTCATTTTTCTGGCCATTCAACAAATAGTTGAGTACTGTGTATAGACTGCTATACCAGGTTTCAAAGTTAGGAAATGCAAAAGACAGTTGTTTGCCCTTTCTACTGGGAGACACGAACTTGCAAGCAAATAATTAAAAGAATAAAATGTGTCTTCTTATGTAATGAATTAACTGTGTGAGCTTTTAGGGCTGTTTTCTTTCTGTAATATAGAATGGCCCTAGGGGAGTGCATCCTAACTTTTAATATGAGCAGAACTCATCTGGGTTCTGTTCTGGCAAATCTGAGGTGGGGCATTCATAACAGCTCTTAGTCTGTGCCAAAAGTACTGGTACATCCACCACATGTAAAAATATATATATTTTTAAAGACAGCTTGATTGAGATATATAGTTCACATACCAAACAAGTAACACATTTGAAATGTACAGTTCAGTAGTTTTTAGAGTTGTACAGCCATTACCACAAGTGTATAACATTCTCATCATTTCCAAAAGAAAACCCTTACCGTTTAGCCTTCACCAACTTTGTCTCCTTGCCCCAGAGCCTGGTAGCTACCAATCTGCTTGTTCTGTTTGAATAAATGTGCCTATTATGGACATTTCATATAAATGGAAGTATATACTGTGCAGTCTTTGTGTCTTGCCTCTTTCAGTTAACATAATGTTTTCATGGTTCATTATGTTGTAGCGTGTATCAGTACATCACTGCTTTTTATTGTCAAATAATAGTACTCTGTTGTATGACTGTATTACACTATTGTGAATCTATTTACATGTAAAGAGTTCCTGGTAGAGAACGACTTTTTTGTGCCATTTTGCTATTTGTTTTCTGTGTGTGTTTTATTTTTTATGTTTCTGATTTCCTCCAGTCTCCCCTTTTTAAAATGCTTGATTCACTTAAAAGTTTTTATTTATGTATTTAGCTGTATCAGGTCTTAGTTGCATTGCAGCATGGGGGCTTCTCTCTAGTTGTGGCGTGTCAGCTCCAGAGCATGTGGGCTCAATATTTGCAGTGGGCCACTCACTAGTTGCAGTGTGTGGACTTAGTTGCCCCGTGGCATGTGGGATCTTACTTCCCTTATCAGGGACTGAACCCATGCCCCATGCATTGGAAAGCAGATTCTTACCACTGGACCACCAGGAAAGTCCCTGATGCATTGATTCATTTCATTTATTCATTCATTCATTTAACTTAAACACACAGCATTCTTTATTGTAAATTTCAAATAGAAAATTGGTTTTCATTGATTTTTGGGGGGGTCTTAATTGAAGTAAAATTTGTATATAATGTTTTTTCAGTTTCAGCTGTATATCATTTTAATTTGATATCTCTATATGCTACAAAATGATCACCACAGAAGGTCTAGTTACCATCCATTGCCATACAGTTGACCCCTTCATCCCTTTTGCCCACTCTCAAACCTCCTTTCCTTCTTTTGACCACCAGTCTGTTCTCTATGAGTTTGAATTTATTTATTTTTAGTGTGTGTGTGTGTTAGATTTCATATATGAATGAAATCATACGCTATTTGTCTATCTCTGTCTTATTTCACTTAACATAATACTTACTCTCAGAGATGATATGCCTTGTTGCAAATGGCAAATTTCATTTATTTTTTTGGCTGAGTAGTATTCCATTGTGTGTGTATATGTATGTGTGTGATCTTCTTTATCCACTTATCTATCATTGGATGCTTAATTTTGTTTCCATACCTTGGCTATTGTAAATAATGATGTAGGGAACACATATGGGTGCATATATATTTTCAAATTAATGTCTTTTGTATTCTTTGGATAAATACCAAATATGGAATAGTTGAGTTTATGTGGTAATTCTATTTTGAATTTCTGAGACATCTTCATACTGTTTTCCATAGTGCTTGCATCAATTTACATTCCCACCAGTAGTGTATGAGGGTTCCTTTTTCTCCCAAATCCTTGTCAAGTCTTGTTATTTCTTGTCCTTTTGATAATAGGCATTCTTATAGGTGTGAGGTGATATCTCACTGAGGTTTTGATTTGCATTTCCCTAACAATTATTGAGTGAAAAAGTTGGCTTAAAGCTCAATATTCAGAAAATGAAGATCATGGCATCTTGTCCCATCACTTCATGGGAAGTAGATGGGGAAACAGTGGAAACAGTGTCAGACTTTATTTTTGGGGGCTCCAAAATCACTGCAGATGGTGACTGCAGCCATGAAATTAAAAGACGCTTACTCCTTGGAAGGAAGGTTATGACCAACCTAGATAGCATGTTCAAAAGCAGAGACATTACTTTGCCGACTAAGGTCCGTCTAGTCAAGGCTATGGTTTTCCTTTGGTCATGTATGGATGTGAGAGTTGGACTGTGAAGAAGGCTGAGTGCCGCAGAATTGATACCTTTGAACTGTGGTGTTGGAGAAGACTCTTGAGAGTCCCTTGGACTGCAAGGAGATCCAACCAGTCCATTCTGAAGGAGATCAACCCTGGGTTTTCTTTGGAAGGACTGATGCTAAAGCTGAAACTCCAGTACTTTGGCCACCTGATGTGAAGAGTTGACTCATTGGAAAAGACTCTGATGCTGGGAGGGATTGGGGGCAGGAGGAGAAGGGGACGACCGAGGATGAGATGGCTAGATGGCATCACTGACTCAATGGACTTGAGTCTGCGTGAACTCCGGGAGTTGGTGATAGACAGGGAGGCCTGGTGTGCTGTGCTTCATGGGGTCGCAAAGAGTCAGATATGACTGAGTGACTGAACTGAACAGTTATTGGAAAAGCTGACTTGAAACTCAGCATTAAAGAAAACTAAGATCATGGCATCCAGTCTGATCAATTCATGGCAAATAGAAGGGGGGAAAGTGGAAACAGTGACAGATTTTATTTCCTTGGGCTCCAAAATCACTGCAGACAGTGACTACAGCCATAAAATTAAAAGATGCTTGCTACTTGAAAGCTATGACAAACCTAGACAGCTTAGTAAAAAGCAGAGAACTCACTTTGCTGATGAAGGTCCATATGGTCAAAGCTGTGATTTTTTTTTTAGTAGTCATGTATGGATACGAGAGTTGGACCATAAAGAAGGCTAAGCACTGAAGAACTGATGCCTTTGAACTATGGTGCTGGAGAAAACTTTTGAGAGTCCCTTGGACTGTAAGGAGATCAAAACAGTCAATCCTAAAGGAAATCAGCCCTTAATATTCATTTGAAGGACTGAAGCTGAAACTCTGAAACTTTGTTCATTTATTTTTTATTTTTGTTGTTATTATTTTTACTGAAATCTTTATTTCTTCACATGGCTTTAAAGTATTTTATTTTATAAATTCTTTCCTTTTATCTGGAAGGACTCAGTATTTTGACATTTCTGTTAGTGATGAATTGTCTTAGCTATTTAAAAAATAGGAATGTCTTAATTTTTCATTTTTGAAAGATAATTTTGCTGGATATAGAATTCTGTTTGATTTTTCCCCCCTCAGTGCTTTAAATATGTCATTCTACTGGTCCTAGCCTCCATGGTTTCTGATAAGAGATGGGATGTTAATCTTACTGAGAGTTCTTTGTACATGTTGAATTGCTTTGTTGTTGCTGTTTTCAAGATTCTGTCTTTGTCTTTCAGCAGTTTGGTTATAATATCTCTCAGTATAGATGTCTTTGAGTTTATCCTGTTTGGTGTGTGTTTGTCTTCTTTGATGTGTAAATTCCTGTCTTTCATTCCATTTAGGAAGTTTTCATTTAATATTTCTTCAGATATTCTCTATGCACATTTCTAGTCCACCCCCCCCTTCTTTTGGGACTCTCATAATGCTGAAATTGGTATGTTTGATAGTGTTCCACAGATAGTTACGCTCTGATCATTTTCCTTCTCTTTCTCTGCCTTTCAGACTGGTTCATTTCAATTGTCTTATCTTCAGATTTGCTCATTTCACACCCCCACCACCACTTTGTTCAGATCTGCTGCTGAGCCCCTCTAGTGAAGTTTTCATTTATTACACTTTTTAGCATCAGGATTTCTTATTTTGAGCACACCACACTGCTCATGGGATTTAGTTCCCTGACCAAGGATCAGACCCAGGCGGTGGAAGTGCAAAGTCCTAACCAGCAGGTCACCAAGGAATTCCTAGATTTCTTTCTTTCTTTCTTTCTTTCTTTTTTAACAGTTTTTAAATTTCTCTATTAATATTCTCTTTTTGTTCATTAATTGCTTTTCTGATTTATTTTAATACTTCATCCATGGTTTCCTTTGAGCACATTTAAGACAGTTGACAAGGTTTTTTTAGTAAGTCTAGTGTCTGGCCTGCCTCAGGGATAGTTTCTGTCAGTTTAGTATTTCCTGTGAAAGGGCCATACTTTCCTATTTCTTTGTATTTATAATTTGTTGAAAAATAGGCATTTGGGGGTATTATGATGTCGTCACTCTGTACATCAGATTTGCTCCTTCCTTACGATTTGTTTTTGGTTGTTGAGGGCTGCAGCAGTTCAGTTTATTTAGTGACTTTTCCAAACTGTTTTTACAAAGACAAGATTCCTTGTTATTTGTGGCCCTGAAGTTTCTGTTTTATTATCTTAAGAGTCAGTCTTATCCATCTGAAGCCAAAAAACCGGGAGTAGGGGAAGGGAGTGCCACTCTCCTGCTCCTTCCAGCTTTTCTCTGAGTTGGGGCACTTCATCACTGAGCTAGGCTGCCTACCACTCTGCCTTTGCACACCTTCGCCTTCTTACTTGGCCTGACTCAGATCTGTGGGGTCCTCTCAAGGTCTTCTCTGAACTTGCTTCTGAGTCTGGACATTATACTCTCCATAGTATATGTGGTGGCCCTTCCAGCCTTTATTTCTTCAGAGAACTTCCGCCTTGCTCGCTTCCTTTTCCGTCTTTGGGTGTGTCTGCTACGTTGCCATGTTCTGTCCTCTGCCTGCTAGTACGTACGTTTAATCTTTTGGCAAATACCTGAAAGCCACTCTAGCTGGAGTTAGAGTGTGAAATAAAGGTCAGCCTCGGTACCAGTCCTTCAGGGAACTGCCGGACAGGTCAGAACACACAGCTTAACAGTATTGTAGGAATAGGGTCCAGGAAAGAAGCTTCCACCCCCACTGCTGTTGCTGCTTCTCTTGGGAATGGGGACGAACAGATAGAAAAATAAAAATGCCTGTTTCTTCTTAAACATTTCCCTAATTGATTTGTTTTTTATTCCAGAGTTCATTCTGTCAATTTTTTCCAGCTTATGATTGTTTTAGTGGAGGGACTGATTGTTTGAGAGCCCTGCTCTACTATTTTCTATGATGTTATTCATGAGTTATAAGTACAGTGTATTTTTTTGGCAGGTGTTGTGATAAATTGATTTTAGCATGTTGCCCTTCCTTATTGTGATTTGTCACTGAAACTTTGCTTTTAAATTTCTGAATTATTAAACTTACATGCATACTTGTAAAAAAGAGCAGTTTACAAACATATTAAGAGATTTTAAACTAGCTGTCAAAAGAAATTAAGTTAGAATGTTGGAAAAGGTAAATGGTTTATTTGTGGAATGTGGAAACATGCATATTCACTAAAATCTGTTTGATGTAAACATGTGTGTTTGAGTTTGGAAAAGATGTATTTTTCTTTAATAGTATCATCATACAACTGAGAAAACCGGTACATACGTAGAGCAATAAGAGTGTTGGTTCTCTAAGACTTATTATTTAAACTGAAGCTCTGCTTAGTGTTTTGTTGTCTTCTTTTTATAGTTCAGTTGTTAAATAGCATAGTGAGCTGAAGAATGCTATTCATTTAACATGCTGAAGAGAAAGAGTTTCTTTTTTCCTCATTCAGTTCAGTTCAGTTGCTCAGTCATGTCTGACTCTTTGTGACCTCTCACTAAGTCACTAGAATTTAAGAAGATTATATGGGTAGGTTAGAAGTGAGACTTAGTGTCCTTGTTTGGGCTTCCCTTGTAGCTCAGTCGGTAAAGAATCTGCCTGCAGTGCAGGAGACCCGGGTTCGATCCCTGGGTCGGGAGGATCCCCTGGAGAAGGAAATGGCACCCCACTCCGGTCTCCTTGCCTGGGAAATCCCATGGACAGAGGAGCCTGGTGGGCTGCNGGCTTCCCTTGTAGCTCAGTCGGTAAAGAATCTGCCTGCAGTGCAGGAGACCCGGGTTCGATCCCTGGGTCGGGAGGATCCCCTGGAGAAGGAAATGGCACCCCACTCCGGTCTCCTTGCCTGGGAAATCCCATGGACAGAGGAGCCTGGTGGGCTGCAGTCCACGGGGTCGCCCAGAGTCGGGCACGACTGAGCGACTGGCACGAGCACTACCTAACTTTAAGATTCTCACTTTACATTGGTGGGAAAGGACTGTTGCCAAATAGGTGCCCTTTTAAAATTTTCTTCAGTAGTCTTAGTGAAATACCCTATAAATCATTGTTAACTGAATTTAAATTATTGCCTTTAAATCATTAGCAACTTGATCAAGTTGAATCTGTACTCTTAAGTCAAAGTTTGCAAGCATTTACCATAGGATGAAATTTATTTCTTGTAACACTTGGGTAGGTGGACTTCGATTAATAAGCTAGAGCTCATGAAGAATTTTTAATTATATTTCCTTCATTTGAATAAACAGTAAGAGGAATCTTAATTTTTGACAGCATAAGTAAGAAATTTTATCATGATCAGGCAGTTGCAGATGACTATTTTGAAAAATACATTTCTGAGGAAAGAAACCCATTTCCAATTGCTTTTAATTCTGGACTCGAGGTGATTAACCTGGCAGCATACAGGACACCAAGATGTTCTTTAGTTTAAGAACTTACTTGTGGGTAGCAGTTGTACTGTATTAACGAATTTTTTTTTTAAGCAGTCACTTTTTGCTTTCCAGGAAGTCTTTGTTACTTTAGTTAGCATTTACTTTCTTTCTCCCTAATGTTTTATAGGAATAATCTTGATATTTTTATCAAACATTTTTAATTCTGTGAAAGTGAAATTCTGTAGATGTTAAATATTCAGATTGTGGATTATGTATGCACCTTGATTCTTTTTACAGTCTGCATTTTGAACTGTGTTGGGTCTTATTTACATCTCCACCATAGTGCCTGAGGAAGCATAATCAGTTTCCCTTTTACAGCTCTTCTGAAGGTCTTATCTTTGGAGCTGGCTGTTTCTTTGATTTCATTTTATCTTAACTTTCTCTCATGAACACATTGGATAAATGACTCTGACATGTTTCTTTTCAGATGAATTAAATTGTGACTTTGTTAGACTGTAATAATTAGGCTTGCTGCCGCATCAGGTGCTACCCTTCTTAGAAGTGATTGCCTTCCCCTCATGCTTTCAAAACTGTTTTCTGTGAAAAGCAGTTGAGAGACTTAACGGTGACTCACAATCACCATTAAGAAAACGTACCTTGTCACTTAGAAAATATTCTCATTCAGCAGACGGTTGAGAGTTATGCTATATTGTATGATTTAGACAAATTTCATTGATATTATATTGTTAATATTTTAAGTTTTACAAATTTATAATTATATAAGAAAAAAGATAATATATTGTTAATATTTTAAGTTTTACAAATGTATAATTACATAAGGAAAAAATAAGGGCCCAAAGCTCCCTTCTCTTCCACATTAGTTTGTATACTAAGACAGGGCTGTTCTATAAAAAATTACATGGCCTCTTTTATGTAGAAAAATCTGAATTAAAATTCTTACTCTCGTAAATGATTATTGCACTGCTAAGGCTGACACAGTGTCAGACTTTATTTTTGGGGGCTCCAAAATCACTGCAGATGATGACTGCAGCCATGAAATTAAAAGATGCTTACTCCTTGGAAGGAAAGTTATAACCAACCTAGATAGCATATTCAAAAGCAGAGACATCACTTTGCCAACAAAGGTCCATCTAGTCAAGGCTATGGTTTTTCCATTAGTCATGTATGGGTGTGAAAGTTGGACTGTGAAGAAAGCTGAGCACTGAAGAATTGATGCTTTTGGACTGTGGTGTTGGAGAAGACTCTTCAGAGTCCCTTGGACTGCAAGGAAATCCAACCAGTCCATTCTAAAGGAGATCAGTCTTGGGTGTTCATTGGAAGGAATGATGCTAAAGCTGAAACTCCAGTACTTTGGCCACCTCATGCGAAGAGTTGACTCATTGGAAAAGATTCTGTTGCTGGGAGGGATTGGGGGCAGGAGGAGAAGGGGATGACAGAGGATGAGATGGCTGGATGGCATCACCGACTTGATAGGCGTGAATTTGAGTGAACTCCGGGAGTTGGTGATGGACAGGGAGGCCTGGTGTGCTGCAATTCATGGGGTCGCAAAGAGTCAGACACCACTGAGCAACTGAACTGAACTGAAGTGAAGGCTGACACAGAAGAGCTGGGTCCCTGACGTAGTCAGTAAAGCCATGCTTCCTGCCTCTTTAAAAATACAAATTATTTTTATATTCCTTGTCCCTACAGACACCCACCTAATGCTGGCATTTATTCTTGTTTAAGATTTACATTTAAAGTAAAAAGTCTTCAGTGGAAAAATGTAAATTTCATCTTTCTCACAAAGAAAGGAGTTCTTTCTATAACTTGCATACAAGTTTCTGTTTCTTATTAATTTTCTAATTAAAAGCTCAGAAAATTACAAGCATTAATGATTTTAGTAACAAGCATTAATGAGGAGCTTGCTAAACAAAACTTTTAATCTTGATTTGGGATTTAGAAAAAGAGGAATTCATTTGTCAATGTTTAGGTTTCATCTCCACAGCTTACTAACTGTATGATGTTGGAGGAGGATGCTTTTGAACTGTGGTGTTGGAGAAGACTCTTGAGAGTCCCTTGGACTGCAAGGAGATCAACCCTGGGATTTCTTTGGAAGGAATGATGCTAAAGCTGAAACTCTAGTATTTTGGCCACCTCATGCGAAGAGTTGACTCATTGGGGAAGACTCTGATGCTGGGAGGGATTGGGGGCAGGAGGAGAAGGGGACGACAGAGGATAAGATGGCTGGATGGCATCACGGACTTGATGGACATGAATCTGAGTGAACTCCGGGAGATGGTGATGGACAGGGAGGCCTGACGTTCTGCGATTCATGGGGTCGCAGAGTCGGACACGACTGAGCGACTGAACTGAACTGAACTACATTGGAAGGACTGATGCTGAAGCTGAAATTCCAATACTTTGGCCACCTGATGCAAAGAACCAACCTGTTGGAAAAGACCCTGATGCTGGGAAAGATTGAAGGTGGGAGGAGAAGGGGACGACAGAGGATGAGATGGTTGGATGACATCACCGACACGATGGACATGAGTTTGAGTAGGCTCTGGGAGTTGGTGACGGACTGGGAAGCCTGGTGTGCTGCAGTCCGTGGGTTTGCAAAGAGTTGGACACGACTGAGCGACTGAACTGAACTACTAACGCTTGCCTTATTGGAGTTGTTAGTGGCTAAGTAACTGTTTGTAGTTTATTTGGTATAAGTATGTGGCTTGGTGCCCACCAGAGAGTGAGCAGCAAAGTGTCAGCTGATGATTTTTTGTGTTAGTATCATCTTTGAAGAAAAAGACCTAACTTTTTTCTTAGCGTCTTAGTCACTCAGTTGTGTCTGACTCTGACCCTGTGGACCTTAACCTACCAGGCTCCTTTGTCCATGGGATTCTTCAACCAAGAATGCTGGAGTGGGCTGCCATGCCCTCCTCCAGGAGATCTTCCCTACCTGGGGATTGAACTCATTCATGTCTCTTACTTCTCCTGCATTGGCAAGTGGGTTCTTTACCATTAGTGCCACCTGGGCATCTGTACCTTTTTCTTACTTATTAATAAAGTATGAAAAATCAGACAGTCTTAAGATTAATTTGGGAAGAAAAGTCAAATAAATGTGTTTTTTTAATTTAAAATAAATGTGTTCTTTTAATTTAAAAAATATAAATAAAAAGTCCATTACCTTTTAGTATGGCAGGTTTTTTTTTTATTTGTAGTTGAGGTGAAGTAATGAACCCAAATTTGGGGCTTCCCTGGTGGCTCAGATGGAAAGAGTACACCTGCAATTCAAGAGACTGAGTTTGATCCCTGGGTCAGGAAGATCCCCTGGAGAAGGAAATTAAGGCTCTGCAAAAGGCTCATCTGCTTTGAGAGCTTTTCTCTATCTGAAGTGTCACTCTCCATTTTTACCGTGTTATTTCCCCCCACTATCAGGCATTATATTATATATGAAGGTGAAGGTGAAGTCGCTCAGTCGTGTCCGACTCTTTGCGACCCCGTGGACTATAACCTATTAGGCTTCTCTGTCCATGGGATTCTCCAGGCAAGAATACTGGAGTGGATTGCCATTTCCTTCTCCAGGGAATCTTCCTGACCCAGGGATCGAACCCAGGTCTCCCACATTGGAGGCAGACGCTTTAACCTCTGAGCCACCATACACTTGTTTATTTTTTCAAATCATTTTCCCATTAGATTAAAAGCTGAGGACAGGACCTTTGTTTCGTTTACTACTGATACCCATTGGATATGATATTGTACAGGGCCTGGGACATTATAAGCATTAGTAAATAACTTTTTAAATGAATAAGTCAAAGTTTTATTATGTAAGTGGGAGGAAATAATCCATGAACTCAATTTTTAATTATTTTCCATGAGATTTTTTTAAGGTATTTGTGCTCATAACAGAATGACTCATTTAAAAAGATGAGATTTATTCCCCTTCCCCACCCTCTGAGAAAAGAAAAAACACAGGATTTAAATTTAGAATGGACTCCCCAGGGGACTCAATGGTAAAGAATCTGTGTGCCAGTGCAGGAGTTGAAAGAGAACATAGGTTTGATCCCTGGATTGGGAAGATTCCCTAGAGTAGGAAATAACAACTGGGAAAATTTCATGGACAGAAGAGCCTGGCAGAGTATAGTCCATAGGATTGCAGAGAGTCGGACACGATTGAGCACACAAATTTAGAGTACATTGTACATAGTATGAATTGTCAGTCAGGAGGCCTGATTCAGAACACCAGCTCAGTTGATAATAGCAGTGAGACTGCATAATCATCTAATTGCTCTGGATTCATTTTCTTGTTTTCTTTCTTGGATCTAACTCAGTGTCTTAACTAACATAGTTAAGGTAGTCGGTAAATGTTGGTTGGGTGAATGAATGAGTAAAGTCATGATCCAGGTTGTAGTTTTCTGGAGATTGTCCTACTGATCCTTGAACAAGAGCTTCTGGAAAATAGATCATATATGTTTGCTGCTACTGTTGCTGCTAAGTTGCTTCACTCGTGTCTGACTCTGTGTGACCCCATAGGTGGCAGCCCACCAGGCTCCTCCATCCCTGGGATTCTCCAGGCAAGAATACTGGAGTGGGTTGCCATTTCTTTCTCCATCAGAGATGTTTGGGAAACACTGTTCTATTGATTCTCAGGCTTGAGCTTGCATCAGAATTGTGTGGAGGGCTTGTAAAGGCAGTCNGGCAGCCCACCAGGCTCCTCCATCCCTGGGATTCTCCAGGCAAGAATACTGGAGTGGGTTGCCATTTCTTTCTCCATCAGAGATGTTTGGGAAACACTGTTCTATTGATTCTCAGGCTTGAGCTTGCATCAGAATTGTGTGGAGGGCTTGTAAAGGCAGTCTGTTAGGTTCACTCTCCCAACTCTCTGCAGTGGGGCAGTAAATGTCTTAATAAGCTCTGAGGTGTTAGAGGTGTTGCTGGTTCTGCTAAGGTCACTCTTCCACAATTCCTGCCACATCTGTATTCCTTTTGAGGTGATTGACACTGATGCATTGCAAGTTTTGAGAAACAGTACCATAGGGGAAGCTGTTTACCTCTTAATTCAGTGTTTCTAAAACTTAACCATAGTACTCCTCCCTTGTGTGTATGTGTGAATATGTGTGTGTTGGTTTAATCAGTGATCATCTGTCTATAACATTATACACAATGCCTATTAATATCCTTGGAATTATTGTTCTGTGGGCCATACTCATAAACAGAGCCAAGTCACATCTGCAGTTTTTTCCACATATAAAATGATGTTTGTTTTTTTCATGCTTGGGTAGGTGAGTTCTTAATTGTATTAGAAGTGCAGCCCTCAGTATTGAACCCTATTGCAGAGTTGGATGATGATATGATATTCATGGTCTATTTGGAAACATTTATGTGCATTTTTGATTCTTGCTGACATAAATTTAAAATAAATGTTAGGGGTGTATAATAAGAATTCATGAAAACCCCAAATAATGAAAGTATTTCTTTGTACCTTTTATACCTTTTTAGTTATATTTCTCTTCTGTTACAGTTGGTTTAAACCTGCCAAATCCATTTTCAGGACTTTAGGATATGGCAAAATTAGGAAATAATTTTATAAAACTCATGAAGGTTGAGTCTTCTCTAGATATCATTTTAGCTAGTGTCTCCTTATCCCTACTTGTATTTTGAAGTTCAGGCTAATTTTGTCTCATGGGTCTGTCAGCCTTGCAAGTCAGATTTTTTTGACTTAGCTTCATTTTTAAATATGATTGTTGAATAATGTATATGGTAGAAGTTGGGGCTAATTTGTAATGGGGAGAATATTTGCAGAAGAAATGGTGATTACAGACGCCTTAGATTTTAATTTTAGCAGAAAGAGTTTTCAGACTTGAACTGACTAGAGTGCTTTATGTTCCCCAAGGCTGTGGATCTTTCTGTTGATGAGTCCAGCTTGACGGGAGAGACAACACCTTGTTCTAAGGTGACAGCTCCTCAGCCTGCTGCTACTAATGGAGATCTTGCATCAAGAAGTAACATTGCCTTCATGGGAACACTGGTCAGATGTGGCAAAGCAAAGGTAAATTTGCGTTCTTGTTTTGAAGATAACAGTGCCTTCATTTTCAACCGTTTTCTCAGTTCTTTTTTTGGCTAATTTTACGTGGATCTTTAAAAAATAAACGAGGAAGAAATAGCAGAATTGAACATAGTCCTTGGCAGCTCTTTGTGCCACTAAGGGTAAGCTGTGTCCCTGAGATAAAATACAACCGTAGTTTTTGTATTTACCAGCCAGTTTTTTTTTTTTTTTTTTTTAGATAGAAACAGTGGCTTGTGGATATGTTCACCATTGGTTGAATAAAATTTCAATTTAGTTGATACGGTACTAGCTATAATATTCTGACTGTATATCACTCAGCTACTAATTGATTTCAAATATTGTATTTACTGGATTCTGTGTTGTGCTGTGGTTAGTCGCCCAGTTGTATCTGACTCTTTGTGACCCCATGGACTATAGCATGCCAGGCTTCTCTGTCAGTGGGGATTCTCCAGGCAGGAATACTGGAGTTGGTTGCCATGCCCTCCTTCGGGGGATCTTCCCAACTCAGGGATTGAACCCAGGTCTGTTGCACTGCAGGCAGATCTTTTACCATCTGAGCCACCAGGGAAGCCCAAGAATACTAGAGTGGGTAGTCTATCCCTCCTCCAGGGAATCTTCTCAACCCAGGAATCTAACTGGGGTCTCTTGCGTTAAAGGCAGATTTTTTTTATCAGCTGAGCTACTAGAGAAGCCCTTACTGGATAAAAGGCATTATTCAGTAGTATTTGATGGGGAATCTACATTAAATGTCAGAGTAATAAGAAAGGTTCAAATTTCATAAATATTAATATAGACCAGAAAATGGGCCTCAGAACTGAGTCATTGATAAGTTTAATGAGGGGTTTGTTTTTAGGTATATAAAGTAACATCGGAAGTAAATTTCTGGAGGAAATCCTGGATATATTATGTCAGACATGTTGACTATGGGTAGCTTTGGAGAAAAGAAAGGGTTTTGTTTTCATTTGAGAAAGGTGATTCCATCCGAATGTAAATATGATTTCTTGTTTTTTCCTTTAGGGTATTGTCATTGGAACAGGAGAAAATTCTGAATTTGGAGAAGTTTTTAAAATGATGCAAGCAGAAGAAGTGAGTATTTCGTTTGTTGATGTTTTGGTTTCAAATCTGAAATATTCTCTTTAAGTGGGGGAAAAGAGAACATTGGAGGATTATTTTATTACTTTCAAAAGTAATATGTTATTCAGAATATCAGTTGTCTGTGCTTAAAAGCATAATTGGAAAGCCTGTAATTGGAAGGGCTTGAATTAATATTCTGAAACATTCTGATATTTATTCATTGTTTATAGGAGAAGAAGATATATGGCCAGTTATTTATAAGGTTTATTATTTTTAGAAATTACTTTTATCATATTGATTTTAAAGATACCTAAATAGTATAGTTGTGCTTTAGAATGTATCTTCTACCAAAATTCCCATCTTGACATAATTCCAGGTATCTGGAGAAAAAAATGATTGCAAAGTGAAATAAATAACTTGTACAATATCCTTGTTTAAGGTTATTGAAAATCAGTTCTCTCATTTAAAATACCTCCTTATATATAAAAAAGAAGGTGCATTCTACAATATCATTTTCTCAGGTTACCTTCTGAGATTCCCGGATGTGATGCAGTATGTAAAATCATCTCAACCTTGGCAGTAGAGGGATTGCCAGAGACCCGGGAGCCAATAGGATAAAAAGATCGGTTACAAGCATGTTTGTGGATCTAGAAAGGAGAAAGAGTAGAAAAGTGAGGAGCAGCTGATGCTATTGAAATCCTGGGGAAGCTGCTGGGGAGAATAGATTTTTCTCCAAAGAGGCATAGAGAGAGCACAGACCTTTTCAAATAAACAGGTTTTTAAAAGTCTAGGCCTCTAGGCCTCCCAGTTTCCTCGCTGAAGGAGTTGTGCATGTCATGATTGTGTTAAGCACTTCGAGTCCCTGGCACGTGATAAAGCTGACTAAATTTAGGTAATTGTGGTGACACTCTTCTCCAATTTGTCAAGGCTCCAAAAACCCCTCTGCAGAAGAGCATGGACCTCTTAGGAAAACAACTTTCCTTTTACTCCTTTGGTATAATAGGTAAGAGAAGAGTGAGTATGTATATCTCATAATATTTACTCAGGTTTTCTTTTGAGTGGGAAGTGGGAGTTAGGTACATACTTAAAAAATCCGTTAATTCATTCATGTGTTAAGCTACTATTACTTTTTTTAAACTATTAAACTAATCCCCAACCATTGTCCTTTTCTACAAAGATAGAAATCTGTAATTGCTATAATCAAAGAACCTTTCTATAAACATTTTATTTTATTTATTTTTTTTATAAATTTTTTTTATAAACATTTTAGTATGTCTTTCTAGTCTTCAATAAAATATGATAGTATTGTGTTATGATTGCCTTTCTGTTTTGTTTCACGCATACCATCATGAACATCTTGTCATTAAATAGATGGTCATCTTAAACAAATTTAAAGATTGTGTAGTATTATGAGTGTATGTATACATGCATAAAAAGTCAGCACTCTTTTTAGATGTTTGTGTAGGTCTTTAAAAATTTTTTTAAATTGTACAAGTGATTCTTCAGTGCAGCTATCTTGTTATAAACTACTCTTATTTCCTTAGGATAAATTCTGGAAGTGATATTATTGGGTCAAAGAGTGGTGGTTTTAAAATTTTTGGCATGTTTTTAAAGGCTTTTCTTTCCTGATGCCAAATAATAACCTCCCTCAACAAAAAAAAAGTCTCTCTCTCCTAGCACTGTTGCCAATTTTTTTATTTCAAAATTCATTATTTGAAAAACTGAACACTTTGTCCTATATATCTTAGTACTTTTTTATTTTATTCTATTTTATGAACTGCCAGTCTGTTTCTTTTGTGGCTTAAGCCTTAGATTGGTCACACTTCTTTGCATAATTAGAATATTAATCCTTTTGTTGTTTAAGTTAGAAATACATTTTTTTCCCCCTGATTTTTAAGTTGCTTCTGAGGGCTGTATAATAAACTTGGTAGGGAGGGAGAGATGTGTGTAATGAAACACTCTCTTGCCTGAGATTCTGATCTCACCCTCCTATTGATAATCTCTGCAGTTAGGTTTCTGTGTTCCATTCATAAAGGCTTTTCCAACTCCATGTGGGAAAATATGTTTATTTAAACCTCCCTATTACTTTTTACTTTTGACACTTAATTTTACTATTTTATTTAGAATTTATTTTAGTATAAGATTTAAGGTAGAGTTGGGACTCTTTTACTCAAAAATTATTTATCCTGGTACCAGAAGTTCTATATTCCATTCTTTATTCATGGAGTTGAAATGACATCTTTATCATAGCATTAAACACATCAATTTTGGAGTCTTTTTCTTTAATTCTTCCACTTTTAATTTTTCTTGCTAACTTAAAAATAATGCAATTTTAAGACATTTTGTTGTACAATTGCAAGAAAATAATTAAGTATTAATTCTGTTGATCTATATATCATTACTGTAAACAAAGTAAAAAGTGGGAAGGTTATTTTGTTCATTTGTTTAAATGATGTGTCTCATAGCCCCCTTCATTTACTGCTGTTTATTTTATAGAATTTATAGTCAGTTTGATATATATATATATATATAGTTACTGCTGTTTATTTTATAGAATTTATAGTCAGTTTGATAAATTGAAAGGCAGTTTAGCCAATTAAAGCTTTCCAGTTTATAGTAACACTTTACCATGAAACTATCTCAAATTTTTTGGAAAAAACATTTCAGCTTTTTGATTCCATGGTTCTAATATAATGCATTGGACATATTTTTTTTCGTTAGGATGGAATAGGAGAAGGGTCAAGATCAAAATCAAGGGTCAGCAGACTTTTTGGTAAAGGGACAGATTGTAAATATTTTAGCCTTTGGTTCATACTTTCAATGATGGAAATACTCAGCTCTTTTGTCAGCACAAAAGCAACCACAACACAAATGGATATGGCTGTGTTCCAAAAAACTATTTACAAAAGCACATAGGAGGGGCACAGACTGTAGTTTGTTTGATCCTGGTATAATTCATCAGACACAGTTCCTTTTATCAGGGTAGTATTTGGGATGGGATCTGAGAAGATCACAATCTGGATCATTATTTTTGTAATTGCAGAAAGATGAAGGAAATCTTGTTTTAAATGTACATGTTGATCTAGAATACAAAGTTACTGTGTTTTATTAAAACTCTGATGCTATGTTTTTCCTCACAAAATCAGTGTGGTATATCCCTTCCCCTCACCTTCTTTTTCAAAGATAAAGATTAAAAAAGAGAGTAAAGAATCAGTTGTTTCGTTTATATTAATCGCTTTTTAACTTTGAAATGCTGCAAAGGTAATAATTTTTAAATGTTAATTGCTGTTTCAGCTGTCTTACATCATCTTTGGGCTAAGTCCTAAATACTTCTTGGTTTGCAGTACAAATTTAATGTGTAGTATCTGGGTATTGAGTTATGAGAAGTAAAGTTCTAGGGTTTATTTTTGCAAACCTCACAGTTAAAATCTGCATGTACGTGCCATCTTCTTTTTTTCCCCCGTTGTACAAAAATACTGGTAATGTTCTCTTATATTGGGAACTTTCGGATATTACTTTAAAGGATGGGTGGCAGCAGTGGCAGCAAAAGGTAAAACTGTAGGTGTGTGCATGCACACACAGCTTTAACCTTAATATTAATATAATTTTCCCTCCTTAATGGAGTTTTGTAAAATCTTGCAACTGTGATTTGATAAACTTCCTCTTTTATATCAAGGAACTTTTGCTGCCCTCAGCTTGTTGTTCTATCCCTTGTATGCTCAGGTGATTTTATATAAAAGGGGAAAATAGCTGTTTGATTCTGTTATAGGTATCATCATGTTGGTTGGCTGGTTACTAGGAAAAGACATACTGGAAATGTTTACTATTAGTGTAAGGTAAGTTCTAATGGTTTGTTTATAATTTGAAGTCTTTTGCGTCTCGTTTTTTTGTTTGGCATAGCTTATGTTTCATTATGGGTTTTATACGAGCACATAAGAGTATATTAACTGTACTTAAATAGTTCAGAATTCATATATTGAAATGAGCTCTAGGAAAATGAAAACCTACATGTATGCAATGGAGAAACTCCACACTACATATCTGGTGTTACAAACCAAATATTGCATTTTTATACTTAGACAATTAAGGATAACCAAACTGAAAACTAGGAGCATGAGAAAGAAAGACCATAATATGGAAACTGAATAATCAACTCAGATGAAAACCAAATATGCAGGAATAGAAGAAAAATTGAAAATGAACAGAAAAGTATTCATATTTTCAGAGATTTGCGAAGAAATTGTATCTGTGACAAATTGTTGTAGAAAAGGATCACAGGACCCACATTATTTTTCTTTTTCAGTTATTAAGTTTATGATTTTTAAGAGGCATCCCTGGTGGTACAGTCTTTAAGACTTTGCCTTCCAATGCAGAAGGTATGAGTTCGATCCCTGGTTGGGTGGCTAAGATCCCACATGCCTTGTGGCCAAAAAACCAGAACAGAAACAATAGAAGCAATATAGAACAAATTTAATAAAGACTTTAGAAATGGTCTACATCAAAAAAAAATCTTAAAAAAAAATTATGATTACTGAAATTAAAAACTCAGCTTAAAAATTGTAAGTCAAAATGGTCTCCCCAAAATAGAATAAAATGTCCAAAACAGAGGAGATAAAAGTGTCAAAGAGAATAATTCATAAATGCCATATCTCAGTGAAAGGAGTTTTAAAAAGAGATAAGAAATTATATAAGAAATGAAGCAAGACATGAATCTTTATAGATCAAAGGGATCCTCCAGATGCCAAGCAGGAGGACCAAAACTCCAGCTTAGAAACATCACTGTGAAAGTCAGGAAAACAGGTCAGGTCATGTGTAAAGGAAGGAAAATTTGACTGGTATCATGCTTCTAATTAGCAACTGCAGTTTCCATCACAGGGTGTTTTTACTCTCCACTGCTTTCAGCTCACCAGACTTTCCTAGGTCATACCTGGTGCCTGTGTGCTGAACACCACAGGGCAACTTCCTCTTCTGAGAGTGTTCCTGCAGCAGTCCCTGCAGCAGTTCAGACAAGCAGATGAGATGACCGTGTGAGGGCAGGAGCTGTCCTGGGTTAAAATGCCTCATATTCCGTAGGAGCCAGCATCTCCGGAAACATACACTTTCCAGGATGCCTGATAGGACCATGTCCAGTTATGAGAGTCACCACAATCAGGAAGCCCAAAGCTATGGCTTCCTATAAGATAATTATAATTCTTCCAATCCATAGATAATTTATTGGTTGGGAGATCCTTTTATCATAATCAGTGTTGCCTAGCAACATACTTGCTGTACTGTCACCACTAAGGGAACAAAGCTAGAGATTTAACCAAATAGAGAAGGGAAAAAGGATTTTTTAAAAACCTTCATCCACACCCACTTTGAATTAAATTAGAAGACAGTGGGGCAGTACAATTAAAACATGGGGGGAAGTCATTTTAAATCTATAAATCTAGGACTAGCCAAAGTATCAATTCAGGGTAAGCAAGTAGTCAGAAAATATATTCCTTACCTACTCTTGTATGAATTCTAGCAAATCAAGAGTGAAAAAAAGGAAGACAGTGTTGTATAGGGTGTAAGAGAAAGTGGGACTCACTCAGTCCTCTACGGAGGAACTCTGAATGACAGCTCTGTGATAGGTCTAGCAAGTAATAGTTCAACTTTTAGAATAAAAACCAGTGGATTAAAAAAAAATCAAATGGAGTACAAGGAATAACTAGGATGAATAAGTTAAAAGATATTTATGATAGAGGGAAGGAGTATAGTTTTTCCTTGGAGAAGCAAAAATGCAACTTGAAATTCTTGGCTTCAATATATGTAAAAAAGTATTGGGTTAAATATGAAATGAACTTAAAATTGGGCATGAATTTTATTAATCATTGGCATATCATCTGTTGGACTCATGATTTTTAGAGTATTTTTTAAAGAGTACTTCAAGAAGATTAACACATCATGACTTTTATTCCTACCTCAGGGTCCTCCAAGAGATCAAACATTTAAACAGTTTTTTAATAGAAAAAAACTCATTCTATTTCACAATGACCATATGGGTCTATTGCATTTTTATAAATTTTAAAATACACATAGGATCTTTAGTGACTTTTATTTTTCCTGTGTCTTGAAATATCTTGCTTTCTTATTACCCTAACAGTAATTTTAACAAGTATTTCCAACTGTGCTAAAAATGAGTAAAACAATGAGAAAGCAGAAGAATCAGTCAGTTCAGTTCAGTCGCTCAGTCATGTCCGACTTTTTGCGACCCCATGAATTGCAGCACGCCAGGCCCCCTGTCCATAACCATCTCCTGGAGTTCATTCAGACTCACGTCTTGTGTCAGTGATGCCATCCAGCGATCTCATCCTCTGTCGTCCCCTTCTCCTCCTGCCCCCAATCCCTCCCAGCATCAGAGTCTTTTCCAATGAGTCAACTCTTCGCATGAGGTGGCCAAAGTACTGGAGTTTCAGCTTCAGCATCATTCCCTCCTAAGAAATCCCAGGGCTGATCTTCAGAATGGACTGGTTTGATCTCCTTGCAGTCCAAGGGACTCTTCTCCAACACCACAGTTCAAAAGCATCGATTCTTTGGCGCTCAGCCTCTTCACATCCAACTCACATCCATACATGACCGCTGGAAAAACCATAGCCTTCACTAGACGGACCTTTGTTGGCAAAGCAATGTCTCTGCTTTTGAATATGCTATCTAAGTTGGTCATAACTTTTCTTCCAAGGAGTAAGTGTCTTTTAATTTCATGGCTGCAGTCACCATCTACAGTGATTTTGGAGCCCCCCAAAATAGAGTCTGACACTGTTTCCACTGTTTTCCCATCTATTTGCCATGAAGTGATGGGACCAGATGCCATGATCTTCTTTTTCTGAATGTTGAGCTTTAAGCCAACTTTTTCACTCTCCTCTTTTACTTTCATCAAGAGGCTCTTTAGTTCCTCTTCACTTTCTGCCATAAGGGTGGTGTCATCTGCATATCTGAGGTTATTAATACTTCTCCCGGCAGTCTTGATTCCAGCTTGTGCTCCTTCCAGCCCAGC
Organism: Oreotragus oreotragus; assembly: GCA_006410675.1. NCBI lineage: Eukaryota > Metazoa > Chordata > Mammalia > Artiodactyla > Bovidae > Oreotragus > Oreotragus oreotragus. The sequence continues at coordinate 108,080 of SJYX01006139.1, read as the reverse complement.
GTTTCTCATGATGTATTCTGCATATAAGTTAAATAAGCAGGACGACAATATACAGCCTTGACGTACTCTTTTTCCTATTTGGAACCAGTCTGTTGTTCCATGTCCAGTTCTAACTGTTGCTTCCTGAGCTGCATATAGGTTTCTCAAGAGGCAGGTCAGGTGGTCTGGTATTCCATCTCTTGAAGAATTTTCCACAGTTTATTGTGATCCACACAGTGAAAGGCTTTGGCATAGTCAATAAAGCAGAAATAGGTGTTTTTCTGGAACTCTCTTGCTTTTTCAGTGATCCAGCGGATGTTGGCGGTCTGATCTCTGGTTCCTCTGCCTTTTCTAAAACCAGCTTGAACATCTGGAAGTTCACAGTTCACGTATTGCTGAAGCCTGGCTTGGAGAATTTTGAGCATTGCTTTACTAGCGTATGAGATGAGTGCAGTTGTGCGGTAGTTTGCGCATTCTTTGGCATTGCCTTTCTTTGGGAAGAGAAGAAATAAGAGAAGCAGAAGAATAAATAGCTTTTAAAACTACTGTCCAACTCTTTGTGACCCCATGGACTGTATAGTCCAAGCCAGAATACTGGAATGGCCTTTCCCTTCTTCAGGGGATCTTCCCAACCCAGGGATCTAACCTAGGTCTCCCACATTACAGGTGGATTCTTTACCAGCTGAACCACAAGGGAAGCCCTAACGAGTGGGTAGCCTGTCCCTTCTGTAATAATAAATCATTGTTATTCTTTTATCCTTTAATTTTCCTGTTATTTTGCCCAAAGTATCATTTAAAAAGGTATAAAAGGAGTCTGGGGATAAAAAAATTTTTTTATTTTTTTGCATTCATTAAACAAAACTGAGAAATTGAGTGTTTTTTTTTTTCCATAATGACAAATAAGAATTGACAGAAGAGTTTTCATAATTATTATATAAACCAGAAGATGAATACAAAGCAGCAACCACTCTAAGCTATAACAATGAAGGTGAAATTGAATCATTATATAAGTGAAATCTCATTACCAAACCCTTGGATGATGATACTCTTAGGTTTTCTCAAACTCCTGAATTATTGACTGAACTTTTTTTGTTTTTACCTGCACTGTGTGGCTTGTGGGATCTTAGTTCCCTGACCAGAGATTAAACCTGGGCCATGGCAGTGAAAGCGCTGTGTCCTAACCACTGGACCACCAGGGAATTCACTGAACTGCTTTATTTTTAAGGATAAAAGGAGAGGGATGGCATTCTCTTATAGGTAATCATTCTAAAGCAAGGAATTTGTTGTGTAGTACTGTGTTATGAAGAAGGTTACTATCCTAAAAATTATGAGTCATCAGCATTTTCAGAAGTGTTACATTTTAGATGCAAACAAAGGAACCAGAATTGATAAACCTATAACCTGTTAAAAATGGTTTTTTAATTTGAAATCACTATTTTGTAAGGTAAATATGTTCTTGGTTTATTCATGACAGTTCATGAGCAGTTGCATTCAAAGGACATTATCCAGTTCAGATATACATACTTTCAAATCCTAGAGTATAGTTTGGGGTGAAAACTCAAAAATTTATGAAGTTTTTCATAATCCATTCTGTTTCTTTGTAAGTTATTTATAAAATGATTTAAATACAAAAGAATGAGAAGGCCCATTGGATCTAAGTTATAAATGATGCTAGCTGTCTTTGCTGATACAGTGAGAGTTAATGGAAGCATAAGTAAAGAAGATTCTATTTGTACTTAGAGGTTCAAAAGAGAAAACGAAGTATTAATGATAACACATATTTCTTGGTGTATTATACAGTGTGTGTACTATTCAGCCAGTAATTATAAATATTATTTATTGGATATTAGCTTTTAGAATCAACCTATAAAAAATTGATGATGGTTGTAGAACATGGTATAATGATAGGCAAGTTAAAAGTGTTAAAGTGAAGTCGCTCAGTCGTATCTAACTCTTTGCGACCCCGTGGACTGTAGCCTACCAGGTTCCTCTGTCCATGGGCTTTTTCAGGCAAGAATACTGGAGTGGGTTGCCATTTCCTTCTCCAGGAGATCTTCCCCACCAAGGATAGAACCTGGGGTCTCCCTCATTGTAGGCAAATATTTTACTGTCTGAGCCACCAGGGAAGTCCATTGGCAGGTCGGTATAAACCCCCGACAGGGTTTCTGCTATAAGTCATGTGAGGTCACCGCAGAACCGCTGAGCAGGGCTCCTCATTTGCTTTGGGCAGAGTGTGTCGTTCATCCAGACAAGCACACTGTAGAGTTAGTAAAGTACAGCAGAAAACATGTTTGTTAGGAGAATAAAGAACTAGAGCTCCAAGCCTCCTTACCTTGTCCTGAAGCATCTCAGACGAGCCCTCAAGATGAAAGGTTGCTACTGAACCACAAATGACACCAGGATTCTTGGCCTGAAGGATGGATGTATACCTGTCCTCACCTGTACCAGAGTCAGGGGATAATATGGAATGGCACAAGTAGAGTTTTAATTTTAAGGTTTTTTTTTTTTAATATTATGAAGGGAAATAATTAATTAATTTTTTGTTGTAATAAAATGCACATACCAGTAAAATATTCCCTTTTAAAGTATGCAGTTCAGTGGTGTTAAGTACATTCGATTGTTAGCACCATCACCAACATCTAGTGTTGGAACTTTTAAATCACCCGGGAAAGAAAACCCTGTGCCTGTTCATTCCACATTCTGCCCTCTCCTTGCCCGCTGGTAGCCACTAAACAGTGATTGTCTTTTTGTATTTGCTTATTCCTGACGTCTCATATAAGTGAGATCTTGCAACATGTGTCCTGCTGCTTTCCTTAGCATGATGTTTTCAAGGTTTTTCCATTTGTAGCATGAATCAGTACTCTATTCTTTTTTATGTGCTCCTTTGTACGGGCACACACCACAGTTTAACATTCATCAGTTGATGAACATTTGGGCTCTTCCCATCTTTTGAGTGTGAATAACGCTGCTGTGAACATTCATGTACAAGTTTTTGTGTGAACACCTGTACTGTGTTTATGGATGAGGAAACTAAACTACAGGGGTGATAGAATAATAGCTTAAGGTCACACGTAAAAATTGAAGCTTGGAGTAGAAATCTAGGCAGTGTGATGTAGGACTGTATATTCTTTAATCACTGTATTTAATCTGGTAGCTTGTAGGTGGCCAGTAAATGTTAATCAATTTTTCGTCATACTAAGGCCTTTTATGTGTTTGACAGCATTGATTTTATATTATTTAGTCTCTAAGTAACAGCTAATTGCATTGTTGTGGGTACTACTGAATTTATAATTAAGTGCTGTGTCTTTATTGGCTACAGTTTGGCTGTAGCAGCAATTCCTGAAGGTCTTCCCATTGTGGTCACAGTGACTCTAGCCCTTGGTGTTATGAGAATGGTGAAGAAGAGGGCGATTGTGAAAAAACTACCTATTGTTGAAACTCTGGGTAAGTCTCCGTGTTAGAGCATACTTGTCCATTGACATGTTATTACATTAGCAGAGATCTTAGGGTTTTATAGCTTTTGTCTTAGAGGTTTACATGGTGGTGGTGGACATACAGCAATGGTGAGGATGGTTTTACTAACCAAAAAAGGTCATTAAAAATTCATATCACTCAAGTGAGGGAACTTTAAATCTTTCTGCATCATGGAGTGTTCTAATGCTTAAATCATGTTTAAAAAAATACAGTGACTTTCAGTTCAAGATGGCAGAGTAGAAGGAATTGCATGTGCTCATCTCCTGTGTGAGCACCAAAATTGCAACTAGCTGTTGAAGGAGAACACTGGAACCCACCAAAAAATGATATCCTGCGTTCAAAGACAAACAAGAAGCCACAATGAGATGGTAGGATGGCACACTCACGATAAAACCAGAGCCCATACCTGCTGGGTGAGTGATGCACAGTCTGGAGAACAGTAATACCAAAGAAGTTCTTGCACTATTGTGAAGGTTCTGAAGCCCACATCAGGCTTCTGACCCTGGGGATCCGACAGAGGGATGGGAATTGATGGCTTATGGTGAACAGTTCAGATCTCTGAAGGAGACAGTTTTGCTTCGGGACCAGACTTGGCTTTAGTCACTCAAAACTTGGTGTGGCAAAAGATTTATTACAGTAAAAAAGGGATATTGAAAGCTTCTCACACAGACATCAGAAGGGGGCAGAGAGTGCCTCGCAGGCACTTATCAAGGCCTTATATACTTTCTGGTTACTTTTATGTTGGTGACTAACAACCAACAATAGAAAGGTCTTACCAGACCCACTCTCACAACATATATCTTAAGATAACAGGATTAGTCAGAAGGTTCTTAAGAAGTAGAAACGTGTTCTGGAGCAACATGCCTTGTTATTATATAATCATTAGTATAGAGTTTAAGGAAGAACATACCCTTAAGTAAGATGAGTTGTTTTCTTGTGTAATCATTATCTCTGGGCTTAAAGAAAGTTAGTCTTAGAAGAAATAGATTGTTGCCATAAAAACTCAAAGCTTAAGGAAAAAAACATGTGACTAGGATGAAGGAATGTAGAGGGAAAAAAAAGTTTGTCCCTTTTTCCTCCTTGAGGACCCTGGACTCCTTAGCAACTTACCTAGGAATTAACTCAGAATCCCCAGGTAATCTGACCTTGAAGTCCAGAAGAATTTGATTATAGGACTTCTTCAGGACTGAGGGAAAGAGAGACTCCAGTTTTGGAGGGCACAAAGAGAATCTTGCCTGCACCAAGACCCAGAGGAAAGGAACAGTGATCCCATAGGAGACTGAACCGAAAATACCCGCTAGTGTTGGAGGGTCTCCTGTGGAGGTATGGGTTGGGGCTCACCACAGGGATGGGGGCCCTGGTAGTAGCAGTCTGGGAAGGTCCCCCCTTGGGCTAATTCCTCTTGGAGGTCACTGTTAACCCTACCATAGAGTCCTTAGACCTTGGGCTGGGTCACCTCAGGCCAGATAACTACCAGGAAGGGAGACAACCCCAACCGTCAGCAGATAATTGGATTAATGCTTTACTGAACAAGGTCCTGCCCACCAGGGCAAGACCCAGGTTTCCCACTGCCAGTCCCTCCCACCAGGAAGCGTACACAAGCTTCTTAGCCTCCTCCATCAGTAGGCAGACAGAAGAAGCAAGAACAGCCACAGTCCCACAGCAGCTAAAACAAAAACCACTTCAGAGAGAGCTAGGATGAGAAAGTAGAAAGTTGTGTCCCAGATGAAGGGAGAAGGTAAAATCCCAGAAAAACAACTTAAGTGAAGTGGAGATAGGCAGTCTTCCAGAAAAAGAGTTCAGAATAATGATAGTGAAGATGATTCAGGATCTCGGGAAAACAGTGGAGAAGATGCAAGAAATGTTCACCAAAGACCTGGAGGAACTAGAGAACAAGCACACCGAGATGAATAATACACTAGAAGGAATCAATAGAATAACTGAGGCAGAAGAATGGATCGATGACCCGGAGGACAGAACGGTGGAAATCACTGCCACAGAACAGAGTACAGAAAAAAGAAATAAAGACAGCCTAAGAGCTCTCTGGGACAACTTAAATGCACCAACATTCTCATTACAGGGGTTCCAAAAGGAGAAGGAAGAGAGAAAGGACCTGAGAAAATATTTGAAGAGATAATAGCTGAAACCTTCCCTAACATGGGAAAGGAGACAGTCAACCGAGTCCAGGAAGCACAGACAGGATAAAGCCAAGGAGGAACACACCAAGGCAGACAAAAATTAAAGACATAGATAAAGCACATTAAAAGCAACAAGGGAAAAATGACAAATATCACACAAGGGAGCACCCATCAGGCTATCAGCTGAAATTCTCAAAGTTTCTCAAGCCAAAAGGGAATGGCACCACATTTAAAATGATGAAAGGGAAGAACCTGCAACCAAGAATACCCAGCAAGTTTCTCTTTCAGATTTGAAGGCGAAATCAAACGCTTTCCCAGACAAGCAAAAGTTAAAAGGATTCAGCACCACCAATCCAACTTTACAACAAATATTAAAGGAACTTCTCTAGGCAGGAAACACACGAGAAAGAAAATACCTACAGAAAATAAATTCAAAACAATTAAGAAAACGGTAATAGGTTTATACATATCAATAATTACCTTAAATATAGATGGATTAAATGCACCAACCAAAAGACGTAGACTGGCTGGGTGGATGAAAATGTGCATGTATGCACTTCCACTTAGCACATCACTCTGCTTCACTCCCCACCCCCAAATTGTATGTAATAATTTTATATTATTAATCATGTTCCTATTATGGCTTGCAATTGTAGTTATCTTTTATTTTTTGTCTGGCCATTGAGTGAAAATTGATAAACATCTTTTACCGTTGTGATTATGTAACTATTACTTAATACCCTTGTATCATGATTGGTCAACAGAAGAATAGTAGAACTCTATATCACCAACATTAGGCTCTATTAGAAAAACCTGTGATCACTTTTTGAAATTCAGATGTATATCAGAATTATCGAAATGTTTTGAAAAGTCCAAATGCTCAGGTATTGCTTTTTTTCTCCAGAGCTCAAGATAACAAGATAATCTCAAATGAGCAGTCATGTTTAAAAGCAAGCTGACTATATGATGATCTTACCTAGTTTGTTTCACTTTTTCTAATTCACATTCAGTGCTCTCATTTCATTTAGTTTATGTTCTCCAATATATCCAGTATTTTTTGGATGTTCTTTTTCTAGTCTTTATCAAGCATTGTAGAAAAGCTTTGGTATACATGATATATAATATATATGCTTTATAGTTTTTTGAACATAACATGAATTTTTGCCTAGTTAAAAAAATTAACATTTTAGTTCTGGTTGTTTGACTTATTATGAATAGAATGCTAGATTTCTAATTAAAAAATAGTGTACAACAAGCAGCAAAGGTGTACATAAGGAACTATGGTCAATATCTTGTAATAACCTATGATGGTCAATAATTTCAAAAATAATAATGTGTATTTGTATAACTGAACCACCTTGCTATGTACTTGAAACATTGTAAGTCAGCTATACTACAATAATATATATATATATAAATGAAGTAACATGAAACTGTAGAATTACAGAGAATTGTTCTTGTTTGACATCTCAAGAAAAATAATTGATAATGATAGATCCTAAACTGTCATTCTTGAATTGAATTTATTAAGAACAGTAGGTATACAGTAGTTATATTGCTATAATGTAATTTTATGTATGAATGAAAATTTTGGTAACTTTATGTTATGAAGCTTCTTTTTATTTAGGAATTCAAAAATGTTAAATTTAGCTTCTAGTTTGTAGTTTAATATTGAGAAGGCAAAAGTTCCTTAAAATACTTGCTGAAAAAATTACATGAGTTTATATGTAATATATAAAGTTGCTATATAGAGTTGACATCAAGTAGCTTTGTAGAAATTCAACTAAATAAAAAGTCAGCATTTATCAGTGTCTTTTTTAATTCCAGAAACTACCTTATGATAAACACGATTAGAGAAAACAATCTAAAATTACCCATGAGTTTGAGTTTTACAATATTGAGAGAAGCAAGGCACTTTTCTAGAGTCTTTAATTTGTTTGCAATGTAAACTTTCATTTTTTAAACATGATTCTTGGTAACTTTATTCTTCAGGTTGCTGTAATGTGATTTGTTCAGATAAGACTGGAACGTTGACCAAGAATGAAATGACTGTTACCCACATATTTACTTCAGATGGCCTGCGTGCTGAGGTACTCTGTAGATGTTTTTCTTAACAGCAGAATTCCTTTTTAGGAGTCTTGGTGTTTAGAATTCCTAACCATTCCAGTGTCTTCACAAGGGTGCAAGTTACTTGACAGCTGAGTATTTTTCCCAAGTCTTAATCCTGCTCCAGCTGTGCAGTGCAGAAATGTTGATCTCCCTCAACACCTTTCTGTCTGTCTCTCTACATCCATCTGTTACCAGACTCTGGACCCTTGCTCTATCGGCAGCAAGGGAACCTCTCAGAATTCCCTAAATGAAGGTGCTTTAGTGGCTTCCCATTATGACCAGGGTCCTGAAGTGGGGCTGCTCACAGCTCTGGGTTCTGTCCCATACTCCCTTCCTCAGTCTGTATCTCTCCTTGGCTTTCCATAGACCAAGTACACTGACTGTGGTTCTTGCAGTGTGACAGAATTCCTCCTACTGAAGGACCTTTGGTGCTGTTCTCACTGTTTAGGACAGTTTAATGCCCCTTCATCCTTTGCACCTCATTTCTAACCCATTTCTTCAGAAAAGCTTTGCTGATCACCTAGAACTCATCCTGTATTACATGTTTTCATAGCTCCCTACCTCTTTGTTAAGGTGAAATTCTCTCTCTTCCCATGATACCCTGAGCATAATAGAGCAGAAATTCTGGTGCCCAGCACAGGGTTTGCTTTGTAGTAGTACGTACTTGTTGAAAGGATAAATGAATGCCTGAATCATTCTACTTTAGAAGTTGTGTATGAATAGCCCCTGAAGTTCATGTTAATGTATGTGCGTTGTTTAATTTTGAAGCTGGATGAGGACAAGTTTCAGTCTCAGCTAGTCGTGGCAGAATTTCTGACTGGAGTTTTTATTAATACTCCTTGTTATGGGAACAGTATTTTAAAATGTGTATATAGCTAGTTCTATGAGCAAAGGAAGAATTTCACAAATTAACAGAAGTTGTACTTGAGTCTGTTTAATCCTGTTTTACTAGGCCTTAAAATGAGACTGTATATTTAGAGTGTTAGATTTGGTTAGGATACCCAGTGCTGTGTTGTTGAATGTGTCTTTTCTGGATTCAGAAGGGTCATTGGGTTTACATGTGTTTATATGGTCCAGGTATGAAAGGTAGGATATAAATTTATCTTTTGTTCTAAGCCCAGAATTTTGTATGTCAAGCATTAACTCTTAAACTGCCTTATTTTTATCATGAAATTTAGCTTGTATTTGGCGTGGCTTGTTGTTGCCAAATATAAGTATCTGACTTGTCTCTGTCTCTTATTTTTAAAATTGGTGTGTAGCATACTATGTTGAAGTACTTGGTAAGTGCTAGGGCAAATCACTTATCTCTGAGCTTTGCATATTTACAAAAAGAACTCTGTTTTTGTCTAGGTCATAGGTTTGTCACGAATGTCAAATGTAATAGATTGGAATTCTTTGCAAACTGTAGTGTTATATAAATGTAGGACTTCCCTGGTGGTTCAGATGGTAAAGAATCTTCCTCCAATGCAGGAGACCTGAGTTCGATCCTTGGGTCGGGAAGGTCTCCTAGAGAAAGGAATGGCAACCCACTCCAGTATTCTTGCCTGGAGAATTCCATAGACAGAGGAGCCTGATTGGCTCCAGTTCATGAGTCACAAAGAGCTAGACACGACTGAGTGACTAACACACACACACACCTATAAATGTAATGTCATGTAAATTTGAACTCATTTATATAGAGAGATTTTCATGGTTTATTTTCCCTTTTTATAGTATGTTGTAAGTAGAAGCAATAGAAGGTTATATTAGCAATTATATTGTTTACTTACAATGTACTATATATTATAATTAATTAGCATAATAATTATTTGTTTGGAATTAACTGTAGGTTTATCATTGTAGTGAAAATTACTATCTATTCTTTTTACTACTAAATATTCTTTTAGATAAATTTAAATGCTTTCCTACTTTTAATAGTGTCATGATGAACACAGCCCATCAGTTTTCTGTTTTCATAAGTATTGTCACTGCCTGCTGTAGTGTATTATTAACTCTGCTTGATGTTCTGTAGGTTACTGGAGTTGGCTACAATCCATTTGGGGAAGTGATTGTTGATGGTGATGTTGTTCATGGATTCTATAACCCATCTGTTAGCAGAATTGTTGAGGTAAATACTGCTTTCTTCATAAGAAAGTGGCTTTCTTCATAATGACTTACGATGCAGTGATGGGTTCATAGTTGTGTATTTCTCTTAGGCTGGCTGTGTGTGCAATGATGCTGTAATTAGAAATAACACTCTAATGGGGAAACCAACGGAAGGAGCCTTAATTGCTCTTGCGATGAAGGTATGTGACTGGTCCTCTCTTTGACATGTGAAAATGTCACTCTCACAAGAGAATATGAAGCCATGGATTTGAGTAGTGCTGGCTTTTAGGTGTGGAGTGAAGAAGGTGCACAGGATTTCATAGTTGTACTGCCTTTTGGGAATCAATTGTAGTCTTTCTGGAAATACAGAGCACGAGGGTTTTCCCTGTAACTTTCTATCTCCTACATGCAGCATACAAACTAATGACCACTGATGGGTTTATTCTTAGAAAGAAATGTTGTTTTTCGTAATATTCAGAGTGTTGTATGAAAAGTTTTATAAATATGTGTAATTGCTGATAAGTGTCAATTTTCAAACATGAAAAGGCAACATTCTTTAGTATTTCCATGTAAAGATAGTAAGGCCAAGATGAGAAGTCAGCTTTTCTTTTTCCAGTCTTCCCTTTCCTTCCATATTAATTTCTTAAAATGAATGTAGAGATAGCGTTTCTGTTGGGAAGATAGGGTGCTAATCTCAGTGACTCTACCCCAGTTGATCTCCTTTTCTAAGTCCTACAGTTGATTAAATGAGAAACCTGAAAGTCCAACCTGACACACCCATAACAAAAGTAAAACTACTTTTAAGAACCGTTTTAGGAAACATGTATAAAATAGGATACCTCTGAATGAGGTTGCTTCTGTTGAGATTCAGTATAGAAATGTAGGTTGTTACAATATTAATTTGATAAAGTCAAATTGGTGGTTTTATAATGTATCCCTGGTGGCTCAGATGGTAAAGCATCTGCCTGCAATGCGGGAGACCCAGGTTCGATCCCTGGATGGCGAAGATCTCCTGGAGAAGGAAATGGCAACCCACTCCAGTACTCTTGTCTGGAGAATCCCATAGACGGAGGAGCCTGCTAGGCTACAGTCCACGGGGTCACAAAGAGTCGGACATGACTGAGTGACTTCACTTCACTTCACTTCACTTCCTTAACGAGAAGTCAGTTTCATTTTTCCTTTCCCATTTGTTTTCCTTGTAACTAAAAGTAGCATAGTATCACTTTTTAAAAGATATTGAAAAGTTAAATATTGAGTGTTTGTTGTGTTTAACTTTTTGAGAGATAAAGAACATGAAACCACCTCTTTATGGATGGGGACCTCACAGTTTAGGTAGGAAGTCAGCAGTGACAGACTGGAACAAATAAAAGGCAGACCAGTGTAGCAGATAGTCTTAACACTGAGCCACATATAAGAAGAGTGCACTTTAAGACTTGGAACCTGAACTTTGAAAGGAAGGAGGGATTTAGATAGGGATGGAGGAGGGTGTAAGCTAGGGGAAGAGCAAGAATAAAAGTTTGAGGAATGTGTAAGGGTAGACTGGATTGTGACTTTTGAATTGGTTAGCCTAGGTGAAATGAACAGTTTGAGTGGCCTAGTGGCTTGTTGAGTTGGATGTGTGGTGGGTTACTGCAGGACCTTTAAAAGCCAGGAAGGAGCAGTAAACTTGATTTTTGAAAATTTGAAGAATATTTTTTAGTGTTTGCTGGGAAATGAAAAGAGTACTAGGAAGTAGAGCTGCATGGCATTAGTAGTAGTCAGTGTGTCAGTGGTGGGGTGAGGGGGCGTAGGATGGCAGCAGCAGGCAGGGTAGATTTGAGTATCTACCCTATTTTAGAATTGAGTTGAGTTTGAAACTTCTATTGATTATATAGTATGTATTGGCTGGACACCCTTATTTCTTACCCTACTTCCTCCCAGAGTTTGATCCGGTTGAGACTTTAATATAGTCAGTGTTGAAGTTTTGCTTTGCACATAGTTCAGTAGTGTGCCCTGGACTATCTGTATACCCAGGCTTTCACACTGAACATGTGTGCTGCTTTTCAGAGAAGTATGGTATGTATAGGTGGAGTACTGCTGTTTGAAAATAAACCAGATATCTCTAACCTGCCTCCCTGCAAGTTGTGACTCTTGTTTCTTTGTTAAAGGAAAAAAATGAGTGAGAATTAACTTTTCTTTTGTGCCATATAGATGGGTCTTGATGGACTTCAACAGGATTATATCAGAAAAGCTGAATACCCTTTTAGCTCTGAGCAGAAGTGGATGGCTGTTAAGTGTGTGCACCGAACACAGCAGGTATCCTTCCATTTACAGAAAACTTCCTCTGTATTGTTTAACTAGACGACTGTTTATCATTTACTATGCACCTTTAGTTTTAAGCTGTCATAGACCATAACTCAGACCAGCTCTGAAGTGTGTGTCATTCATGGTAGACTCAGCCCTGGTTGTTTTGTGTTCTCTTTGAATTTATGCACAAACATGTCAGTTTTGCTACGTGAGCAAACCACTGAAATGAGCTGGAGCCTGGTCTCAGTGTCCTGGAGCTTGTGACGTCAGTCTTTTAACACGTTTTTTATTCTTGGTGACAGGTTTCTGCTGACTGACTGTTTTCTGTGTTCTTCTACTGAAGAATGTCTTGTCTTCTGACTGAACAGAACCACATTCTCTTGTGGAAAAGTGGTTACCAACTGTGTATGATTCATGTTAGTTGGTCTAGCTTACAAACTGGCAAAATGAAATACACTGATATATCAAAATTCTACTGTATTTCTAGGTGCTTTAGAAATTTTTACACAATGTATTGAGTCATGAAATCTACAGTGTATAATCATATCACTTATAGTTGCTATTACCAGCTTCATGTGTAAACTTACTTTGCCCTGAAAAATATATAGTTGTTATTTTTACATTTTCTTTATTAGGAATTAGTATTTGGTTATGTGTTTCTACCTGTGAACAAACATTTGAAACCAATTACATCTCTGAAGGTGGGAATTAGGGAGAGGATTTCCTCTTCTTTATAATAAGTAGGAAACATTGGTTTTAAATTGCCCAACACTAAACTTGTGCCAGAAACTGATGAGGAGGGAAAGAATAAATTTCTGTTTAGTGTTTAAAGGAACTTTTATGAACCTCAGAGAAGGGGGACAATTGGAAACAAAACTATAAAAAAATAAAATGTCTGTTATTTTAAGCTTTGTAATCTAAGCTTTCAAAAATTGCATCAGAATTAGATAGTTTTCAGTTGATGTCCCTTGTCCATATAGTGATATAGAAAGAATATGTATATGAGTTTATTTGGAAGGTCTCTCAGGATCTAGAAAAGGTCAGCCTGGCATAGACAGGAAAAACTTACCAATTTAAAAGCTGCCCAGGATCAAGTAGTTTGTCTTCAGAGGACTTTCACTTGAATTCAACAGCCTGCATTTCCTCTTCATGGATCACAGCCTTGTTGTGGTGAAGGGGCTTGCATAACTCAAAGAAGCTATGAGCCATGATTTGCAAGGCCCCCCAAGACAGACGAGTCATAGTGAAGAGTTCTGTCAAAACATGGTCCACTGGAGGAAGAAATGGAAACCACTCCAGTATTCTTGCTGCAAGAACCCCATGAACAATATGAAAAGGCAAAAAGATATTACACTGGAAGATGAGGCCCCCCCTGCCCCGCCCAGGTGGGAAGGTGTACAATATGCTACTGGGGAAAAGCAGAGTACAATTCCAGCTGAGCTATTTAAAATCCTAAAAGATAATGATATTAAAGTGCTGCACCCAGTATGTCAGCAAATTTGGAAAACTCAGCAGTGGCCACAGGAATGGAAAAGATCACTTTTCATTCCAGTCCCAAATGCCAAAGAATATTCAAACTACTGCACAATTTGCACTCATCTCATACACTAGCAAAGTAATGCTCAAATTCTCCAAGCTAGGCTTCAGCGGTACATGAACCAGGAAATTCCATATGTTCAAGCTAGATTTAGAAAAGGCAGAGGAACTAGAGATCAAATTGCCAACATCCATTGGATCATCAAAAAAACAAGAGAGTTCCAGAAAAACATCTATGTGTGCCTCATTGACTGCATATGCTAAAGCCTTTGACCGTGTGGGTCACAACAAACTGGAAAATTCTGAAAGAGATGGGAATACCAGATCACCTTACTTGCCTCCTGAGAAACCTGTATGCAGGTCAAGAGGAAACAGTTTGAACCAGACATGGAACAATGGACTGGTTCCAAATTGGGAAAAGAGTGCTATATATTGTCACCCTGCTTATTTAACTTATCTAGGACACATCATGTGAAATGCCATGCTGGATGAATCACAAGCTGGAATCAAGATAGTGGGGAACAGTATCAACAGCCTCAGATAGATGATACCACTCTAATGGCAAAAAGTTAAGAGGAACTAAAAAACCTCTTGATGAGAGTGAAAAAACTGGCTTAAAACACAGCATTCAAAAAAAACCAAGCTCATGGCATCCAGTCCCATCACTTTAGGGCAAACAGTTGGGGGAAAAATGGAAACAGTGACAGATTTTCTTTTCCTGGGCTCCAAAATCACTGAGGCCAGTGACTGCTGCCATGAAATTAAAAGATGCTTGCTCCTTAGAAGCAAAGCTGTGATAAACCTAGACAGCGTATTAAAAAACAGAGACATCACTTTGCCTGCAAGGTTCTGTATAGTCAGAGCTGTGGTTTTTCCAGTAGTCATTTACTGATGTGAAAGTAGAACCATAAAGAAGTCTGAGTGCTGAAGAATTGATGCTTTTGAATTGTAGTGCTAGAGAACATGTTTGAGAGTCCCTTGGACTGTAAAGAGGTCAAACCAGTCAATCCTGAAGGAAATAAACCTTGAATATTCATTAGAAGGACTGATACTGAAGTTGAAGCTCCAGTATTTTTGGCCATGTGATGCGAAGAGCAGATTCATTGAAAAAGATGGTGCTGAGAAAGATTGAAGGCAAATGGAGAAGAAGGTGACAGACACTGAGATGGTTACATAGCATTACTGACTCAGTGGCCATGAATTTGAACAAACTCTGGGAGACAGTGAAGGACAGGGAAACCTGGCATGTTGTAGTCCAGAGGGTCACAAAGAGTCAGACACCACTTAGTGACTGAACAGCAATCAGTCTGTATTTATCTCTGCTCTCTCCCTGGAACCAGGGAGAGAAAAGATAAGCGAATAAAAGATAAGACTTTCTTATACTTCCTCTTTTATTAGTTTATTTTTTAAAGGTGGGGCCTAAAATACAGAGCTAAAAACAGAAGATCAGGTTGAAATTCTTCTAAGGAGCCCATAGAAATGTTCCTTGTACCTTTTCTGTTGTTTGAGGCCAGATCAGAAATCTATCCAGGGCACAAGCATAGAAGGCAGAATTAAGCTTTAAGACTAAACACAGGATGATTAAGGGAAAGTTGTTGTCCTGGCTACTAACTCTACTTTCTCAGAATGCCTGCAGGGGCAGGTCTCCCCGTATCCTCATTCTCCCTGTCAGAGATGGAAGAGTTTCAGAGAAGCTGACTGGTTCTGGGGAGATCCCTACAGTATGGAGTGGTTCTGCGTAAGCTCTTTGTTCACCAGAAGAGTTTCCCTGCTCCTGGCCTTTGTCGCATCACTGTGAGGGCCATCAGTTGATAAACCCTGCAGTACCTATGGAGTTTCTAAACCTTGATTTGCTTCGATCTTGAATGTAAACAGACAGATGGGTTGTGAGAGCCTTGGGGAGAGTCTTCAGTATAAAGATGCAGACCAAGCCAACAGAGAAAGGGATCTCAGAGAAACAAAGGGTTGGGTTTTAAGGAAGATTTCCAGAGACCATGAAAAATGACAACAAAATACTTTAAGTAGATTGTTTTTCAAGTAAAGTCAAGGAGTCTGTCAGAAAGTAGAGAAGTCAAAAATATGGACAATATAAAAGATAAGGTGTGAAAATCAGAAAATAGATGTAGGAGTTCCAACATCCACATAATAGTGGTGACAGAAAATGACAAGAGTCTAACAAATAACATCAGGAGATTTTCTAGAGGAAGCGCTTCAGCTTCTAGAATATAATTGCCTACTGGTGGCTTTGCACAGTGAGTGGGTTACAGAGGGGTGGGGGTGAGGAAATAAACACACCAAAGCCCCTGATTCAAGTAATTTGAGGACACTGAGAGAGAATTCTAAACAATTTCAGAGGTTGTTAGGGTGGGGAGGAAGGGCAACAGGGAGGGAGTATACACAAAGATTAGGAGTTAAGTGGCTCCTTAGGCTTTCCAGATGCAACTCTGCACACTAGAGGCTGGAAGGTGATAGAGCCTTCAGCTGAGAGGAAGTCTCTTCCCAGCTGAACTTCCATATGTGGGGGTGAAATAAAAATGTTTTCACACAAGTCTCAAAATGCATAGCCCACATATCTTTTCTTAGAGCGATATTGACAGATAAGTTATTCCAAGGTAAGAGTATACACTAAAGAAAAGGGAGACTTAGAATCCAGTGATCTCTGACCAGCGGAGGGGTGAAGGGAAGCTCCAGGATGCCAGTTGTATAGCAAGCTTGGAAATGAGCTAGAAAAGGAAAGGCGGGAGGTCCTCATACGGGAGGAGTAATAGCTTACCTGCTCGTTGGATCATGTGTAGAATACGTTGAGAGGTGCTTCATAATATGACATGGAAGAGCTTGGAATTAATTAGTAATAAGAATAAAGGAAACTAAGCAAATAAAAGCAATTATTAACTGTATGAAAGACAAAACTTGAACAGAAGAAATGTATTTGGCTTATATAGGCCATGGAAAGAACATTATACCTTTCTGCTGCCTCTGCTGCGTCTGCTTACCTGGGGACTAAGGAGGTGGATGCTCTTCTCAGTGTGAGCTCACACTGTTGTACCAGGGACAGAGGAGGGCCACATTATAGACTGGTTCATAAATCACCGCTTGGAAGAGACATAAGTACTGCTTATGTCTATTTGCCAAAGCAAATCACATCTGACTTCAGAGTGGTACAGCGGGGCAAGGAAATACATTTCTGCCACGTGCCTCCAAGGAGAGCTGAGACATTTGTGAACTGTTCTGGTGGCCACTTGGCTCAGCAGTGAAGAGTTAGAAAGTGAGCAGAACACTGGTGATTCTTGTTCTGTGTGTATTAGAACAATGGAGAGAGAAGGAATAGGGAGTAGGGTGGCCAGACTATCACCTGTCACAGCAGACAGTATAAAATTGACAAGGAGAAAAGTAGCTGTAAAAATGTACTTAAAAACGTGACGAAAAGTACCCAGGACAACAGCCAGAGAGTTAAAACTGGTTTGCCTCCATGGAGCATAGGACTGGAAGTGAGGAGTTTGGGCAGGGTCTGCAGGCTTTCATTGTAAGCTTTTGAATATTACTTAACCAAGATAAAAAGTCTACTAATACCCACAATTGCAAGCTTGTTGTGAGCATTAAATGGAGTCATATATATGCATGTAATAGCATTGTAGAAAGCCTGAACCATTGTTTGTGGGCTGATGTTAGACCTCTTTCCTTTTCCTATTATGCCATGAGGTTAGATCTCAGAGTATGGAGCTGAGTGTAGAGGTACCTTCAGTATGGAGGTTGAAGGGGTAGAGTATATGCTGTGTTCTAAAAAGGATGCAGAAAGCGCTCTCCTGAACTTTTAATCATCAGAGTTCAAGTGCTATTCAAGGCCTTAGGTTTGAGTCACTCCTCTGTGTATTATGGGAATCCTTGCTGCTTATTTTTGACCCCAGTGGCTGATAGATATGAATTAAAACTAACTTGAACTTATTTGCTCTGTTTTTCCTTAGGACAGACCAGAGATTTGTTTTATGAAGGGTGCTTATGAACAGGTGATTAAGTATTGTACTACATATCACAGCAAAGGGCAGACCTTGACACTCACCCAGCAGCAGAGAGATCTGTACCAGCAAGAGAAGGCCCAGATGGGCTCTGCAGGGCTCAGAGGTAAGGCCATGTCAGCACAGTCACCTCAGTGGAGAGGTAGTGCTGCTAAGTGCAGATTGATTCGTGCTTCACATCTGAGCTGCCCAGCTCTACCCAGGCTTTGTAGAGCCCTGCCATTTCTGAAATGCTAGGTTTTAGTTGACTAATTGTCCCCCAGAACATAGAAAGTTGGAAATGTAGCTAAATATGAAACTTCTAGTTCTTAGAGATCTGCAGTGGTCTCTGAGCAGCTGACAGAAATTTCATTTTAGACAAGTTTATCTTGTGAGAAGGGTAATGAATGGAAGTAAAGTGATGTTACTCCTTATGTCATCACTTGGTCTTGTTTATTAATCTGATATTCTTTATTAAATATCAAAAGACTTAAGGCTCTAATTCTTTAAACTGAGGTAGTTGCTGACTCCTTCCCGTCTGTCACCAGAGAGGAAAGAGGTGTCCAGACTTGGCTTTGTGAAATGCTGCTGACTGGACAGTGGTGGGGAGAGGGGTTAGCTGGGCACACACACATCAGCCTGGGCAGGGTTGAAGATCAGGGGTCAGGGCCATACCTGGTCTTTGCGTTCTGGCTTGGGGGAAATATGCACCCATGGGTGCGGGCACACATACACGCATGCACTTCTGTAGTCTTTCTCAGGAAGTTAGAAGAGTTGGCTTCCTTAGTTTTTTTATTATTTACAAAATGAAAGTCAAGCACCACAATTCTGGGAGCAGGAAACAAGTATATAAAAACTATTCTTATTCATGGTTCACTTAAGCAGGGTGAACCAGAGATTTACAGGACTTCTGTTCTTCTAATGTAGGTTTAGGAAGATATTCTTGTGGCTTCCTTGGAGGGCAGTGTTTTGTTATTCTTAGTAGCGCACAGCTAGAGGGTTTTGAATTGACTTGCATTTATAGAGTATGATATGTGCTCCCTGTTTTCCTTAATTCTTTTTAACAGAAGCTTCACACTTTTTTTTTGGCCTAGTTCTCTTAATCTGAAAGATTGTGGCGCTTTGTGTCTGTGTGGTTTGGTGTGGCAACTCTGTGGAATAGACCAGACATGGTGTGGAGCACATCTCTGTCTCACAGGCTCTGGGAAATGCTCTGGGCATCTGTCTCCGGCTTCACATCTCTCCCTCCTCTTATGCTCCATTTTCCCCTCCTGCTGAAATTGCCGTGATGAAGAGTGAAGAATAAATGAATAAAGACTTGAAGTTCAACTTGATATGAACTTATCTTGTACCTTATAAAACCTGAGTTTCTTAAAATACGTGTGGTTAATTTTAAAATTGGAGTATACTTTGTTTTTATGTTTCAAATATAAAGGAGGGAGTTAGGGATCCTTCACATGAAAAGGTCTACATACCTTTGTCCAGTACAGTAGCATTAGATCTTCATCTATGCTAAAGAAGCAAACAAATAAATACAAAACACTGACCTCTGGGCTGATACCACCCGTCCACTGAGGGTGCCAGGAGCTGGTGTCCCCTGCTTAGAATTTGCTGACACATGGGTTGATACTTCCCCCATCTATTGCCATCTTCCTCTGTTCCAACACAGGAACTGTCATGTGGCTTATTCCCTCCCGAGTGAAAGCTTTTGGTGGGGCTCATGTCTCCATAGATTTTGTGTTGGAAAAAGAAGTCATTTGCCTCTAACCATGGTTTTCCAAATGTATCTCATCCTTCATACCTTCTGCTTGAGTAAGAATGGATACTTCCTGTGGTCTCTCTGGGGCTCTTCAGTTACCCCACGAGATACATATGCGTAGTTTGTGTGCTTTGTGTGTATGTGTGTTCGGTAGGTTGTTCAGTCTTTGAGTATAATATCCCAGATGTAGACACATCTGTCTGGCTTAAAAGGTAGCTACTGCTAAAGTTCTGGAATTCTGAGAATAAAGCTCAATGATATTTGGAAATGAATAGTACTTTGTCCTGTATTTTAAGTTCCTAAGGATGATAGGAAACTAACTGTAAAGGGTGGTATGGTGGTATTATTATGTAGTTTTTGGTATGAATAAGAAATACCTGTTAATATAGAAAGAATGAAAGAATATAAACTCTTGCTGGTATTAGTGGTTTTACAATTACTTTACAGATTAACTGTACCTTACAGAGTTTGTTGTGTACAAAATTGTTACATGTTGTCTAATTAATATAGCCTTCTAGAACTTCAAGCTATTGAATTATTCTGGAGGCCTGTAAGATGGAAAGATGAAGATACAATAGTAGAAATCACCTTCAAAGATGTCTGTTTAAAATTGACTTTAAAGCTCAACAAACCTATAGTTTTCCAAATAATTAATTGTATTTTCTTAAGAGTCAGTAGTTTCTACTGAAAGGAGCTGCAGGTTTTGCTATGTGAAAACATTCCTATTTGTTCCTCTCCTGCTTTCTCTACTTCACAGTTCTGTAGTCTTATTCCTTTTAATTTTTAATAATTTAAAGCAATCCCATATCAAGAACCATTAAACTGTAGTATCTTTGCATGTAATAATTTTTGATTTTTAAAATTTCTGTTATTACTGCAGTGACATTCTAGTCTTAAGTGATTTATCTGAGAAGTGTTATGGCTTCCAGATTTTGTACAGTAAATTCTAATGTTTTTGTGGTTCACATTTTCTTTTTGGATTTTATCTTCCAAGTTCTTGCTTTGGCTTCTGGTCCTGAATTGGGACAACTGACGTTCCTTGGCCTGGTGGGAATCATTGATCCTCCTAGAACTGGTGTGAAAGAAGCTGTTACAACACTCATTGCCTCAGGAGTGTCAATAAAAATGATTACTGGAGACTCACAGGAGACTGCAGTTGCCATCGGTATAACTAGGCTGCTTCCTTTGTTTTTGTTAGTTTTTCTTAAATTACTGCAGTGCATAGAGGACATGAAGTGTGTTTACAAAATATTGAGCTATACGGTAAAAAGTGATGCTTTTGTTTGCTCATACACTATAAAATTGTGGGTGAAATTTTATTTTAGTTAAAAAAATAATACTTTTAGTTGAAAATAAAGCATTGTGAAATCACATTATTATATTCATAAAAGGATAGTTGATTATTTTTAGTCTCATAGTACACCATTCTGATGACTAAAAGTAATAGATCATGAATGTGAAAGAATGCATGAAATGATGATATTTAGTTTTTCTTTCAACTTGAATATAATTTTTTAAAAGCAGACTTTGTACCTAACTTGAAAGAAGATAGCTTGTATCTGTATTTCCATCATCTGATCACATATATGCCTATGTTGTTTGAATGCCATTTAAGATTACTTTACCAAATATAAGGGGGAAAATGGACATGGAAGTTAATCTTCCAGAACCTGTAAACTATAATTCATACTGATAAATTTAAAATATGCTAAAGTTCATTAATTCTTACTAATATGGAAAGAGACTGAGACAAGAATTTCACACTTTAAGAAGAATATGTCACTGAAAACATACCATTGTTGGGAAGATTAATTCTAGAGAAATTTCTCAATGTTTATTTTCATTTACATAAAACTACATGATACCTCAGGGATTCCCAGGTGGCACAGTGGTAAAGAATCTGCCTGTCATTGCAGGAGAGGTGGGTTCCATCCCTGGGTTGGAAAGAGCCCCTGGAGGAGGAAATGGCAACCCACTCCAGTATTCTTGCCAGGAAAGTCCCATGGACAGAGCAGCCTGGTGGGCCTCAATCTTTGAGGTCATAAAGAGTTGGATATGACTGAGTGACTGACCAGACATGCATGTAATACCTCAGATGAGCCACCATCTTGCCTGGTTTTTAGTTAAAAAGTACTCTTGATCTTCATTAAAATTGAGCTCCTAAGTAGAACCCACACAGCCTTGTTTAAATTCTTAGGTATGGTACCTGAGTTTAAATTCTTAGGGTTGAATTGAGAAAACTCTGTATTCTTGAATTTAAGCAAAAATAATCAAACAGAAAACTCAAGACTTTTTACTAAATCAGTTTGATCTGTCTTACCATAGTCTTGTCTTGTAATCCCTTGATATAAGGACATTTTATACTTTAAAGAGAAAGTGAGTTAATAACATCAGTAAGTGAGCATTATGTTGACTAGCCTATCAAGCAAAAGCAGTTTGGTTAATTATGTTTTCTTTCCCATTTCACTTTAGCTAGTCGTCTGGGATTATATTCCAAAACCTCCCAGTCAGTCTCAGGAGAAGAAATAGATGCAATGGATGTCCAGCAGCTTTCACAAATAGTGCCAAAGGTAGGCGTGAACCAGAGCCTTTCAGGCTAAGGCTTTATTGTAGGCATTACCTCTTCTCCTGCAGTGTTAATGAAGCTATTCATTTGAAAACAGTTGGGACATGGCCACCACATTTGTTGGTCTAAATCATGAAGCAAAATCTTATCACTGAGATCTGTCTTATCGTTGAGAATGTCTATGAGGTGATCATTATGAATATCAGTGCAGATTTGTTAACTTCAGCAAGAGCTCAGTTTGCTCTGAGAAAGATACTGTGGAAAGTTAACAGTGGTGTTTGTATTTATAAAGTACAGAATGGAGACAGATCATTACTTTATACTTCTTATCCTTGTGTTCTGTTTTAATTGAATGCAGGTATGAATTTTTTTTTAAAGAGCTGTCATTTGCATACAGTAAACTTTTCCTTGTTAATGTACAGCTCTTAGGTTTTGATGGATGCCTGTGGTCTTTGTAACTACCACACAAGGTTCCTCCCATCCCAGATCCTCTTGTGGTCAGCTCCTCCCTCTGCTTTCAGTGCTTGGCAACAACCATTGCTTTTGTTTTCTGTCCCTGTAGTTTTGCCTTTTCAGAATGCTGAAAATGGAGTCATACAGCATGAGGCCTTTGAATCTGCTTTTTTGATTTAGCATAATTTATTTTTAATTGCTGAGTAGGATTCCACTGCAGTGAGTGTATGTTACCAGTGCACCAGTTTAAAGACATTTGGATTATTTTCCATTTTTGCTGATGATGGTTAAAACTACTAAAAACATTTGTATATAAGCTTTGTAAGAAAGTAAATATTCATTTCTCTTAGATAAATACGTGAGAGTAATTGCTGGGTCATATGGTTAATGTATGTTTAACTTCGTAAGAAAATGCCAGATTGTTTTACTTGGTGGCTTTATTGTTCTGCAGTCCCATCAGCAGTGTTTGAAGAGTGGTTACCAGCACATGGCGTTGTTAGTTTCCCCATGCCCATTCTAATAGGTATATCATGGAGTCTTATTGTGGTTTCAATTTGCATTTCCCTCACAACTAATGATTTTGTGTACTTTTTCATGTGCTTATTTGCTATTCATATATTTTCTTTAGTGAACTGTCTAACCATCCTATTTTTAAAAAATGTTTTATTTTTGGATTTTGGAAGTTATTTTGTGGATAAAAGTGGATATATTGTGGATAAAAGTCTTATCAGATATTTGATTGGAAGAAAGTTTTTTCCATTCTGGTTTATCTTTTTAGTCTATTACCATTTTACTTTAA
Source organism: Oreotragus oreotragus (assembly GCA_006410675.1). Classification (NCBI taxonomy): domain Eukaryota; kingdom Metazoa; phylum Chordata; class Mammalia; order Artiodactyla; family Bovidae; genus Oreotragus; species Oreotragus oreotragus. The sequence continues at coordinate 84,904 of SJYX01006139.1, read as the reverse complement.
AAAACAGTTTTCAATTTTGGTGAAATCTAGTTTATCATTTTTGTCTTTTATGGGTCATGCTTTTGATGTGTTATCTAAGGACTCTTTCTAACCCAAGGTCACAAAGATTTTTTCCTATTTTTTAAAATAAAAGTCTCATACTTTTAGGTTTTATACTAATGTTTCTGTTCTATTTTGAATTGTTTTTGTCTGTGAGAAGTGGGTTAAGGTTCATTATTTTAATGTATGGGTATTTAGTCATTTTAGTTCCATTTGTTGAAAAGACAGTGCTTTTTTCATTGAAATGCCTTTTTAGAGCATCTGGGAGCAGTATGGATGTGTGTCCTCTCCTGATAGTTTTTACATTTATTTCTAAAAGAATAAATCCTGTATTAAGTTCCCTGAGGGTATTGAGACAGAATGTACATTAGCAAATATATATGAAATCTGCAGTTAATTAAACATTTTCCCATTAGATCTTTGTTTAGCCTTTTCCCAGAGATGCTAATAAGTAGTGATATCAGACAGACTGGAAGTTTCATTTTACTTGCTTTCTTCAGTTCACTGTCTGGCTTTCTGATAAAAATGCTAATGAACTCTGAAAACCAACCTAAAGGCAGTTAGAGAAGGAAGAAAGGCAGTTAGAGAAGTAAGTTATAAATTGCATTATTAGCATGACAAATTACATCACTGGTCATTTCCAAATAAGAGTTCTTTGCATCAGTTGTGGCAGATGCTCTGATGTTATTCCAAAGAGAGAAGCTCATTGACTTGCTTAGAGTCATCCTATTCCATAAATACTGGAGCTTCTTTCAGGTTTATCATGTCTTTTGAAAACACAAGTCTCTTCTTCAAATACTATCAATGAATTATTTCAGTTGTTTCAGCTGAGCTGAGCTGGACTTCTCCCCATGACCCCCCATGTCCTTTGGCCTTTTTTCCCATTTTTATCTTGTGTTCATGTAACTCTTAAATCTTGGTCTTAGGCTTTTACTTTAGAGCAATTTGAAAAGCTTTTCATTTATTAGTGTTAGAAGCAAAACAAAACTTTTTTGTAAATTGCCAGCTCAGTGAGGTTTTACTACATGTACTAAAATCATATTGATTCTTTTCCTTTATAAAAGGTTTTTTGGCTCTCTTCCCATAATTCAATCAATTCCCAATCTCTTAACATTTTTCTGTCCTTTTTGACCTAGGACAATTAAAAAATAGTACAGAAACAGAATTTCCATATGGGATTTCTCCATGTTTCTTAATTTATGATTTCCTGGGTGTGTTTGCTATTGGTAAAAATGGATGTTCTCTTTTCTCTTTTTTTTTGTTTTGTTTTTTATAGCACTGCCTCCCGGGGAAGGCAATGGCACCCCACCCCAGTACTCTTGCCTGGAAAATCCAATGGACGGAGTAGCCTGGTGGGCTGCAGTCCATGGGGTCGCTAACAGTCGGACAGACTGAGTGACTTCACTTTCACTTTTCTCTTTCATGCACTGGAGAAGGAAATGGCTACCCACTCCAGTATTCTTGCCTGGAGAATCCCAGGGACGGGGGAGCCTGGTGGGCTGCCATCTATGGGGTCACACAGAGTCAGACACGACTGAAGTGACTTAGCAGCAGCAGCACTGCCTCCATTTGTATTTTTACTAATCAACCAGATCCCTATAATAAAATCCCAGTTCATGTACTCTTTAATTTTTGGTATGTTGTCAATACTTATTACAACACATCAGGTATTTTTTAATCTATACTGGAAGATTTGGAGACCTTTGGGAGATTATTTTAATGCCAAGAATAATATTTCTTAGCCTCTCCTATTTGTTTTTACCTACTTTCTTCTCTTTATAACTTCATTTCTGTTAATGTTGATCAAAAGAACTGTGAGTACGGACCACAAATATGACACTGAAAAGGCAGATCCATGAGAAGAGAAAAACCTTTTTGTGGGTTCCTTTGAAAGTACACAGCCTTTCTCCATTTTCCTCCACATTATTCCCTGAACTTTCTGCTGACAAAGAGTTCTGCTTCTTTCCTGTTGTCCTTGTGCTGGTCTGCTGTGCTCATTCTGATTTGCCCTTCCTGCTCCTATACTAAGTGATTGTATTCTGTGCTTATTCACCCCCTTTTAGGTAGAGAAACAGACATAAAGGTTAAAAAGATTATAATAGAGGAATTTCAGTTACCCCAGTTTAGTCCTAGCTCTGTGATAGGTAGTTTAGTTTTTACTCACTTCTAGTTTCTTTTTAATACCTAATTTTCTTCAGGCCATAATTTTGTGTCACTAAATTTCAATATTTTTACTCAACCAGAAAGATTGATGTGCTAATCTTGGTGCTTTAAGGAGACTTTACTCTGTGCAGCATTATATTCCATGTAAGTCTTCAGCTTTGTATTGGAGATCTGCTTAGTCTCAAAGAAGCTGCTTTTGTTTTTGATTTTCCATCAAAGCTTTGAAATGCTGAAATATCTATATCAAGCGATAGGTGTACTGGATGCATGCCAAAGTAATTTGTGACTATACAAAAGAAGGGTTTTCAGCCCAACAGTTGATCTGTTATCCTCACTGCCATTGTTAGTGATAACCTATAGTGGCTGTGAAGGGGTGATTTGAATGTTTTGAATGATTTGCTGTGAAACAAAGGCAAATTTTTATTCTGTATGACCTGAGTGTTTGTAATTAGTAATGAGTCTTTTATTTAAAAATTCTGTAAAATCTGTAGTCTTTGCTAAATGCTCTTGTACTCCGTGCTGTGTGCTACATGATTAAATTTTTGCAATAATGTAGAATTTTCACTTAGAAGGTAACTGGTACATTTTAAATACATATGCAGCTGAGTCCTTTTTATTTTATTAAAAAATTGTTTTTAATTGAAGTGTAGTTGATTTGATTTGCAGTGTTGTGTTCGTTTCAGGTGTACAGCAGAGTGGTTCATTTTATACGTGTGTGTGTGTTATTAGAAAATGCTGAGTATAGTTCCTGTGCTGTAGAAGTAGTTCCTTGTTTATCTGTTCTGTATATGGCACTGTGTATTTGTTAATCCCAAACTCCTGATTTACTCTCCTTCCCTTTTCCAGGTGGCACTAGTGGTACAGAACTCACCTGCCCAATGCAGGAGACACAAGAAGTGTGGGTTATGATCCCTGGGTCAGGACGTTCCACTGGAGGAGGAAATGGCAACCCACTCCAGTATTCTTGCCTGGAAAATCCCATGGACAGAGGAGCCTGGTGGGCTACAGTCCGTGGGGTCACAAAGAGTTGGACACGACTGAGCACACACACATCAGCACCCTTCTCCTTTGGTAGCAAGTTTATTTTTTATGTTGTTGGGTCTGNGTATTCTTGCCTGGAAAATCCCATGGACAGAGGAGCCTGGTGGGCTACAGTCCGTGGGGTCACAAAGAGTTGGACACGACTGAGCACACACACATCAGCACCCTTCTCCTTTGGTAGCAAGTTTATTTTTTATGTTGTTGGGTCTGTTTCTGTTTTGCATATAAGTTCTTTTTATATAAGTTCATTTGTATCATTTTTTTGTTTTAGATTCCACATGTAAGCAGTATAATGTGATACTTGTCTTTGGCTTACTTCACTTAGTAGGATCATCTCTAGGTCCATTCATTTTGCTGCAGATGGTATTATTTCATTCTTTTTTATGGCTGAGTGACTGAGTATTCCTGTGTGTGCGTGTGTGTGTGAATATATATATGCACTCATTCATGTCTGACTCTTTGCAAACCTCATGGACTGTAGCCCACCAGGCTCCTCTGTCCATGGGATTTTATAGGTGAGAATACTGGAGTGGTTTGCTGTTCACTTCTCCAGGAATCTTCCTGACCTAGGAATCAAACACATGTCTCTTGCATTGGCAGGTGGATTCTTTACCACTACACCACCTGGGAAGCCCTATATGTGTGTGTGTGTGTGTGTATATACCCCAAGTGGCACATATTTATATATACTATATCTTCTTTATCCGTTCAACTATTGATGGACATTTAGGTTGATTCCATATTTTGGCCATTACTAATAGTGCTGCAGTGAATATTAGGGTACAGTTGCCTAGGAGTGGGATTAAAGGGTCATATGTTAGCTCTGTTTTTTTTTTTTTTTTAGGGCACTTTCATACTGTTTTCCATAGTGGCTGTATCAGTTTACATTCCCACCAACAGTGTAGGGAGGGTTCCCTTTTTCCCACACCTTTCCCATCATTTATTGTTTGTAGACCTTTTAGTGATGGCCATTCTGACTGGTGTGAGGTGATACCTCATGGTAGTTTTTATTTGCATTTTTCTAATAATTAGCAGTGTTGAGCATCTTTTCATGTGCTTTTTGACCATCTGTGTGTATAGTACTTTTTAAAGACAAACTAAAGAATTTCCAAATGGATTTTGAACCTTTTTAAAGAAAGAATGCTTTCCACATATGTGATTCATGGTACCTAGAGGATATAAGGGTAATCAATAATGTGATAGTATAGTTAACCCCTGAGAAAGTTTTAGACCTTTATTAAAATTCAGAGAGAACCTGGGAATTGTCTTTATTGGTGATCCTAAGATTCAGTCACTTATTCATTCATTTCATATGTGTTTATTGAGCACTGGAGGTACAAGGGCCAAATCTCTGCCTCATGGAGCTTTTAGTCTTAAGATAAGTAGATGTATATATTATACTGCTGGTGGGAATTGTGGAAGCTCCTGACTCTGTTGCTTTGAAGTAGGAAATGAGGTTGTTAACTGAGAATGGGGCTAGGAAAGGGATACATTGGAAGCATGAGGAGAGAAAACTAATGTCACTAGACCTATCCCCTGGGAGAGTAGGAAAGAGAATGGTGAGTCCCGTAGGTGTTAAAGTCACCTGGCTTGGGTGTGTTGGAAAGAGTGATGGGGAGGCAGTGGTTAAAAATCCTTGTGAACCATGGCAGGTAGCCCCCGGAGCAGCATTGGCTGCAGGTAAGATTTGTCACTAAAGAAGGGAATGGAAGACACCTATCCCTCTCCTCTCCTCATGGTGCTGTTGGGGAGGACTGGGGAACAGCCATGTCTTGTGGATAAGCAAGTTAGAGCAGTGTGGGAGGGAGTAGGGGTACAGGTGATTTGTGGATGACGAGCTGGAGCACAGTTGGGAGCATTTAGGAGACCAGGAGGTGGCATGAGGAAAAGGGATTAATATATTCTTTGGAGAGAGAAGATCATATAAGCAAGTGGAGACACAAAGGAAGACAGCCTAATGAATCAAACTAAGCAGAAGAGCATAGGCAGTCACTTCATACTGGAGAAGGTGGTGTACTGGAGAAGGTGGCGTACTGGAGAAGGTGGCGTACTGGAGAAGGTGGCGTACTGGAGAAGGTGGCAGCCCACTTGCCAGGGTTCAGCCCCGGTGGATTCAGGGTGATTCGAAGGTGGGGACGGAGTCGGCATCCTTGGAAAAATACATATTTAATTACAGATATAAAGAGAGATTAGAAACGGATAGTGTAGTAGGAAAATTAGTGGAGAAAAAGTGGCTGAATAACTTGGTTCACATGGAATAGCATCCATGCTCCAGATGGGAATTCAGCCAGAAAAACGGGGAGCAAGAAAGAATGACATGGGGGAGTCAGTCTTTCCAGAAACTGATCCCATTTCTTTATTTTTCAGGTTTTCTTATATACCTTTTGTTACATATAGGGATGAATACAGAGTCACGCGGGGGTCAGCAGTCCTGACCTTTATCAAAATCAGGTGCTTTACATGAAAAAAAGTCTTAGGGGTTTTACCTCATCTTTTGGCCATGAGACCTGCTGACATTTTATGATCATTTCTTTCTGATAACCAAAAAACTTATTTTTTCCAAGGCTGTTTTTTCTTAAACCAGGCACCACCCTCCAAATAAAGTTGCATTCCTATAGGGTGAGGGTGTAGTGAGTTACAATCAAGAAAGGAATTTATTTAACCCAAGGTTAACATGATCAATCTTAAAGGTTAATACTTGTTTTTCCTATATGCTAGTTATATTTATTATAAAGGCAAGGAATATGGAGATTTAGCAGCAAACATCAGCCCAACAAATGAAAATCCTTTCACCAATATTCCCTTTACGATCTATTTAGTCTTAAGATAGTGGTAAAGTTACATTTTTGCATAGCAAGGATACATTGATTTATAACAAAGTACAGTGGTCTATAACAAAAGAGAAAATTCATTAACTCAAAAAGTCTAGTATTGCTAACATGAAAGACTACTATATCTCCTTTTCTATATTCCAAATACATTGATTAATATATTCCCAGGTGCCTAAGGATATGGAGGCCTGGCAGCAATCATTGACTCAACAGTGAGAAAAGCCCTATGCTAATACTCCAAACTCTGTGCTGTTTATGGTTGAGAGGTTGTCACACAAGCTAGTCTGTCAGCAGAGAGGTTTGACCTGAGACACCCTTGTCACACCCAGGGCAGGGAATTAGCAGTAATTATTGGCACGACAAATGAAAAAACCCTTCACCAGTATAATTCCTAACCAACCCACTATACTAATAATTTCTAACTTCCCAAAAGAATTTGCTTTTAGTAAGCTGTAAACAATCACATGTGGCCGGACGAACCTATTCAGGCAGGCTAGATAACCTTCAGAGTTCGTAAGTTGAAACACTCCTGTCACGCCCAGGAATTTTTATTGCCTTGGAGCTGCATGTATACTCCTTCTCCGAGAGAAATGGTTATGGGGAAGAACCCCCGGTAAAGTACTCTGGTTTTGGGGTAGATGCTCGGGAACAGGGGGTTTCCTGAGGCTTGATCATGCCTTTGCATATGCCGAAGCCTCCTTCCTCATGACCTTTGCCATGGGCGGAGTTCCTCACGCTGGCCCCCGGCACCCATTCCAGTATTCTTGCCTGGAGAATCCCAAGGACGGAGGAGCCTGGTGGGCTGCAGTCCACGGGGTTGCGAACAGTCAGACACGACGACTGAGCGACTTCACTTCACTTCACTTCATACTGTTTAACAGGAAAAAGGGCTCAACAGACATTGAGAAGCAGCTGTTCTTTAAATCTCATGAAGACAGAAGAAGGGAAAAGGCCATATTGAGTGTCAGTGTTGAGAAAATATGCAAGAGAGCTTTTCCTTTCTCCGTTTCTGCAATGTTTCAAGAATAAAGCTATTTTCTTTTCAGAGCTTAAACATGGTTGGGATAAACTGGGTGAATTGTTTAGGTTGAGTATTTCCTTTAGTACCTAAAAGTTTGAAATGGCCCTGTCGAATGAGTGTCCTAACAAGTATATGCCATTTTCTTGAGTTTGATCTCTATGGCAAAACAGACGGTTCAAATTGGTAATTTAAAAAACATTCTTAGTTATACGTACATAGGATATTCTGATAATTCTTAATGTTGAAGATTTTTAGTATATCTTGTGTTTTAACAGGTTGCAGTATTTTACCGAGCTAGCCCAAGGCACAAGATGAAAATTATCAAGGTGGGTCTTTAAGAATCACATTGTTTCATCTCTGTATCTAAAATGCTTCTGTCTGTCTGCATTACTACTGGGAGTATTCTTAGAGTACTAAACTCAGAAGTGTTGTGAAGCAAAACAGGTGGTTTTTAAAGCCTGAGATGGAAACATTAACAGAATTTCGTTAGCAAAGGAAGATGTAGAAGAAAGCTTTAAGAAAATATCTGCAAATATAGTCTTCTTTCAACATTATTAATAGTGTTAAGTCTGTTCTGATAAGAATCTACAGCCAGATCACTCCAGTGAGAATAGGAATAATTACTATAAATACAAAAAGAAAATGTTTTGAGATTGTAAATAGTTCTAAAGGGCTATGATATTTATATTAGTCAAATATATACAAAGCAGCTGACATGGTTTCCATCCATTCATCAGCTTATTACTCATAATAATACCCCATTGTAGTAAGGTCAGGGTTTCTTGCCTTGGCACTGTGACACTGGGGGGCTGGATAAATCTTCATTGCAAGAGGCTGTCCTCTGTGTTTTAGGTTTAGCAGCACCCTTGGCGCCTGTCCTCTAGATGCCAGTAGTGTCTACAAAGTCATGACACTCAGAAATGTCTCCAGACATTGCCAGATGTGCCCTGGGAGACACAATTGCCCTGAGAACCACTGTGTAATTGACTGTACATCAGGCTTTACACTTAGAATTCTCACACATGGGAATATTAATGGCAGCTTTTTCTAAGCTTTATCATAAGACCTCCGTATACTGAAGTTTTTTTGAAAAAGTGATGGTCTATATTATTTCCAGTCTTTGATTATGTCAGAAAGACAAAGAGATTTGTATACCTCCTTATCTGTGTGAAAGCAACATTCTAATCAGAACGCCTCCTTCCGACTTCACCCCTCCTACCCCCAGTCTCTGCAGAAGAATGGGTCAGTTGTGGCCATGACAGGAGATGGAGTAAATGATGCAGTTGCTCTGAAGGCTGCAGACATTGGAGTTGCAATGGGTCAGACTGGCACAGATGTTTGCAAAGAGGCAGCTGACATGATCCTGGTGGATGATGATTTCCAAACCATCATGTAAGTTTTCCTTCACTGAATGCACATCAGAAGTTTCTGCCTATCCGTTTCTGCACCTCATTTCCAGAAAAGTGTTTAGCAGTTTTAGATGTTGTATGAGCTAAACTATTTTACTAAACTAAGCAATCTCGTTTTGTGTTCTAGTGTGTAGTTTAGGGGGAAATTATTTGTATGGAATGGACATAAAAAATGGCAGGCTATTCATTTAAGAAATATTACTGAGTACCAGCCAGGTTTCACATTTCCTTGCCACTAGTGTGGTGGTACAGCAGTGGACCTTCATGTGGCTTTATTCAAGTTAAATTCAGGCTCTCAGGAATAAGCATGTGCTTGGCTTTACGGCAAAGATTATAAATAAAGATCCCATCCATATCTATTTCCTTATGTCAGGAATTGTTCACATTGCCAATGATGCAGTTTATCATTTGAATAGATTTATTTCATCCATAGTTTCTAATTGATTTAAGACTCTTCCATAATAACCTGCTGGTGTCATTAACCCATGGTGGCCTCAAGTGGAACATGTGGGCCCTCAGGACCCAGAATTGCAAGGTTCTTCTAAGGATACAAGATACTTAATTTCCATTCTTAGAATTGTATAAAAATCTCAGAAGATAGGATAGTTTGTTTATAAAATACATGTTTTCCTAGACTGAGCAAAATGAATGAGAGGATTTTCATGAATCTTTGTAAAATATATTATTTTTATAATTCTGGTACAACATATATCTAATTGTATCTAGGAATAACAGATGAGTTTGTTAAATTCTGTAATTCTTATGTCATTGCCATTTAATTTCTGACCTGCATTAACTTAAGCCCTTAACATATATACATCTGTACCTTTAAGAAAAATAAACTTGGGAGGGGTAAAGAAGATCATTGTTTTAGTATTATAAGTGTGTATTATTGTCTTGTATAGAAATACAGTATGTGATTTTAATGTTGAAATGTCTTTAAGAATAAAAATTGTGTTGTGAAATTAGTTCAGGTACAGTAGGAGGCTTGACTTTAATGCCTTGCCAGATAGTGTTTCTGTATTTTTTCTAGTTTTAATTATGTAAGTAAAATTGTTTTATTAATGTATGTGTTTTATCAGGTGGGAACTTGTTTTCAAAATTAGTTCCACAGTATTGCTGTATCCTTATTTTTGTGTGATTATATTTTCTCACCTAATTTTATTTTTAACTTTCAGGTCTGCAATTGAAGAGGGTAAAGGGATTTATAATAACATTAAAAATTTTGTTAGATTCCAGCTGAGCACGTAAGTTTGTAAGAAATTGTGACAAACTTATGGGTCTTATAGATAAAATTATTCAAAAACTAGAATTGAAACAGAATGCCTATAAGCTTCTGAGCTCTTATTTCTCGTATATAAGTTTTCCAGTGTGAAAACTGAATTCTGTCCTAAAACTAAACATGGCATGATAAAGAGGTTCTAAATATAATTACTTGTGTATATCATCATCAAAATATATTAACTGTTGTGGCTTATTTAATACCTTCTGTAAGAAAGAGGTGTCAAATTTTAATTTTTCTTCTTGTTATCTTTTTCCAAAAGCAGAAGGGCTTTTATTGTAGTCTATTACAAAACACAGTTATAAAAATATCATTGAAACTCTTTTAACAGTTATCTGAACTCAGTTAAAAAAAATCTTCCTCTATTTGTTGTTGTTATCTAAACACTTTGCAAATCCTTTATTAAATTGTTGTGGATCATAAGGGCTAACTCTTTAGATCATAAGGGCTAAATATTCACACTAATGAAGCAGTAGTTTACTTGGAAATATAGGTTCCCCAGAGGCTCAGAGGTTAAAGCGTCTCCCTGGAATGCGGGAGACCCAGGTTCGATCCCTGGGTTGGGAAGATCCCCTGGAGAAGGAAACGGCAACCCACTCCAGTACTCTTGCCTGGAGAATCCCATGGAGGAAGGAGCCTGGTAGGCTACTAGTCCATGGGGTTGCAAAGAGTCGGACACGACTGGGCGACTTCACTTCACTTCACTTCACTTCTTAAAAGAACAGTAGTAACATGAGAGTTTTAAATGCTAAGAAAGTGATTTCATAAAATTAGCAAGAATTATACAATGTTGATCCATTTTAAAAAATAACTCTTTCTTTCGATAGGAGTATAGCAGCATTAACTTTAATCTCACTGGCTACATTAATGAACTTTCCCAATCCTCTCAATGCCATGCAGATTTTGTGGATCAATATTATTATGGATGGACCTCCAGCTCAGAGGTAAGAGTTTCTTCATTTGTAAACCAGAAGGACAAGGACAGCCTTATATCCTGGTAGTTAAGCTCTAAGACTTCACTCCCGGGCGGCATCAGAAATCTCTGCACCGTCATGTTTGTTTTAATTTCTGTGATGTGAGCATATAATTTATTCTTCTGGGATGCTCATTCATGCATTATGATCTGGGCTTTTACACTGCAGTCAGAGCAGGGACCAGGTATAGTCCCTGTCCTTGAAGTAAGCTGTTTGTTTCTCAGAATAGGATGTAATGGAGAAATCGCTCTCTGGCTTTAGTGCCATTACCAGGGTTCCACCGTCATTCTTAGAGACTTCGGAAAAGTATTGAAGGACTGCTTCAATATTGTAGTATTGAGCATCTAATGTTTTCTTTTATAATAACGGGACCCTAGATACAGCTTTCTTAACAGGGTAATTAATATGTGTCAGTGTATAACAAATTATCCTAGTTGAAACTTCCTTGCATGAAAGATAATTTCAGAATCCAGTTGGTTAGTCATGTATTTCAGGCCATATTTGAAATAAGTTATATAAATGAAATGGGGCAGTTTTTTGAAATTTGATTATCAGGCCCCTACCAAACTGTGGCAAATAAATAAAACAGCAAAGAGTGATAAAATTTATGGTTATTTTTGAGTGATCGTAGCCAAGGTTTTCTTCATAATTCAACATTTTGTTTCCATAAGAAGGCATTTAGTTTCTGGGATAATTGAGGTCAATGAACTTGTGAAAGTAATAAATCCAAATTTTACTTAAATCTGTAATTCATTTTTCTGTTTGTTTTGAAGCCTTGGAGTAGAACCAGTGGATAAAGATGTCATTCGTAAGCCTCCACGCAACTGGAAAGACAGCATTTTGACCAAAAACCTGATACTTAAAATACTTGTTTCCTCAATAATCATTGTTTGTGGGACTTTGTTTGTCTTCTGGCGAGAGGTATACTCACTGGATAAGCTGTTTTATTAATATGCATTCTGTATGACAGGATTGCATTATTTTTGTATATTAAACAGAAGGCTGTAAGTTAGGATAACCTTCAAAAATAGAATAAAACATTTAAAGATAATTTGATTTCAGTATTTATGGGTTAATAGAATTCCTGATTCATATTTTAGAATTATTTAAATATGCAGAGAAATACAAATACAATAAAAATTAACATGAATATTTGGGTAGAAGTTAGAAAATCTGAGCCTTTAGTATAGCTATTTTAATGTCATTAAAAAAGAAAGTTGTTTTTAATATCCAGTTTACAGTTTGGGAGAAGACTTTTTTCTTTATGTAGACTACAGTCCATGGAGTCGCTGAGGGTCGGACACGACTGAGCGACTTCACTTTCACTTTTCACTTTCATGCATTGGAGAAGGAAATGGCAACCTACTCCAGTGTTCCTGCCTGGAGAATCCCAGGGACGGGGGAGCCTGGTGGGCTGCCGTCTAGGGGGTTGCACAGAGTCGGACACGACTGAAGCGACTTAGCAGCAGCAGCAGCAGCAGCAGACTACAGCTATTCTTTAGGTGACTTATTTAAAGGGTGTATGGGAAATTTAAGTTGCTTATATGACATACCTTAGACTAAAGCTTTTTTAAGAGAAAGAAAATATTAACCCTTTAAAAGCATGTCGTAGTTGTCCGTTAAGTTCAGCCAACTGAAAATCTTTTTCTCCTCTGAACAGCTGCGAGACAATGTGATAACACCGCGGGACACAACAATGACTTTCACGTGTTTTGTGTTTTTTGACATGTTCAATGCACTGAGTTCCAGATCTCAGGTATGCTTCAGTGATCAATTGGGTAGAGTACCGTCTGTAAGTGGGCAAGGTTTTTAGCTTTGCTTGCTTTTGTAGCCTTGATTACAGGTCCAGATATAGCCTTCCTAAAGACATGTGTTCTAACAGGGGTTGGAGATTTGGGGAGATAAGCCTTAACTTTGGCCAGAAGATTAAAGTAAATCACAGATGTCATCACCTGATTTTTCCTCCTTTCATTTTCTTATTATCTGTAGCTAAGTGATAGGTTCAAGTTAACATTATCTGAGCATAGGACAAGGTTCATGGCTACTATTAAGATGGTGTACTTTCTTCTCATTATAGAACAAAGTATTGTTAGACGTACAGGAGCAGTTTTGTGCATATTAACATTTTCTTACTATCTCCATCACTGTGTCAAAACTTGGGACATTTAAAATTTTCTTTTCTTCCCATGCTGTATCTTAAGGTGGATGGTCTTGATTGAAGCACTTTGATAGAAATTACTGGGCTAGAACCTAATGGTACTTTTTCAGAGCATGTTGTTCTTGGAAACTAGTTATATCTGCCACCTGACTGTTCTTTCAATTTTAGAGCACCTTAGGAATCCTTAACTATTTATTACCATTCACCATGCTTGAACTTTCCAAGTACAATGCATTAATTTAGACTAATTTTTAAAGAAGCTATAGTATTTGGGTTTTGTTCTGTGAAAGGCATTTTTACTTTTTCAGTATACATGTAACTAACTCCAATCTTCAAGAAAGATTCTTAGATTGTGTACCTTAATGAAATGATTTAGAAAAGAATCATACAAAGAAAGTTTCTTATGCTCTGGAATGCTAAAGGGAGTTTCTGTGGCCTTTATTTTTTAATACAATCACTTTTTGGGGGGCGTGCTGTGTGGCATGTGGGATTTTTAGTTCCCCAACAAGGGATCAAACCCAGGACCCCAGCATTGGGAGCATAGAGTCTTAGCCAGTGGGCAGCCAGAGAAGACCTAGTATCACTGTTAAAGAAAGTCCTTGATAAAGAGAAGCTGCTTTAAAATTCTCCCTGCTCCGTGTGAATTATTCCAAAATATAATTAGGAAATTTCACGTACTAGTATTGTAGAATTTGGTCCAGCTTACTAAAAATTAGAGGTGAATATAATAGTAAAGAAGTTGTTTCTAGTAATAACTGAACTCTCTGCTCTGCCAACAGACCAAATCTGTGTTTGAGATTGGACTCTGCAGTAATAAAATGTTTTGCTATGCAGTTCTTGGATCCATCATGGGACAGTTATTAGTTATTTACTTTCCTCCACTTCAGAAGGTTTTTCAGACTGAGAGCCTAAGTATACTGGGTAAAAGAAATGTTTTATAATTTATATATTATAAATGAGTTGTAAATATTTTCTAATGTATTTAAGAAAACTTTATAAACAGTGAAATAAGTGGCTTGCTTTGAAAAATATGTGTGCTGTTTCTATTTGGAATCACGTTTAGGGGAGTCACTCCCCCAAATCTGGTTTTAAACTTTTCTGGTTATTTTTTTTCTTGTTAATTTTTTATAGGTTATCACTCGTCAAAATCATATTTGGTGATTCTGAAAGACAGAGTAATTGTAGTTGATAACTTTTTAATTTTGTGTGAAGAAAAAACTAGATTTAAGCTCACTAAAAACCAGATGGCTCATCTTTAAACTTACCATTTTGGTTGTTAAGCTAACATTTTCCTATTTGCACGTCTTATTTTATGAAATAACAGCCCTAAAAAGTTTTACTAAGTTGATGTGGAAAGTGAAAGTCACTCAGTTGTGTCTGACTCTTTGTGACCCCATGGACTATGTGCATGGAATTCTCTAGGCCAGAATACTGGAGTGGGTAGCCGTTCCCTTCTCCAGGGGATCTTCCCAACCCAGGGATTGAACCCAGGTCTTCCGCATAACCAGTGGAGGGCCACAAAGGAAGCCCAAGAATACTGGAGTGAGTAACCTATCCCTTCTCCAGCAAATCTTCCTGACCCAGGAATTGAACTGGCGTCTCCTGCATTGCAGGCGGATTCTTTACCTACTGAGCTATCAGGGAAGCCTGATGTGGAAAACAGACATTATTTTTTCATACACTGTGGGTGAAATGTATCATCATATAGTACATTTAAAAGTTAATCTTCCTGTGTAAGTGTGAGGATGGATACATTTTATGATAATGCTAGTTCTCACTGTTGGGTTTTTAAAGTTAATTTGGATATTTTTGATCACTATCTTTTGCTGTAAGTTAATCTTAATGTCGAACTAGTTTAATTTCAGGATTTTAATTTCTTTTTTTTTTTTGCCTCAAAAAGTGACATTTATTCAGAGAGTCAAAGAAAAAAAAAGGATTTTAATTTCATACTCAAGATTCTTTCCTCTTTAAAAAAAAAATGGAGTTTTAAGAAGACAGGTGAAATTTTTCGAAGCAGTAAATAAGAATGAGATAGTGTGAGACACCATTATAAAGACATGGTCTTTTAACAGTAACTTGCAAGTGGAATACATGCGGATTTCAATCAAGTTATTCCCCACTGCTTGGACAGCCTTTAAAAAACAGAAAACTCCTTTTGGTTGTGTCGCTGTTAAAAGTCTGTGATTCTCAGGCTGTTGCTCAGGGAAAGCAGTCAGGGGACTTGTCCTCTGGGCTCTAGTTCTCTGGAGCTGCTTATCCTTGCTGTGTGACTTTGCCTAAGTCATCTGGTGCATTTGAGCTTTACTTTCCTTATTTTTAAACTGAGGCTAATGGTGGCTACTCAAGGAATGGTTGAGAAATAATGTATTTTAAAAGCGGTGGTAAAATGCTAGAAAAACATAAGCTATTAACCTCTGAAATGATAAGTTCAAAGAATTGTAAAACTCTGTTTTTTCTTGCAGACTTACTGTTTCTTCTGGGTCTCACCTCGTCAGTGTGCATAGTGGCAGAAATTATCAAGAAGGTTGAAAGGAGCAGAGAGAAGATCCAGAAGCCTGTTAGCTCGACATCGTCGTCTTTTCTTGAAGTATGATGCATATTGCATTCTTTTATTTGCAAACTAGGAATTGCAGTCTGAGGATCGTTTAGAAGGGCAAGTTCAAGAGGATAAAATGAAGATTTGAGAACTTTTGAACTTATTATTGACTAAAAATGAGTGTTAAAGACTTGAGACTTTAACCTGCTGAGAGTCCCAAATGAAATTATGCAACTTTGGTAACATTTTCCTTGATTTAAATTGGCTTTTGCAATTGAATGGAACTTCATAAAGTGTATGGGCAGTTATTTAATTAAAAAAAAAAAAGTAAAACCTGAACCACCTTCTGCACTTAAAGAAGTCTAACAGTTCAAATACACTATCTATTCTAGATAGATATGATTTTTTTTTTAATTTTTAAATATTGTACTATTTATGGTGGTGGGGCTTTCTTACTAATACACAAATAAATTTAATCATTTCAAAGGCATTCTGTTTGGTTTAGGAAGTTAATTCCCAGGAGTGCCATATTTCAGCTACTGTATGTCCTTTTCCCTGCAGTTTAAGCAGTTCAGCTACCTTGTGTTATCATTTTTGTATCTCACGTATTTTGCACAGGATGTGACCACTGTCAGATCACTGTTCTTTTCTTTCTTTTTGTGATTGAAAAGCCTATACTGCAATTTGAAGTAAATGTTTGCTTTTCTTAGTAAGTGTAAATGGTTGCCTTTTTTCTTCCTTTTTTTATTTTTGGTATGAGTCTTTGGTCTAGCAAAATTAATAAATACAGAGCTGTTGAGTAGCCTTCTAGGTAGGGTAGCTAGGTAGGGTAGTAATTAACATTTAGCCATGGAGTCAAAAATATTTAAGACTGTTTGGGCTGAAATTGATAGCAGATTTATATTAACTTGTTATGCCTTTTTTTTAGAGTTAATGTAAATACATATTTTGTCAAGTCTCATCTTGACGAAGTCACCTCCTAAATATAAATCCAAGTACCTCACTTGAATATCTGAATTGTATTATTTTCAATGTCTTTTTATGTGTACTTTAAAGAATCTTTTTTAGAAAGTATAGCGTGGGAAACTTCAAGAATTGAAAAGCCCCAAACTTAACTAAACAGACAGTTTATGGACCAGAGTGTAAGTGGAAGATTCTGTGCTGACCTTGGTTTCCGTGAATCTGCAGCTTTGGGGCCTAGGTGGAGCACAGCCCAGAGTCTCTCCCTCTCCTGCTTCCACCAGTATCTTCTATCTTCTTTCTGCTTTACTGGGCTAGCTAAAGAAATAGATTTGCTCTTGGAATGCCATCAGTTTTTGTAATAGCTGAATGGGGTGTAGGTAATTTGAGTGTGTGGCAAATTTGGGCCAGAAATTCAGAATTAGAAATACATTTTCTGTTGAGAATTTCTCTNTCTTCTATCTTCTTTCTGCTTTACTGGGCTAGCTAAAGAAATAGATTTGCTCTTGGAATGCCATCAGTTTTTGTAATAGCTGAATGGGGTGTAGGTAATTTGAGTGTGTGGCAAATTTGGGCCAGAAATTCAGAATTAGAAATACATTTTCTGTTGAGAATTTCTCTCTGAAACAGAAACGGGTCTCAACTTCTTACATGTTTAATTCTTCCTAAAGTTTACTGAATTTTGTATTTTATAATTATACTCTCCAGTTTTTATCTAGAATATTAAACTGCACTGCTGGCACCACAGTACTTTTGTTAACAATAGGAAAGATACCTGTTCTGTGAGTCTTTGGGGATATAACTGAAACAATTTAGTATAAGGACCAGAGATGTCTGCAGTTTATTCTGCTTTACTCTTTAAGGCTTGATAGTCAAATGTACATGGAAACCATTGTGTAATCAACTTTTTCTTTAGTGATGGTGATGTTTCATATCTAAATTTTGTAATAAGTTTTCTTCTCTGTTACAAAGACTTTAAATACGTATTAAGTGCACGTCAATCTTTTGCTTTGCATTTTAGGTTCATATGAAATAAATGTGCCTATTCCGATATATAAGATTTTAAACCTCCCCCCAGAATGATTTATTTTCAAAAGTTAAGGTTCTTTCAGTTGGGACTGTTAATGTTAAAATCTTATGGATGTTGAAGATACAGAAATTACACAGTACTCATAGTACATTGAATCTGTGATTTAAAAAGAAGTGAAATGTATAGTACAGATATCCATCTGTGTAACAGATTTCCCACAGTAAAACAACAAATTAGTCTGTCTGTCTCTGTGTGTATTTCATATAGGATATTAATCTGAATTAGCATGGATAATCCAAATGGACTATATCTAAATTTTTATTTTTTCCCCATTTCCTGGCCCTAAGACTTGCTAGATGTAGCCCCTAACAATACTAACTTGATTTTTCCATGTTAGACTACCTCATGAAGTTTTTTGTCCTCAAAGTGATTAAATGTCAGGGAAGAAAAGGAACTTTAATTCACCAACTAGGTAGACAGTCCTCAGATGAGTCAAACTGACTGCAGAGGAAAGAGACTTAGCATGTTCTCTGAGATTTGTGCTTAGCATTGCGTGACCCAGAGATGAAACAGTGTGAGACAAGGCAAACTAAACAGCCTCTCCGCCCCAGGACACAGACTTCTTTTAATAGCAGCAACTTCACTGACAAGAATAAAGCACATTTTTATGTCTCTTACTCTAGCAAGGCATACCTGTTACACTGACAGTCTTTCTGAGTCATTGCACATTTTTATCTCTTTCATGTAGTACCTAAGTAAAGTGGACACTGGCCATTATCACAATAGATTCTCAGTGACAGGAACTGGTTTGGTGGCAAACAATATATATAAGATCTAAGAACCTCAATTAACTTTACCTTGCTTTCTGCCTCTGTCACTTGGCAATTTGTGTGCATTTTATTTCTACATATGACTCCCCGGAACTTAGATGGATGAATTGACTGTCATTTGAGAAAACTTTTCATTAGTACTTAGATGTACTAGGAATAGAAAGGTGGTGGCATCTGTGCCCTTCAAAACTTCATGGAACAGGTTAGCTGAGGATATAACGTTAACAGGCTGTCTGATCAAAGTTCATAGTGGTATTTGCAGGTTTATTTTGAAAATACACATACATTAAAAATGAATACAGTGCACATTTTACTGAAAGTTTCCGTTGACACTGACTTTTGGAAATCTTTGAAATACCTTTTTAGAGTAAGCTGTGACCCAGATAGTAGCTGATTTGCATACTAAAACATGGTGTGGATAAATGTTAATCGTAATTGGTATCTGGGTAGACAGATTATCCTGATAATTAAGCTCCCTTGAGCTCAGCATTTGCAATGATGATGAACTCTTGTTGGGTTTGGGGGTTTGGTTTTCAGAGCTGGTGGTTATTAATAATGGATAATGGTTAACCAGTCCTTGATGTTAATGTAGGTGTAATAGTCTTCAAATAGTCTGGTAGGTTTCTGTTTGGGAAGTTCGCAGTCTTAACTTGGAGACGAAAGTGAAAACATCAAGTACAGTGGTTAAGTGCTGCCCCAAGAGCCACAGTGGCAAAAGGAGAGAAGTAACGTCATTGGAAGATGTGATCAGGGAAATTTCCTAGAACTGGTGGCATCTGAATCATACCATAAGTTGAGAAACTCCAGTCAAGGACAGCAGGATGTGGCAACCAAAAGGCATAACCTCTGCAGAGTGTTGGTGGAGTCTGGAAGGGACAGGTGAAAATCACAGGAGTTTAGGGCTACGGCAAGGTTAGCCTAATTTGAGGGCAGGACAGACAGGCTGGAGCCTCGTGAAAGAGGTGAAGGAGAAGAATCTGAGTTACAGCCTGCTGGAAGATTTCAAGAGTGTGGAATTGGGGTTTTTGTCTTGTAACATGCTGAGGGGAGTTCAGAGGGTAAAGACAAAACAGAGAGACTGATTAGAGAACTGTAGGCACTTAAGGGTTAGGGGGACCAACTGAGATGTGGCAGTTAGTATGGAGAGGAGAACATGGAATTTCTCCCTTCTAAGAGCATTTGACATGACCCGATAGGAGGACAAGAAGATACTACATCTAGCTTGTTGGCTTGGGTAATAGACTGTTGGGAACATTTCCAGAGCTGAGCAGCTTTTAGTGGGACACAGGTTGATTTGAAGTGTGAAGTTTGTGATGTTCTTTTTCATATTAGATGAGGTTTCTAGCCTGGGATGAATTAAAACCATGGCTGACTAATTATAGGTAATAGGAAAATAATTTCTTGTTATACACATTGATTTTATACATACATATATATGTATGTATATATAAGTAAAATGATTTCATTCCAATCCTAAAGAAAGGAAAAGTCAAAGTGTTCAAACTACCACACAGTTGCACTCATCTCACACATTAGCAAAGTAATGCTCAAAATTCTTCAAGCTAGGCTTCAGCAGAGAATTTCCAGATGTTCAAGCTGGATTTAGAAAAGGCAGAGGAATCAGGGATCAAATTGCCAACATTCGTTGGATCATAGAAAAAGCAAGAGAATTTCAGAAAAACATCTGCTTCATTGTAGACTTTGCTAAAGCCATTGACTTTGTGGAACACAACGAACTGTGGAAAACTCTTCAAGAGATGGGAATACCAGACCACCTTACCTGCCTCCAGGGAAATCTGTATGTAGCTCAGGAAGCAACAGTTAGAACCAGACAAGGACAATGGACTGGTTCAAAATCGGGAAAGGAATATTATCAAGGCTGTATATTGTCACCCTGCTTATTCAACTTATATGTAGAGTACATCATGCGAAATGCTGGGCTGGATGAAGCACAAGCTGGAATCAAGATTGCTGAGAGAAAAATCAATAACCTCAGATATGCAGATGACACCCTTATGGGAGAGGGTGAAGAAAAACTAAAGAGCATCTTGATAAAGGTCAAAGAGGAGAGTGAAAAAGCTGACTTAAAACTCAACATTCAAAAAACTTAGATCATGGCATCTGTTCCTATCACTTCACTATGGCATCTGTTCCCATCACTATGGCAAATAAATGGGGATGCAATGGAAACAGTGACATACTTTATTTTCTTGGGCTCAAAAATCACTGCAGATGGTGACTGCGGTCACTAAATTAAAAGATGCTTGCTCCTTGGAAGAAAAGCTATGACCAACCTAGACAGCATATTAAAAAGCAGAGACATTACTTTGCTGACAAAGGTCCGTATAGTTAAAGCTATGGTTTTTCCAGTAGTCATGTATGGATGTGAGAGTTGGACCATAAAGATAGCTGAGAATTGATGTTTTTGAACTGTGGTGTTAAAGAAGACTCCTGAGAGTCCCTTGGGCTGCAAGGAGATCAAACCAGTCAATACTAAAGAAAATCAGTCCTGAATATTCATTGGAAGGACTGATGCTGTAGGTGAAGCCCCAATATTTTGGCCACCTGATGTGAAGAACTGAAGGTCTTTCCATGTGAAAAGACCCTGATGATGGGAAAGATTGAAGGCAGGGAAGGGGACAACAGAGGCTGAGGTGGTTGGATGGCATCACTGACTTGATGGATATGAATCTGAGCAAGCTCTGTAAGTTGGTGATAGACAGGGAGCCTGGCGTGCTGCAGTCCATGGGATCACAGAGTCGGGCATGACTTTACAACTGAACTGAAGTAAAGCGATAGGAATCTAGAAAAATGTAGTGATGAACCTATTTGCAAGGCAGGAATAGAAAATAAAACAATTGTATGGAGTTATAAATACGTCCACAGAGAATGGACTTGTGGACACAGTGGGGGAAGGAGAGCAGGGATGAAGTGAGCGAGTAACTGACACATATACACTACCACGTGTAAAACAGACTGCTGGTGAGTGCCTGCTATAAAGTGCAGGAAGCTAAGCTTGGTGCTCTGTGAGGACCTAAAGGGGTGGGATGTGGGGAGTTGAGAGGGTGGCTCAAGCGGAGGGGTATATGTATACATACGACTGATTCACTGTTGTACAGCAGAAACAAATACAACATTGTAAAGCAGTTATTCTCCAATTAAAAATATATTATAAAAAAGTAAAGCAATAAATGAATGTAACCTCAGCTTTGAGAGAGTAAGATACTTTTGAAAGTAATTTCTTAAGAGTTATGGTAAGAGAGTAGAAAACAGTCCTGATTTTGGTTTTTGTTTGCATTTAAACATAGTTCTTCTTTGGATCTCTAACCTCATCTCACAGTGTTTCAACACAATCCACTTACTGGTCTTTTTGGACAGTAGTTCTTCAACTTGAAATACTTTTTGCTCTGTTTTAATTTGAGAATCAGAGATTTTACCTGTTCTTCAAAGCCCAGTTGAAGAGCCAACCAGGATGGCCTTTTTAGATGGCTCTAACGGTATGTGTATGTATGTGTGTGTGAGGGGTAAATACTGGTTAAAATAAATGTAGCCATAAGTTTGCATATACAATTGTGGGATTTTATTTTTAGAAAGCATTACAATTTTAAGTACAAGCCACTTAAGTGATAAATGCAGATAAATTTTGCTATAATCTTCTCTTTTTATTCAGAGTAAATTTAGGTGGTGGAAGTTTGGGTAGGAAAAACATTTTGAGGCTTTAGTTTTGATCCTTATAAATTCCTCTCTGATGTAGACCTGCTAGCACTCCCATGTACCTGAGAGTGTGGGGCCTGCGCGTGTCTGCACTGCTCCAGGTAGGCAGTGTTTCCTGTGTGGATCACAGGATGTACCCGGCTCTGCCATTCTGTTCCCTTTGTGTTTGAGTCTAACCAAATTGGCAGATATCCTGGCAAAGGCCCATACGTCTAGAGTGGCCCCATGGCTGTTGGCCTGGCTGAACTGCCTTCATACGTCAGTCCCAGTTGCCCCATCACCATTATTTCTTCAGCAATAATTGCATTCTTACTACTTAGATAAGGGTAGAAATTATATCTCACAGCATTAAGAGCACACAGTGTGGGAAATTGGGCACATTGTTCTACATGACCCTAAAGATCTATTTTTGTTTTCTGAGTATTTTCAGCCTTTGAATTAAAAAAAAAAATATGCTCTTTGATACAGGTTTCTTCTTTAAGTTACCAATTCACTCAGCTATACTAAAGTAGTTTTCTATTGAGGCCTTCCCTGTTATACAGTTAGAAGTGACAATTTGGTGTCATCTGTGGTTATAAAATACCATAATGCCTTGACCATTTGCTCTTTTTCATCAAGTCTGCAACTTAAAAGCCAGTATGAAACAACTGGTTATGTGAGTCTCACAAAATACTATCTTTGAGCAATACATAGCAGGCCCCAACCAAATAGCAGAAAAACGTATGCTTGGTAAAAAGGACACAATAGATTTCATATTGAAGCATTGCTAGATGGATTATCAGTTTAGTTCCGTCACTCAGTCATGTCCAACTCTTTGTGACCCCATGATTGCAGCACGCTGGGCCTCTCTGACCATCACCAACTCCTGGAGTTCACTCAAACTTACGTCCACTGAGTCAGTGATGCCATCCAGCCATCTCATCCTCTGTCATCCCCTTCTGCCCCCAATCCCTCCCAGCATCAGAGTCTTTTCTAGTCACCTCTTTGTATGAGGTGACCAAAGTACTGGAGTTTGAGCTTTAGCATCATTCCTTCCAAAGAACACCTAGGACTGATCTCCTTTACAATGGACTGGTTGGATCTCCTTGCAGTCCAAGGGACTCTCAAGAGTCTTCTCCAACACCACAGTTCAAAAGCATCAATTCTTCGGCACTGAGCTTTCTTCACAGTCCAATTCTCACATCCATACATGACCACAGGAAAAACCATAGCTTTGACTAGACGAACCTTTGTTGGCAAAGTAATGTCTCTGCTTTTGAATATGCTATCTAGGTTGGTTGTAATTTTCCTTCCAAGAAGTAAGCATCTTTTAATTTCATGGCTGCAGTCACCATCTGCAGTGATTTTGAAGCCCCCAAAAATAAAGCCTGACACTGTTTGCCATGAAGTGATGGGACCAGATGCCATGATCTTCGTTTTCTGAATGTTGAGCTTTAAGCTAACTTTTTCACTCTCCTCTTTCACTTTCATCAAGAGGCTTTTGAGTTCCTCTTCACTTTCTGCCATAAGGGTGTTTTCATCTGCATATCTGAGGTTATTGATATTTCTCCCGGCAATCTTGATTCCAGCTTGTGCTTCTTCCAGCCTAGTGTTTCTCATGATGTACTCTGCATATAAATTAAATAAGCAGGATGACAATATACAGCCTTGACGTACTCCTTTTCCTATTTGGAACCAGTCTGTTGTTCTATTTCCAGTTCTAACTGTTGCTTCCTGACTGCATATAGGTTTCTCAAGAGGCAGGTCAGGTGGTCTGCTATTCCCNTATAAATTAAATGAGCAGGGTGACAATATACAGTCTTGACGTACTCCTTTTCCTATTTGGAACCAGTCTGTTGTTCCATGTCCAGTTCTATCTGTTGCTTCTTGACCTGCATATAGATTTCTCAGGAGGCAGGTCAGGTGGTCTGGTATTCCCATCTCTTGAGGAATTTTCCACAGTTTGTTGTGATCCACACAGTCAAAGGCTTTGGCATAGTCAATAAAGCAGAAATAGATGCTTTTCTGGAACTCTCTTGCTTTTTCAATGATCCAGTGGATGTTTGCAATTTGATCTCTGGTTCCTCTGCCTTTTCTAAAAC
Organism: Oreotragus oreotragus; assembly: GCA_006410675.1. NCBI lineage: Eukaryota > Metazoa > Chordata > Mammalia > Artiodactyla > Bovidae > Oreotragus > Oreotragus oreotragus. Next base: position 60,835 of record SJYX01006139.1, on the reverse strand, counting down.
CAGCTTGAACATCTGGAAGTTCACGGTTCACATATTGCTGAAGCCTGGCTTGGAGAATTTTGAGCATTACTTTACTAGCGTGTGAGATGAGTGCAATTGTGCGGTAGTTTGAGCATTCTTTGGCTTTGTCTTTCTTTGGGATTGGGACGAAAAATGACCTTTTCAGTCCTCTGGCCACTTCTGAGTTTTCTAAATTTGCTGGTATGTTGAGTGAAGCACTTTCACAACATCATCTTTTAGGATTTGATATAGGTCAACTGGAATTCCATCGTGTCCACTAGCTTTGTTTGTAGTGATGCTTCCTAAAGCCCACTTGACTCCACATTCCAAGATGTCTGGCTCTAGGTGAATGATTACACCACTGTGGTTATCTGGGTCATGAAGATTATTTTTGTACAGTTCTGTGTATTCTTGCCACCTCTTCTTAATATCTTCTGCATCTGTTAGATCCACACCATTTCTGGCCTTTATTGTGCCCATCTTTGCATGAAATGTGCCCATGTTATCTCTAATTATCTTGAAGATATCTCTAGTCTTTCCCATTCTATTGTTTTCCTCTATTTGTTTGCATTGAACACTGAGGAGGGCTTTCTTATCTCTCCTTGCTATTCTTTGGGACTCTGCATTCAAATGAGTATATCTTTCCTTTTCTCCTTTGCCTTTAGCTTCTCTTCTTTTCTCGATTATCTGTAAGTCCTCCTCAGACAAACATTTTGCCTTTTTCTGTTTCTTTTCCCTGGGGGTGGTCTTGATCCCTGCCTCCTGTACAATGTATGAACCTCCATCCATAGTTCTTTAGGCACTCAGATCTATCAGATCTAACCCCTTGAATGTATTTGTCACTTCCACTGTATAATCATAAGGGATTTGATTTAGGTCATACCTGCATGCTCTAGTGGTTTTCCCTACTTTCTTCAGTTTAAGTCTGAATTTGGCAATAAGGAGTTCATGATCTGAGCCAGAGTCAGCCCCCGGTCTTGTTTCTGCTGACTGTATAGAGCTTCTCCATCTTTGGCTGCGATGAATATAATCAATCTGATTTCGGTGTTGACCCTCTGATGATGTCCATGTGTAGACTCTCTTGTGTTGTTGGAAGAGGGTGTTTACTCTGACCAGTGCATTCTCTTGGCAAAACTCTGTTAGCCTTTGCCCTGCTTCATCGTGTACTCCAAGGCCAAATATTTCTGTTACTCCCAGTATCTCTTGAATTCCTATTGTTGTATTCTAGTCCCCTATAATGCAAAGGACATCTTTCTGGGGTGTTAGTCCTAGGAGGTCTTGTAGGTTTTCATAGACCTCTTTATTTTATATCCTCCTATTTTCTCTTCATTATGTTCATATTTTCTTTTGAATCCTCCCACATATTAATAACAGCTGTTTGAAAGTACTTGGCAGATGATTTGAAAATCTCTGTCATTCCTGGGTCTGTTTCTAATGACTAATATTTTCCTTGACTGTGATCTCATTTTTTGATTCTTAGTCTAACTAGTAAGTTTAGATTGGTTGTTGAACTTTGTGAATTTTACATAGTCGAGTGCTGGATTTTGTTGCATTTTTAAAGAAGAGGCCTGGGCTTTGTTCTGGAAGCCTGTTAAGGATCTTGAGGATGTGCTCCATCTTTTCAAGGCTTGTACTTACATTTTTTAAAGGGAGGTTCTAGATTAGCTTTTACTTTGGGTCTTTATTAATTTATTCATACCCCTAGGGTGTGGTCCTTCTGCATTGTCTGCTATGTGTTCAAAACAAGGGCTCTTCACTTTGGCTCCCTGGATCCAAAATTTCCCAGTCTTATGTGTGGCTCAGAGGTTAAAGCATCTGCCTCCAATGCGGGAGACCCGGGTTCGATCCCTGGGTCGGGAAGATCCCCTGGAGAAGGAAATGGCAATCTACTCCAGTATTCTTGCCTGGAGAATCCCATGGACGGAGAAGCCTAGTAGGTTACAGTCCATGGGGTCGCAAAGAGTTGGACACGACTGAGCGACTTCACCTACCTACCTACCACCTATGTGTGAATTACGTGTTGTCCAGTTTTCCTTTGTCTGACTTCATGAAAGTTCCATCCTGTGCATGTGAGTCTCCATCCCCAGTAAAACATTCAAGGAGATGCCTGTGCAGATTTGGGAAACTCCATTTTGGTACAACACTTTTGGTCCTATGGTCCACACGTTTGATCTGCCTCAGCTTCCCCATCCTCTGAGTGCTCTGCTCAACTCATGATTCTGCTGTTCTCTACTTGCACCAGGGAAGCCCATTGCATTGGGAAGCCCATTGCATTGGGATTCCCTGGTGGCTCCACTGGTAAAGAATCCACCTGTAATGCAGAAGACCCCAGTTTGATCCCTGGATCAGAAAGATTCTGAGAAGAAGAGATAGGCTACCCACTCTTGGGTTTCTCCGGTGGCTCAGAGGGTAAAGAATCTGCCTGTAATGAGAGAGACCTGGGCTCGATCCCTGGGTTGGGAGGATCCCCTGGAGAAGGGAATAGTTATGTGTGTGTGTGTGTGTGTGTGTATTTTTAATGAAAAGGGATCATACAGGACACACTGCTTGTAGCTAATTTTATGGCACATCCTTCCAGATCTGATCATGCATTTTTCTTTTTGTAAATCCTCAAAATTTTCATATCTACTGCTTGACATGAAGACAGACCCCTTGTCCTAGCATAGTTCCCCTTTCCTGTATTCTCCTGGCATCCAATACCTCCCTCTGTCATGGCGCCTCTTCTGTTCTGAATGGTAATCACTGACTTGCCCGCTCACCTATATTGACTGAAGCATGGGGCACGTGCCATGGCTAGTTATCTCCAAGACCCTTAGAAGTCTTAATACTTTTCTTGAAAATCAATTATTTATATTGATTAATGAAGGAATAATTTTGTTGCATTTTAGGCTAACATTTCCTGAGCATGCATCTGTGCTGGGAACCCTTCAAAGGTATTTTATGTATTATCTTATTTAATCCCCAAGTCATCCCAACTAGGTAGACACTGTTGATGGAAGATTAGTAACTCAGTCATGCCTTTGCCATTCTAAGTAGTACAAGATTCCATTTCGGGCAGTCTGACACTAAAATCTGTGCTTGTAATCTGTACTCCACATTTTATTCTTGTCTTGATCGTTGCCATTCCCCAAACTCATAACCATAGAGTAAAATCCTGCATCGTATTTTTCCATTAGTTCTTCTAGTGTCAAAGGATCAAATCTTGGAAAAGAGCCCATGGAGATCACAGAGGAAGCTGCCAGAGCCCCAAAGAGCCGCAGACAGCAGTTTACCCATTTAATTCTTCCAGGGTGAGATGGTCCTGGCAATTCATTCCATGCTCTCATTAGAGCAATTATCCAGCTAATTGCTCTGATCTGGATTTGGCCGAGGCAGTGACTGCAGCTGGGGAGCCCTGAAGAACAAACAGATGGACTGCAAGAGAGTTCTGAAGGAGGCCTGGTCTCTGCGCCCCAAACATGCTGTTCCACACCAGTCGCCCTGTGTTTATTCATAGGACTTACTTCTCTTCTCTACCACAGTCAGCAGATAAAGGCTTTTGGGAGGTTCTGGTAAAGGTGACCCCTGAAACTTGGAAACAGCAGAAACGAGGCTGTTATTTGAGAGGGTGTCTATCTGATCATCAAGTCGTGGATTGGGCCAGAGATGTGCAAAGTCACCAAGGTGATGGAATTGTTCCCAGGCCAGTGAGGCTCGACTGTCACCCAACCTAATTGTTAAAGCAGCTAAAAATAGGATGTTTCAATGAGAGATAGGGTGGAGGCTGGTTAATGTTGCAACCACGTAGTCTGATTCTGTTTCTTCACTCCCTTTAGGCTCAAGGACCTATTCAGTGGTCATTTCTCTGACTCTGCAGCTTATGACTGGGACCTTTAACGTTGGTTAAATCCCCAGCTTGCTCCATGGCCTTTGGGGTCAGAGCTATTAGAGAGAGGACATCTCTGGAACATCAGCCTTCTCTAGTCAAGAGTCAAAACCAAAATAAAACCAGCACGATATCGTTGGGGGGATGACAGACACCCTTAAAGTTGTAATGTGTGTATATGCATGCTCAATTGTGTCTGACTCTTTGTGACCCCACAGACTTTAGCCTGCCAGTCTCCTCCCTTTTGATGAGTGAGGCAGAGCTCACCAGCTTTGAGTGGGACCTGGAGTGGGTCCAGAGGTGGTACCAGCAGTATGCCATGTGGGCCACATAATCTGGCAGGCCCTGGAAAGCAGAGGTATCCGTGGTGGAAAAATACACCTGGAGGCTTTACAGTGGACTCAATAGAAGAGTCTCAGGTTCCAGAGCAAGGACGTGCCCTCTGCAGCATGAAGGCTCCACTAAGACAGTTTTGTTGCTGGTCTTGCCCACTCGGGATCCCCTGGGGCTCTGTCATTGTCAGTGAACTTGAATCCGGGGGATGAAAGTCTCTGCTGAGGCAGAAGCGCCCACGTTCAGACCCCACCTGTCTCCTGGTCTTACTTCTTATTCAGTCTGATTTCTTGCCCACCTCCCGCTCCCGTGCTCCAGTCCCACTGTCCCCTTGCTGTGGCTCAGGGTCCAGCCCCCTTGCTGCCCCCCTCCTGGGACACAGCCTAAATGTCCCACAGCCCTGCTCTTACTTCACTCAGCTCTGCTCCTATGAGCGTGTCCACACACTGGCGGGAAGGTCCAAGAGTCCTTGACCTCTTTGATTTTTCTACAGTGAGCATCACAGCTGACTGTGTGTCTCCTTCCTAGAAAACAGGCCTGGGGGAGGGGGCAGGGGTTCATTGCTGCACCATCAGGTCCCATAACATTGCCCGGCACACAGTCTGGACTCAATAAATATTTCCGGGTTGCATGAAGTTCAAGGAGTGGCTGCGTGTAACAAAGTTGCACCAGACTCTTTCCTGCAAGGTTGCTCAGAGCCCTCAGTGTGCAGTGTGCACGTGGGTTTCTTGAATGGGGGAGGCAGTAGGAAGAAGAATTTCCCAAACCCATTTACCTATGGAATCATCTTTAACAACTGCCAGGGCAGCAAATAGTGGGAAACTCTGTACTAAGGTCCTTCTGGTCCAGGAGAGGGATGCTGGTAGGGAAAGGAGAGATGCTGGCAGGGAAGAGAGACATAGTGGAAGGGGAGGGAGGGATGCTGGCCAGGAAGGGCTGCTTGATCCTCTTCTGCAGTGTCCTCTGTGCTTTCAGTTCTTCCCCACCTGCTCTTCTAAAACTGACTCCACATTTGAGCCCCTCGTCTTTCTTGGTCATTGTTCATCCCGGTGACCTTGGCATTCTTCTCTGCTGCCAGGAACCGACCTTGATGCTAAGAATGAAAGTGGGCTCACGAGCCTACCAGTATTCCACATTGCTGCCTTACCTGTGTATCCCCATCTACCTGCATGGATATCTACCTTCTTACTTAGACACCCAGCTGGTTGATGATGGGAGACAGATATACTCTCATCAGAGGACTGAGCCAGTGGCTGTGAGATGAATGAACAGAACTACCCAGTCAGTCCCAATGGCTAAACTTCCTCTCTTTTGAGGAATCCTTCAGGCTTTCTATGAGTTCCTGTGGGTCTCAAGGAACAGGGATTTCATAGGATGAGTTTGGTTCAAGCCCAAATGGAGGTTCTGACCGGGGAGTCTGACCAGGGGAGTGTTTGGTGGGGAGCAGCCTTGAGAACAGGGGTGCTACTGGAAAAGATTTCCCTGTAATGGCCTGAGGCAGCAGCAGCCATACCTGGTGGCCAAGAAATGTGCAAAGCTTTCACATCACATCCAGAGTATTCTCAGCTTAGAAACTAAAGGGAAAGACATGGGTTCCAGGAATCGAGTCCCAAGATAGGGAAACATGGAGCTAAGGCAGGGAGGCTCAGGGGTCCAGGCAGGTGGGCCCACAGGGGTCCCAGGACTCGATACACTCATTGCAGCTGGAGGCCAGTGCATGGAGTGGGGCTGAGTAAGCTTTGAGAAAAAAACATGTAAATGAACTGATCTTGGCAGCTGCAACAGAAGGAGGTGCTGGTCGGGGAAGACCTCAAACCAGAGTTCTGAAGATGCCTTCCCATAAGACCCATAGCGACTCTCTTCTGGTGTAAGTTCTCGGCAGCAGGCAAGGCTGGCTCTGTATCCCCAGAAGGATGCTTGCCTTTCCTATTACAGCTGACCCTGGTGGGGGTGTGCTGTAGGGCAAGGTTGTCTGGGCATTTCTCGAAGCTAGTCTTGCCTTGGTTGGAAATCAACTGGACTGGTTTAAAACCCAGGGTTTGTGGCCCAAAGCCACAGGGCCAGGTTTGAACTGTGTCACTTGCACAAGTGATCCGATGTCTTAAACTTCTGTTTACTCCTAGACTTAAGTGAGACAACGATTATAATGTGAATAGCACTGTTTTTCCATTTGTCACCATCATCATTATCACTAGTGTCTACTGAACTTTGACAATGAGTATGGATTGAGCAGGTAAAATGAATTTTCAATGTTCTGGAATAGAAATAACAGGAGATGAGGGGACAAAAGTTCTTTTAAAAAGGTAGGGTTACCAGAAGTACAGGGAGTGCAGTGGTAAAGCATCCGCCTGTCAAGCAGGTGATGCGGGCTCAATCTTTGGGTCAGGAAGATCCCCTGGAGAAGGAAATGGCAACCCGCTCCAGGATCCTTGCCTGCAGAATTCCATGGACAGAGGCGCCTGGTGGGCTACAGTCCATGGGGTCGCACAGAGTCGGACACGCCTTAGCGACCAAGCATGCGTGCACTGCTTGCCTGCTTTTGGGCATCAGATGCGTTCTTTTGGATTCGATTTCTTGCTTTCAGATAAGTCTGTTCCATTATATAAAGACATGGCTGCCTTTATCTGGGTTCTGTTGTTCTGCTGAGAAGTGGCTACAGGTCTAAATGTGGCTCCTCTTCCAGGAAGTCTGTCTTTTCTCTCTTATTGACTTGTACAGGGTCTTTTTGTCTTTCTGGTATTCTGCAGTTGTGTTATAACACATCTGGACAGGTTTTATATTTATTTATACTTCTTGGGATCCAAACTCTCTAAATCTGAGGAGTTAATTCTTCCATCCATTCTGGAAAATTCACTGCTGCTACTTTCTCTAATAGTCCCTCCCCCTCAGCCTCCCTCCGCTATCTTTCTGCTAAACTTTGACACCTGTCGGGCCTTTCCCCCTCTAATCCCATGTCTCTTAATGGCCCCGTGCTCTGTGAGCGCATTCCCAGGTCTCCCCTCCAGCCACCCATTTTGTTCTTTGTCTTTTAAACCCATCGGCTGAATTTTAAATTTTGGTGGTTGGTAGTTGATGTTGGTTTACACTGAAGTATGATCTATCAGTTTAATTGGGGTGATATATTTCTCCCACAGTCCCCACCGTGGGGTGGGCTCCCTGCCTGTGGAGTCTGTGGCCTCCTCCCTGTCTTGGGTGGGCTGCAGAGACCACAATGGGGTCCCTCCCTGGACTGCAGGTACACCAGGCACAGACACGTTCACGCAAAAGCAATAGGACACACAGATATACACACATACACATACACAAACATATATAGTTACAAACATGCACAGATGCACACATCCAGACAAACACACAGACACAGATATGCAGACACACAGCCTAGAGACACAAAAGTATACATGTGCACAGATATGTGCAGACACACAAACATACACACAGATGCACACCTCACTCCAGCCAGGGGCTGTGGCCTCAGCCCAGGTGCTGCCAGCTCTGTTTGTCAGGACTTCTATCAGCCTCCAGGGTTTCCCTCCCCCATGGAGAGTCCAGCTGTGAATTGATATGTCTGTTTGCATATTTGACCCTGGACTGTAGGACTTTGCTGTGGGAAGATGTCAGGTGAGTCTCACCATCCCAGAGGTGAGGTTTAGTGACTTTCAGATGCTCTGTGGGCCTCTCTGCATGAAGCTTTCCACCTTCATGAGGAGTCTTGAGGGATGCTGGCTCCTGCACACCTGTGCCCTCTTGCCAGGTGAGCGGTGTGCCCACATCCTAGTCCCTTCAGCCTCTTGTCTGTTGATGCACCTTGGTATTTTCCTCAAGTCATGGTATTAAAAATTTTGTGTGTGTTTCTGTTCACATGCTTTCAGAGTTTCTCTGTGGTAGAGACAGTGGTGGGTTCAACGGCTATTGTTGTGGTCATTTAATCACTTAGTTGTGTCCAACTCTTTGCGATCCTAAGGACTCTAGCCTGCCAGACTCCTCTGTCCATGGGTTTCTCCAGCCAAGAATACTGGAGAGGGTTGCCATTTCTTTCTCCAGGGGATCTTCCCGACCCAGGGATCAAACCTGCGTCTGTTGCATTGGCAGGCGGACTCCTTACTGCTGAGCCATCAGGAAAGCCCTTGGGTTAAACAGTGCATCATGTTTAATTTGAAAATTATTCCCATATTTCTCCAAAGAACAAGGTGGGTCCCCACTGACTGATGATGTGTGAGTGGATTCACTTCACTCCAACCTCAACGAGACTCCTTCTTAGTCTTGTCTGTTGTGTGGTGACAGTGGGCATGCAGGGAGAGAAGGCAGGGTAAGGGCACAGAGAGGTGGGGTCTTACACTGGGACTGGTGGTGAGGTTGCCTGCAGGGAGTAAGGGAGGGGCCATGCAGACATGGAGAGGCATTTCAGGAAAGGAAATAGAAAATGCAGAGGCCCTGGGGCAGCAGGCCCCAGGACATGGAGGCAGGGCAGAGAAAGAAAGGGGAGGGATGAGTTTAAGAAGGGGAGGGAGCCGGAGTGGGGTCTGGAATTTCTCCTTGTGGATGCTGGAGGTGATTCCGAGCGAGCAGAAGACCGTTCACAGCCTTGGAGCCAAGATGGGAAAACATTGCCTTTTGTCTTAGGAGGTCCCTCTGGCTGTGGTGTCAGGACTGTGAGGGGACCATGCAGATGTGCAGAGATCAGGCAGGAGGCTCCTGTGGAAACCAGGAGGCAGATGACGGACTTGGAAGGAACTCATGCAAGTCACGAGAAAGTGAATGACTGGGGATCTGTTTGAAGGTGGAGCCAACAGGATTTTCTGATGTTGTGTGTGTAGGTGTGTTTGAGATATGCATGAGTACTCATATAGATGGTAGAAAGATATATACATAGATATTGGGTTGGCCAAAAAGTAACTTTGTAAGGGTTTTTCTGTAACATCTTATGGAAAAAAAAATTGAATGAACTTTTTGACCAATTCAGTAGACAGATGCTTGTACATCCATGTTCATGTCCGACTCTGTGATGTCATGGACTATAGCCCACCAGGCTCCTCTATGCATAGGATTCTCCAGGCAAGCATACTGGAGTGGGTTGTCATTCCTTCCTCCAGAGGATCTTCCTGACCTAGGAATCGAACCTGCATCTTTTGCATCTCCTGCATTGGCAGGTGGGTTCTTTACTCCTGAACTGCTGAGGAGAGACAGATGCATTGAGAGATAGATCAGTGGATAGATAGAGAGACAAACAGACAGATAAATGATAGGTTGATAATTATGACAAATAGATGATAGATGCACAGATTGACAGACAAATAATAGATTGATATTTTGCATAGATGGACATGTTGAGAAATGAATGGATGGATAGATACTTGACGGGTTGGTAATAGATCAGTAGAAAAGTGGAGAAAGGTGGACAAGAGAAGGGGGTGTGGGATGCAAAGTTTGGGGCCCATGTCAGTGGGTGAGTGGGATGAAGTCTGATGAGATGGGGAAGAAAATGAGAAACAGGTGGGGGTGTGTGAGTTTTCCCAGTTACCATGACAAAATTCCAACGACTTGTGCAGCTTGAACAACGGACATTGATCTTCTCACAGTTCCACAGGCCACACGTCCAAGACCAAGGGACGGGCAGCTCAGGGCCTGGTGAGGGCCCGCTCTCTGGCTAGTAGATGACTGTCTCCTCTCTGTGGCTCTCACGGCTTTCTGTGTGTGGGTGGAGAGGAAGCTCCAGTGTCTCCTCCTCTTCTTATAAGACACCAGTCCTATTGGATCAGAGCCTCCAAAAAGGTCCAGGAACCCAGTTCCTCTCTGTGTGTGTGTGAAGGTTTCCCTGCACCAATAAGTGACTCTTGGATGCCATCAGTGTCTCTGAGACGCCCACTCAATTCTGCTACTCTCTACCCAGAGATGAGCCAGTTGCCACACGTGCAGGACACAGTCCCCAAAGACTGCCCTCTACTTCAGGTGGCAGCCCCAAACCCAAGCTGCCACCTGTGCGTCTGATGGCTGGCTGTAAGTCAAGTCTTCCCATGACCGCCATCCTGGGTTCACGTAATTTCATAGGACTGCTCACAGAACTCAAGAACACCAGCTTGGGGCTTCCCTGGTGGTCCAGTGGTTAGGACTTGGCCTTCTAATGCAGGGGGCGTGGGTTCCATCCCTGGTTGGGGAGCTAAAATCTCTCATGCCCTGGGGGCAAAACACCAGAACATAAACAACAGAAGCAATATTGGAACAAATTCAATAAAGACTTAAAAAATAAAGAACGCCAGTTAACTTCCTAGCTTATTGATTTATAATAAAAGGATGTGATGAATAGATGAACAGCCAAATGAGCAGATGCACAGGGCAAGGTGTGGAGGAAGGGCAGGGGCTCCCAAGACTCTCCAGGTGCCCACTCTTCCCAACCTCCATGAGTTCAAGTCAGAAACTCTCCAAGCCACATCCTTTTGGGTTGTTATGGAGGTGTCATTACAGAGACGTGATTGATTAAATCATTGGCCACTGGTGATTGGTTCAACCTCCAGCTCCTCTCTCCTCCCTAGAGGTCAGGGGTGGGACTGAAGTTTCCAAGCTTCTAACACAAGGTCAGTTCTCCTGGTGACCAGCCCCATCCTTGGGTGGGGTCCAAGGTCACCTTCCCTAAACATATTCATGTATGGAGGACAAACACTCAGAGGCAGACTCTTTATTCCCTTGGTCTTGTTAATGTTGCGAATGAGAAAACCATTTGTTCTAGGGGCTGTCCTGGGGATTGTGAGAGGTCCAGCCTCATCCCAGCATTCCTGGTCTCCACTCACCTGATGCCAGTATCAGCTCCCAACTGTGATGGCCAAGAATGTCTCCAGACATTGCCCCCCTATCCCTGCTGAAAGCTACCATTTGGTCTGGACCAACCTGATTTCCAAGGATGAGAACATTGCAGATCTGTAGAGGATGACCATCTCTGGGCAGCCTTGTGTACACATCCCGGTACCTGAGGTATCCTGGATGGTGTCCTGGAACCACAGGTCACATAGCATTCTGGCGTCTCCTGTCCTCACAAAGTCACAGTGTGCACCCCCCAACGACACAACTCACCGTTTGTTAGAAAAAGCAAACATGATGATCGTGGCTTGAAAACTAAAAGTGTTAGTCTCTCAGTCGTATCCTACTCTTTGCAACTCCATGGACTGTAGCCCGCCAGGCTCCTTTGTCCATGGAATTCTCCACGGCAAGAATACTGGAGTGGGTAGCCATTCTCTTCTCCAGGGGATCTTTCTGACCCAGGAATTGAACCTGGGTCTCCCACATTGGAGGTAGATTCATTACCGCCTGAGCCACAAGGGATGATTTAATAGAAATTAAAATAGTTTACTGTCATCAAATGATTACCTTGCCATCCATGGACAAAAAGGTCGACTTCTGACTCTTGGCCAGCCCGAGTTTAGCAGCTGACCACCGAGTCACCAGCTATCATGTTTTAATATGAATTATTTGCACACAGCTTGAGGAGTTTATCTTAGCACAAACTGTCAAACCTGAAAGATTTAAAAACCAAATCTTTTTGCATAATTAACCAGCCAAGGGGAAACTCTCTGAAATAAGGTGTTGGAAGCTCTTACTCTGGGAAGCTGAGGGGAGAGCAGGGCTTTAATGCAATTAGTGGAGAACTGTCCAGCCTGCTGGCCTCAGCTTGGGAACAATTAAATGATCTATTTCTCTGTCATTAGCCTCCAGCCCAGATGCTGAGGGCTTGAATCCTTATAAGAAGATCTGCAGAGATGCCCACACCACCTTCCCAGCATGCCTCTCTGAAGGATGCCTGTGAACTCTGCCTGATCTTAGGGCTCATTCTAGGCCCACTGGTCCATCTGCCTCTGAGGTTCCTAATTGAGAAGGGACAAGGGTGCTAGACCACAAGTTTGGGACCCTTGGGACCCAGGAATAGAACAGTGCCTCTTGTGTTGAGGAGCTGTCCCTTTTCTTCTTACAAAGTGATGCTTCTCTTACTTTCTCTCATGGTTTTCAGGAAGAACATGAAGCAGAAATGCTCAGAAGAGCTGGTTCTTGCAAACCAGTAGCTGAACAATTGCAATGTGCTTGGGAGATGCTGGCTGTCCTTCTCCAAGGGGCAGGTGGCCCTGAGTCGGGGATCCGTTGGGGAGCAAGGGGTGAGCACTTCACCTCTGCCTCACCTGTGACTCACACATCTCTCTGAGCATCAGTGTTGTCACCTGTGAAGTGGAGGAGTTACAGCTCCCACCCCCTGGCTCCCTCCCTCCCATGACATTGTGGCCCCTCCCATCAGCAAGCCTGGGGGAAACTAGAAGCATAGGAGGCTGGGACTGTGGACTTGGGTGCCAGCCTGAGGAACACAGAGGAAAGAGATGAATAGGAGCCCGCTCCTGGGGGTGACTGAGGTGACCAAGTGGGGTGACATGCCAGGCACAGAAGACTCTCAACCAGGGCTAGCAATGTAGCACCCATGCTCCCTCCAGAAATTTGGGAGGATTTGTTCCCAACTGCCTGCACCTCTCAGCTGGGAAAGAGGAAGAAGTCTCTATGTTGATTCGACTCAGGAGCTGTGGTGAGGATGGGGGCTACCCTCGGGGTTAGGGTCACCTTCTTCAACGTTCCAACCCTGAGGGGTGAATTATCACCTCCAGGGTCTGCAGGGATTTCAGGCATGAATGAGGGGCAGTTGCTGTTTTGGGGGCTAGGACATTTTCTGGGAAAGGAGGGTGCAGATGGTTCCTGAGGAGCTGAGCTTCCAGCTCATGGACCCACTGGGGAGGACACATGGTCAGGAAGCTGGCTTTGTCCTCAGCCTCCTTCACTGGGGCTAGGCATGTGGCTAATCAGGAGCAAGTGTCTCACTTTATCAAGGACTATTTGATACCATGCACCCTGAGTGATGTAAGACCTAAAGCTCACCCTCAGTCCTCGAAGGTCTCCTGGTCCTGGGATGTGACGATGTGCAGTCAACTGGCCAGGCCCAGGGAACAGAGAGTCAGTCCTGAGAGTCACACTGGGTGGCCATGAGAGGCGAGGCTACTGGATGAGGGGTCTGCTGGAGAGGAGCCTGCATCTTAGAGGGACAGACAGAGATGCTGGAGCCTTCTCTGCAGCAGAGAGAACATTCTAGGAACTCACCCACCAGCCTAGCCCTCCCTGCTGGCCCCAGCGCCACTCTGCCCCTGGAGATGCGTATGTGCTTGCTAAGTGCTTCGTCGTGTCTGACTCTTTGCGTGGACTGTAGTCTGCCAGGCTCCTCTGTCCATGGGATTCTCCAGGCAGGAATACTGGAGTGGGTTGCCATTTCCTACTCCAAGGCATCTTTCTGACCCAAGGATTGAACCTACATCTCCTGTGACTCCTGATTTGCAGGTGGATTCTTTACTGCTGAGCCACTCTCATCCTACCCATCCCTTTGTTGTGTCTGAGTTTATCTGCTGTGCTTCTCTTTCCTAAATAACAGAACTCAAAGACTGAATTAATGTAGCAAAATTCCATCACAGAAGCCTTGAAGCCATATTCCTTCCAAAGACCACTCTGAGAAGGGTAGGGGAGGCTTTGTCTTTCAGCTGGTCTCTGCTCAGGGTGCGCATTCATCCTTCCGCCCAGACAGACAGCCAAGGCAGCATCTGCCTGACCTTGAAGCTGCAGTTATAGAGGCCATCTGATGGAGCCAATTTCTGCTTTCCCCTTCTTTATTCTCCCACCTCATATTTTTCAAATAAAGTGGGGAAAGGCCCTGAGGAAAACAGCAAGAGTCAAAGGGATGAATACAAGCAGAGCCAGGCCGCACCCCCAGACCTCAGCCACGTCTGCAAACAAAGCATTTTTTGTGGAAGAGCCTCGGGTCCCCCTAATTCATTGTCCAGGATAGGAGGTTATTTGCTCCATCATGGCTGGACCAGGGCTCTGTTGGACATTTTCCTCGAATAAAAGTGTTGGTTCCAGGATGATGAGAACTATGCTCTGTCCATGGTGCTCCGTACCGATTGTGTGGAAATTGGCTGTGGGTCCAGCCACTTGCTGATTGATTCATTATTTTCAGTCAAGCGGCTTGTTGGGCTGTTAAGGTCATTGGGGTCTCCAGGGCCCCAGGCCCAATTCAGTTATTTCCATTATTGAGACACAACCCAAATTAACCAAACCATCTATGTTTTCTTTTAGTGGGCATCTGGGGAGCAAATGCAAAATCCATCATGAGTTTTATTTTCCATGGAGACATAACAGGATAATGAGAAAGCTCCTAGTCCTCTGAGAGACACCCAGGGAGCTGGGAGTGGGGTATTTATTCGCCCCGCCCAGCTTCCCAGTGTCAAGAAGCTGATGTGTGTGATGTGACAGAGATGTGACAACCCCCCGACCTGTGGGATCCTTAACGGACTTTTCCTCGAACCACCCAGGTGCATTCTTGTTTGGACACAGGTTTTAGCTGCGGCTCTTTTTTTGGGGCACAGTACTGAAAACCCAGCTCGCTTTCTCTGGGTTAAAGAATCAAGCCGGTTTTGGCCTGAAGAGCAGAGAGCCCCAGGACAGCTCCTGCCTCTTGCCAGGCTGGGTCAGGCTCAGTGTTGTGGCCTCTGCCCTCAGGGTTGGCCTCACTCTCAGGCAGCCCTTGGGGCTATACCTTTCCCCTCTCAGGTTCATGAGAATCACATGAGACAGATTCTTCCAGTGTTGCCTGTAGAAGCCAGAAGGTCTTCCCTTTCCCATTAATTAGCCTTCAGGGAGGCCCCTTGGAGGTCACCTGTGGGACGGATCCCATGACCATCCCGGAATCAGTCTGTGTTGCCATGGGGCTGGACCTAGACCAGCTGACAGTGGTCCTGGTGAAACTTTGGAGCCGAGGTTAATACCTTCTAATCCCACGACTGGGAGTGGAGGGGCTTTCTCCTCTGGGGCTGCCGGAGCGCTGGGGGGAAGGGAATCATGCCCACCATGGAGCCCCTGCCCACTCTGCAAGTGTCCCCACCACCCAGGGGGAGGAGAGCTGACTCCTCATTTCCACGTCTTTCCAGTCTTGACAACAGAAGAATTTGTAAGGTTCTGTCTTCAGGTGGGAAGACTGAAAGCTTCCCCAAATGTCCGTCAGCGCCCAGGGACCCTCCACCACCCAGCCTCCCTCTTGGGGATGGTGACATTGCTCCGCAGTTGACTTCATACCCTGTGCCTCTTAACCTGGGCTCTAGGTGGGGTGGGGGTGGGGGATGGTCCCAGAGCCAGGGTCAGTCTCCACATCCAATGAACACTTCTTGACGGGCAGCCCAGGACCATGGGAATCACCCTTGCCTTGGCTTCTTTTCATCAGCTCCTCTCTTCCAAATTAACCTAAATATTAGAAGGAAATTTAACCATCACATGAATTCATTTTTTTGTCGTAAATTCCAACCAGAGAAATATGATCACCTTGTCCCTCCCAATCCTGACCCCCTTCCTCAAGAGCAACCCTGGTTGAGACCTTTCTAGACATTTCTAAATGACATTTTTATTCTGTATTTCTTTTGGGGAGTTTCAAGATTTTGCGTTTAACACCTGCTCTGCAAAGCATTTCTTTCTTTCTTTAATGATTTTTTATTTATCTGGCTGCCTCAGGTCTTAGTTGCAGTAGGAGTGCTTTCGTTGGGTCTCAGGGACCCTCAGGTAGTGGTGTGCAGGCTCAGTGTTGGGGTGCTCTGGCTCAGTTGCTCCGTGGCATGTGGGATCTTAGTTCCCTGACCAGGGATTGAACCATGTCCCCTGCACTGCAAGGAGGATTCTTAACCACTGGGCCACCAAGGAAGTCCCCAAGCATTGCTTTCTGTAATTTACTTGACAGTATTCAGTTGAAGCTGTGAAGCCCCGATCCAGGCTATTTGGACCTGGTGAAGGAGAGGTGTCAGCGGTTCACACTCCCACACTCGCCCTTGTGTCACAAATGGGCCAAGCATCCCTGGGCTTCTGAACTTTCACCTTTGGCCAGGGGACCTGCCCAGGATAACTCCCCTGCCCTGGTTGGACTGCACCCTGTGAGGTGTGGAGGGGGTCTATGCTGCAGAGCAGCTGTGGTCAGGAGCATGATGGACAGTGCCTGGGCAAGTGGCCATCAGGAGATTGGGAATTAAGCTGTCTTGGTGCTGAGGACGGGCAGCAGCTGGGTGGGGGAAGGGAAGACCTAAAGCACTCTGCATATAAGTTAAATAAGCAGGGTGACAATATACAGCTTTGACATACTCCCTTCCCAATTTGGAACCAGTCCTTTCTTTGTTCTATGTCTGGTTCTAACAGGTGCTTCTTCACCTGCATACAGGTTTCTTAGGAGGCAGGTAAGTGAAAGTGAAGTCACTCAGTCATGTCTGACTCTTTGCAACTCCATGGACTGTAACCCACCAGGTTCCTCCATCTATGGGATTTTCCAGGCAAGAATACTGGAGTGGGTTGCCATTTCCTTCTCCAGGAGAGGCAAGTAAGGTGGTCTGGTATCCCATTTCTTGAAGAATTTCCCACAGTTTGTTGTGATCCACACAGTCAAAGTCTTTAGCATAGTCAACAAAGCAGAGGTAGATGTCTTTCTGGAACTCTCTTGCTTTTCCTATGCTCCAACGGATGTTGGCAATTTGTTCTCTGGTTCCTCTGCCTTTTCTAGATCTAGCTTATACATCTGGAATTTCTGGGTTCACATACTATTGAAGCCCACCTTGAAGGATTTTGAGCATGATCTTGCTAGCGTGGACATCACCAGATGGTCAATACTGAAATCAAATTGATTATATTCTTTGCAGCTGAAATGGAGAAGTTCTATACAGTCAGCAAAAGCAAGATGGGGACCTGACTGTGGCCCAGATCATGAACTCCTTATTTCAAAATTCAGGCTTAAACTGAATGCTTCTATAATTTCATTTAAATATATCTATCAACTTTTATGTATTCTTTCTTGAATTAAAATATTTTTTTAGTTGTTGCTTACAGTTCAGTTCAGTTCAGTTCAGTTCAGTTGCTAGGTCATGTCTGACTCTTTGCAAAGCCATGAACCACAGCACACCAGGCCTCCCTGTCCATCACCAACTCCTGGAGTCTACCCAAACCCCTGTCCATTGAGTCGGTGATGCCATCCAACCATCTCATCCTCTGTCGTCCCCTTTTCCTCCTGCCCTCAATCTTTCCCAGCATCAGGGTCTTTTCAAATGAGTTAGCTCTTCGCATCAGGTGGCCAAAGTATTGGAATTTCAGCTTCAACATCAGTCCTTCCAATGAACACCCAGGACTGATCTCCTTTAGGATGGACTGGTTGGATCTCCTCGCAGTCCAAGGGACTCTCAAGAGTCTTTTCCTGTTAACACCACAGTTCAAAAGCATCAATTCTTCAGTGCTCAGCTTTCTTTATAGTTCAACTCTCACATCCATACATGACTACTGGAGAAACCATAGCCTTGACTAGATGGATTTTTGTTGACCAAGTAATGTCTCTGCTTTTTAATATACTGTCTAGGTTGGTCATAACTTTCCTTCCAAGGAGTAAACGTCTTTTAATTTCATGGCTGCAGTCACCATCTGCAGTGATTTGGGAGCTCCCAAAACTAAAGTCAGCCACTGTTTCCCCATCTATTTACCATGAAGTGATGGGACTGGATGCGATGATCTTCGTTTTCTGAATGTTGAGCTTTAAGCCAACTTTTTCACTCTCCTCTTTCACTTTCATCAAGAGGTTCTTTAGTTCCTCGTCATTTTCTGCTGTAAGGGACTTTCTGTCACATTTGACTGTGTGGATCACAATAAATTGTGGAAAATTCTGAAGGGATGGGAATACCAGACCACCTGACCTGCCTCTTGAGAAACATGTATGCAGGTTAGGAAACAACAATTAGAACTGGACATGGAACAACAGGCTGGTTCCAAATAGGAAAAGGAGTATGTCAAGGCTGTATATTGTCACCCTGCTTATTTAACTTATATGCAGAGTACATCATGAGAAACTCTGGGCTGGAAGAAGCACAAGCTGGAATCAAGATTGCTGGGAGAAGTATCAATAACCTCCAATATGCAGATGACACCACCCTTAGGGCAGAAAGTTGTTGCTTTAGGGGTTAGAATATACATCCTTAAGTTTAACAGACTACTTAAAGTTGATACTGAATGAGTTCACATGTGATGTGGAAACCTTGCAACTTTGTAGATGCATTTAACTCTCCTGACCACCCTTATGCTGTAACAGTCATGTGCACACATCTACATATGTTAGAATGTATGAAGTGAGTTTGTAACTTCACAAGACAATTGTTATGATTTTTGCCTAAACAATCATATGTATTTTAACAAAATTTAGAGAAAGACATGGTGGAGCTAGTAGTAAAGAAGCCACCTGCCAATGCAGGAGACAAAAGAGGCATGGGTTTGATCCCTGGGTTGGGAAGATCCCTGGAGAAGGAAACAGCAACCCACTCCAGTATTCTTGCCTGGAGAATCCCATGGACAGAGCAGCGTGATGGGCTATGTTCCATGGGGTTTCAAAGAGTCGGACACGACCGAAGCAGCTTAGCATGCGTGCATAGTCTTTTATATGTACTCAAATATTTACTACTTTTTTGTTTTCTGAAGATGCAAATTTCTCTCTGGCATCATTTTAACTTCCTTCAGTTTGACAACTTTCTTCAGTATTTTTGTAGTGCATGTGTGCTGACAATGAATTCTGCGGGTTTCTTAAAATGTCTTTATTTCCCCTTCAGTTTTGAAATTTATTCTGTGTATAAAATCCTCTGTTGATAGTGTTTTCACCCTTTAGGATTTTAAAGATGCTGTTTCACTGTCAGTCAAATGGTCAAGTAGTTTCTGGTGAGAAGTCTTGAATAATTCAAATTATTTTGTCTGTATATGTGACCTATTTATCTGATTGCTTTTAGGATTTCTGCTTCATATTCTTTTTTTTTAAATTATGAAACTAGGCACATATTTATGCATTATACTATTTGTGGTTTGCTGAACTTCTTTTATTTATTTATTTGTTTGTTTATTTATTTATTTCTACCTCTTTCACCAGTTTGGGAAGTTGTGGGCCATTATTATTTCAAATGTTTTTTTTTTTTCCTACTCTTTCTTTCTCATGTCTCCTCTAAAATTGCTTATATTTTAAAGTCAGTCCCAGAGATTCAATTCATTTCTTTTCTAATGTTTTTCTCTTTATTCTTTAGATTGGATAATTTCTATTGATCTATTTTCAGGTTCATTGGCTTTCCTTTTAAACACAATGTGTAACATTGTTTTTATGCTTAGAATGTTTAACATGATGATATCCTACTGTTTTATTGGTTTGTAATTTGTGTTTTTCCACCTAACATTGTGTGATAAATCTGATTTTTTAAATTGATCTATTCAGCTATAAAACCCATTAGTGAAGCCCATGATTTCAGATATCCTAATTTTTAGCTCTAAAGTTTCCATTTGATTTGTTTTAACATTTAAACTTCTCTCCTGAGAGTTCCTATAATATCTTTTCACTCATTCCTTTACCTCCTGCAGCCTTGTTAGAATGGCTGTGTTGTAGGCTTTGTTAATTTCAGCATTTGGGCATGATGGCGATGGTTCTCTTTTCACATTAGAATAAGTCCCGCTCTCCTGGTTTCTTGTATACTGAATAATTCCGGATAGCATCCTGGATGTTGTGATTACTGTGTGTGGAGACTGTATTTTCAGTTATGTTTTTCCATGATGTATTATTTCTTTGTTTCAGCAGAAAAGTAATTCAGACAGAATCAAACCACAAACTCTGTCTCCCCTACAGGTGGTGACAGCTCTGATCTCAGCTCACTTCCTCGCGGGTTCTGTTGCTGCCATTCTCCTCCCTTGTGGGTTCTGTTGCTGCCGTTCTCCTCCCTTGCGGGTTCTGTTGCTGCCGTTCTCCTCCCTTGCAGGTTCTGTTGCTGCCATTCTCCTCCCTTGCGGGTTCTGTTGCTGCCGTTCTTCTCCCTTGTGGGTTCTGTTGCTGCCGTTCTCCTCCCTTGCAGGTTCTGTTGCTGCCGTTCTCTTCCCTTGCGGGTTCTGTTGCTGCCGTTCTCCTCCCTTGCGGGTTCTGTTGCTGCTGTTTTCATGTTTAACTGGGTCGGTTGCAGTCTGCAGCACGAATGAGCATTTCAGGTCATTCAAAGACTTGGGCAGAGTTTACATGCAGAGCCTGGACTGGCCACCGTCTTGCTCCAGCTTTCACGAGTTTCCCTTCTCACTCACCAGCATCAGCGACCGTGTGATTCTTTCTTTTCCTGGGCAGAGAGATGGGGGGTTTTCTGTCAGAGATTCAGCTGCACTGAATCTTGATGGAAGCAACAGAAGGATGGGGCACTCTTCATGTGCTGATTCCTTGTTCCAGGTTTAGGCTTCCTTCCCAAAACTTCCTTCCCACCTTTGTTTACTTTCTAGAGACTTCAAGTAGGTTTTTGTTGTGGCTAAATTTATTGTTGTTTTCTGTGTAAGGGTCATTTCTCTTGTTTGCTTAACTTTTACATTAATCTTGTCTTTGAACTCCTGGGGGATGAGAAACTATGCCTCCAGTTCTGCCAGGAATGGGATGAGGCTTGAAGGGGAAGGGTTGGGAAGGATAACATGAGAAAGTGCAAAGTGCTGGCAATTTATTGCCTGAATCCCTGCTTCCATCACAGCAAATTGGAATTTTTTTTCTTTGTTCTTTTATATATGGACGTTTCAAGTAAGAAATATTGTAAAATTGGTATTGGCTAAAGCGTGCTTGAAAACCACTCTGTTTAAATACTCTCCAAGTTCTGAAGCTCTGAGAAACCTGCTGGCTTCAAGGGGCTTTAGGAATGCTGTGTTTAGAAGCCTAATCCCTGAGGCAGACTGACTTGCATTTGAGTCTATTTGCCACTTACTAGTTGTGTAGCCTGGGGCTAGTTCCTTACCACCAGGATCTTCCATTTTTCATCTTTAAGATGAAGAGAGCCATGATGTACTACAGGATGGTGTGAGAATCCAAAGAGATGACGAATATTTAAGTTTTGGCAGACAGAGGGCATATAGTAACAGTGTTTTAAGGACTGAATATTTGTACCCCCTCAGTTTCATAAGTTGAAGTCTTACATTGATTAAAAAAAGATGCACAGCATAACAGTTGCAAGTTAAGTTTTATTTGGGGGCAAAATCAGGACTGTAGCCTGGGAGACAGGCCCTCAGATAGCTCTGAGAGATTGCTCCAAAGAGGTGGGGGTGGGGAGGGAAGGTCAAAATATAAGATTTTGGTAAAGGAGGAGTTCAAAGTAATCAAGCATTTATCTCATAAAATGTGTTCTGTGAATTACAAGGAGCTGATGTCACCATGAAGGGATTTAGTGCTTTTTTAGTTATGAGGTGATGCAAGGATTGGGATCATGAAATCGGTTCCTGAAAATATCTAAAGACCTGTTCCACCAGTTTCCCTAGGACACGTGGTGGAAGTGACAAATAGATTCAAGGGATTAGGTCTGATAGACAGAGTGCCTGAAAAACTATGGACAGAGGTTCATAACATTATACAGGAGGTGGTGATCAAAACCATACTCAAGAAAAAGAAATGCAAAAAGACAAAATGGTTGTCTGAGGCAGACTTACAAATAGCTGAGAAACGAAGAGAAGTGAAAGGCAAAGGAAAGATATATTTATCTGAATGCAGAGTTTCAGAGAATAGCAAGGAGAGATAAGAAGCCTTCCTAAGTGAACACTGCAAAGAAATAGAGGAAAACAATAGAATGGGAAAGACTAGAGATCTCTTCGGGAAAATCAGCAATACCAAGGGAACATTTCATGCAAAGATGGGCACAATAAAGGCCAGAAATGATATGGACCTAACAGATGCAGAAGATATTAAGAAGAGGTGGCAAGAATACACAGAACTATACAAAAAGATCTTCATGACCCAGATAATCACGATGGTGTGATCACTCCCCTAGAGCCGGACATCCTGGAATGTGAAGTCAAGTGGGCCTTAGGAAGCATCACTATGAACAAAGCTAGTGGAGGTGATAGAACTCCAGTTGAGCTATTTCAAATCCTGAAAGATGTTGTGAAAATGCTGCACTCAATATGCCAGCAGATTTGGAAAACTCAGCAGTGCCACAGGACTGGAGAAGGTCAGTTTTCATTCCAATCCCAAAGAAAGGCCATGCCAAAGAATGCTCAAACTACCGCACAATTGCACTCATCTCACAGGCTAGCAAAGTAATGCTCAAAATTCTCTAAGTCAGACTTCAACAGTGTGTGAACTGAGAACTTCCAGATGTTCAAGCTGTATTTAGAAAAGGCAGATGAAGCAGAGATCAATTACCAACATCCACTGGATCATTGAAAAAGCAAGAGAGTTCCAGAAAAATATCTACTTCTGCTTTATTGACTACTCTAAAACCTTTGATCATGCAGCATCACAGGGTCCAGTCTGCACAGAGGCAGATGGCCAATGCCCCTGGCAAGCACCAGTTTGCAGCTGACATCTACTTCCCAAATGTTATGGAACTTGGAGATATGATCTTGTTGTGTGAGGAGTGAGATGGCTCATGATGGTATTAGTGGCCTTGTAAGAGACACCAGATAGCTTTCTCTCTTTCATATGAGCACACAGCAAGAAGGTGGCTTTCTATAAGCCACCATGTGGGTGGGTCCTCACCAGAACCTGACTATGCTGGCACCCTGATCTTGGACTTATAGCCTCTAGAACTAAATTAGAGAGAAAATAAACACATGAGAAAATAAAGGTGTGCAGTTTAAGTCCTCCAGAGTGTGATATTTTGTTAAGGCAGCCTGGGCTTTACTAAGACATTTTGTATGCCACTGATAAGTATTCATCATCAAATGTGTATGGATGCTTCTATGAGTAAAAGTGAAGGCACTGGAGAGTCTGCTGAGTTTCCAGAGAGAGCAAAGGAAGGGCCTTTTCACTGGCCCCACAGAGGCAGTTGTATCCTTGGGACACTGATGCAGCTTTCACCTGGAGCTCACAGGACAGAGCTTCTCACTCACTATCAGAGACATGGCAGCTGCCACTTGGTCACTTTAGAATTGACAATCACAGGTCCCATTCGTGACAGCTCCATTTCTCAGGATGAACTTGCCAGGAAGATTGCTTCTCTAACAGGTCACCTCCTGGGATGCAGCATATAGAAAATCTGGATTTAGAAAAAACAGAGTGAGATTCCAGCATGTGAGAGGGCAGCACCCATTGTACATCCCTCATGTCCCGTTGCAAATAGCTGGCTTTCTTCTGATTCCTATTCGAGGACTTTAAGTGGTGTGTCCAAACTGATGCTGAGAAAGATTGAAGTCAGGAGGAGGAGGAGGGAGGGGAAGGGGGTGGCAGAGGACGTGATGGTTGGGTGGCATCATTGACTCGATGGACACGAATCTGAGCAAACTCCAGGAGACAGTGAAGGACAGGGAAGCCTGGTGTGGCGCTGTCCATGAGGTCACATAGACGGACCCGGCTGAGCAGCTGGCAGCAACCAAACTGAAATCTGCTGAAGACCGAGTGATGGGCGCACTGCGCCGTGTCTGCTTCCCAAGAAGGCTCTGAGTGGTAAGGCAGGAGACGGTATCGGGAGGGCCAGGAAGAAGAGAGATGTCCGGCTGACCAGGTCCAGCTTCTTCGCAAGGTCATCATCAAATGTGATTTTCTGAGTGCCGCCTCGATGCTACTGGCACAAATGAGACCCAGAGATTATTGGAAAACTATAGGAAAATCTTGTCTTATGTCAGGCTCCTGACTAAGCCCATTCCTTTCCCCTCCCCGAGCAAAGGAAAGCTAACCCAAAAGGAAGCAGGAAAAACGTTTTGCTTTGGTCCAAACCTTTAAATCTTTCGTAGCTCGGAGGCTTGTCCTCATTTACAGAACAGGATTTAAACTTTGTGGGCCATAGTGGGGAGCTGGGAAGGAGAGATGTCAGCGTTTAAGCTCAGCACCAAGAGAGCCCTCCTAAAAACTGAGGCCACCCTGGTGTGGTCCATGTTATTTATCCTGAAAAGTTTCCTTCATCACCTAACACTTCCTAGTATGAAAAAAATTTCTTCCCCAGACTCAGAAGGTAAAATTTGCTTAATTTCAAGTCTGAGCTCACCCTCCTTTACCTACAGTGTTCCAGGGTCTGCAGTCTCATAGCAGAGAGGTCATAAAATCTGATGAGTGTTTTTCAACATCAGCAAAGGTTTCTCATAAGTACTTTTTGCTTTTTGTTTTCACCAAAATCAGCCCTTGTTTCCTGAAAAGACCAAGTGATAGGAGATGCCCTTTGCAAAGTTAGTGCACTCCACTGCCCTCCCTGCAATCTGGGTTTACATGACAGGAAGGGTGTTTCTCTCTCTCTCTCTNCCTTTAAATCTTTCGTAGCTCGGAGGCTTGTCCTCATTTACAGAACAGGATTTAAACTTTGTGGGCCATAGTGGGGAGCTGGGAAGGAGAGATGTCAGCGTTTAAGCTCAGCACCAAGAGAGCCCTCCTAAAAACTGAGGCCACCCTGGTGTGGTCCATGTTATTTATCCTGAAAAGTTTCCTTCATCACCTAACACTTCCTAGTATGAAAAAAATTTCTTCCCCAGACTCAGAAGGTAAAATTTGCTTAATTTCAAGTCTGAGCTCACCCTCCTTTACCCACAGTGTTCCAGGGTCTGCAGTCTCATAGCAGAGAGGTCATAAAATCTGATGAGTGTTTTTCAACATCAGCAAAGGTTTCTCATAAGTACTTTTTGCTTTTTGTTTTCACCAAAATCAGCCCTTGTTTCCTGAAAAGACCAAGTGATAGGAGATGCCCTTTGCAAAGTTAGTGCACTCCACTGCCCTCCCTGCAATCTGGGTTTACATGACAGGAAGGGTGTTTCTCTCTCTCTCTCTTTTTTTTTTTTTTTTTTTGGGGGGGGTTGGTTTTGTTGCTCAAATTTACAACTGTAGGAACAGGGTTTGGTGTCTGTGCCTTGAAAGGTCTTGGAGAGGGAGATCCAGGGCCCAGAGAGAGGCAAGAGCTCACTCTATTCTACTCAGATTGAGAAGTCCCAGCTGCTGGAGCAAACCAAGGCAAGGGGAAAAGAAATGTAGCAAATGGAAGAAAAGTCAGGGCATTCTATCTGGGACATATCTCAGAGAAGTGGGGCTCTGGGGGAAGGGCCAGTACATCACAGGCACTCAGTAAAAGAATGATGAATGAATGAGTGGCCTAATGAATGCATGAGTCAGGGGACTCTGCCACACACATCTTTTCACAGCCCACAGGTCCTGACTCAGGGATGTGCATATAGAATTGCTTGACAAATGATGGGGCTGTTTTCGGTACTACAGGAATTCAGAGCCTTTGCCATCCTAGGGGCTATGCACAAGCCTCAAGCTGCAGGTTTGGTTTCCCTGATGGAAGCAGAGAGGCTCCAAGTTCCTCCAGCTGCTTCTAGAGTCACAGAACTGATGGAAGGACCACACTTGAGCTGATTTGCTTTCCAGCAATTTCCAACCTCTTCTTTGCTAGTCCTGTGGTGAATTGGACATGAATTTGAACAAACTCTAGGAGATACTGAAGGGCAGAGGAGCCTGGAGTGCTGCAGTCCACGGGATCATAAAGAGTCAGACATGACTTAATGACTGAACAACGACATCATTGTGAGTGTTTGCCCATACTTTGGGCATTCTCTCAGACTCTACTGAATGATTCCAAACTTGTACACTGATTCGTAACAAGTAATTCACAGTTGGTGTAGAAATACAGATGTCACTTTCTACACTAGGGACNCTGTGAGTGTTTGCCCATACTTTGGGCATTCTCTCAGACTCTACTGAATGATTCCAAACTTGTACACTGATTCGTAACAAGTAATTCACAGTTGGTGTAGAAATACAGATGTCACTTTCTACACTAGGGACTTTTAGGAAGGTTTAGGGTGAGATCTGGGGTGATGTTTTTGCCACTGTTGCCACATGTGGGGAAAGGTTTCAGTACAGTCTTGGCAGTCTTGAACTCATTTGTAGCACACAGGGTCACGTGTCTCCCTCTATTTGATCCAAATTCCCACCCTTCAGGGGTGGATCCAGACAAGCACACCAGGCCTCTGTGTCTCCGTCTGAAGTTGGGTTTCACTACAGAACTTGGGCAGAAACTCTGCCTGAACTAATTTTCCTCCAGGCAACTTCATTGGAACAAAGTTTTATGTGGTAGATAATGAGAAAAGCAGCTGTAAAATCCTAAAGGAGTGAAAAATAATTTCCAAAGAGATCCTGAAAATCTCTTAGAATAAGAAAGTTGCATCAATTCTCTCAATTACTATGAGGAACATGCGTCTGTAACACACATTTTAATAGGCATTAAAGACATTTTAATGAGAAAACAACTTAAAAGTTGATAAACGTGTGTCTTTTGTTGATACCCAGTAGAGACTTTTTGGGGAGGAGGGTAGAGATTGGGGGAGTCATTAGCATCAGGTTGCTTGATTAGGTGCTATATTGTTCTGAATAATTTAGCTGCTGAAGTTCAGGCTTGGATGCCTGCAGATTTGGGTGTGATTATCAAGAAGCTCTGAATTGATGCCTTTACATTGTGGTGCTGGAGAAGACTCTTGAGTCCCTTGCACAGCAAGGAGATCAAACCAGTCCAACCTAAAGGAAATCAAACCCTGAATGTTTGTTGGAAGGACTGATGCTGAAGCTCCTATGTTTTGGGCACCTGATGTGAAGAGGTGACTCATTGGAAGAGACCCAGTTGCTGGGAAAGATTGAAGGCATAAGGAGAAGGGGGCAACAGAGGATGAGATAGTTGGATGGCATCATCAACTTAATGGACATGAGCTTGAGAAAACTCTGGGAAATGGTGAAGGACAGCAGAGCCTGTTATGCTGGAGTCCACGGGTTTGCAAAGAGTCAGACATGGCTTAACAACGGAACAACAATCTCCGAGGCTGTGAAAAGATGGAGAACATCTATTTCTGAGATTGGGATGATGTCCAACCCTGGCACATGGGTGTCTGGTAGCCAACATCATAGAGTTCAAAACATTCCTTATTCTGCTCAAAACCAATTAGGCTGGAGAAGCAGGCCAGAAAGTCTGGGGTTATTGAAAAACTCAGGCCTGGTCTGGCTCAGGTTACCCCGACATGGGAAACTGAAGGCTTTGGAGACTGTTGGCCAGATTCCATCCCTCGCTGTGGCCTGCAAGCCCCCTCTGGCACTGTGAGAAGGGCACTAGCTGGTCCTACACCACCACATGATGTCCAGTCCCCAGGCTGGAACAGCTGGATGAGGCAGGAGGCAACAGTGCCTTGGAGGCATCACCCACCTAATCACATGACGGTTATTAACAGTGGCTATAGCCAAGCTACATCCAGACGCCATGCTCAGCATCCTACCTGGATCTCAACATTAGCTTTCTATTGCTCCCTAACCAGAACCACATTTGGTGGCTTAAAGCATTATCCATTTATTATCTCAGTGCTTCTGGGGTCAAGAGTCCAGAACATGGCTTAACTTGGTTCTCTGCTCAAGATCTCATGAGGCTGCAAGTCAAGGTATCAGGCAGGATGTATTCTCATCAGGGGCCTGGCTGGGGAAGAAACTGCATTTACATTTCCTAAGCTGGTTGATAGAACTGGTTGAATTCATCCCTTTGTGGTTATAGGACTCGAGGTGACTGTCTTCTCTGTGGCCAGGAGAAGAGTCTGTTGCTGGATGTTCTGACTTCGGGGAGGGCTCCTGTCTATCACCTGATTAGGCCAGGACTGCCCAGAGTGATCTCCCTTTTGATGAATTAAATTCAACTGACTGCAAAGTCCCTTCAACTTAGCTGTTTCCTGTTTCTTAGAAATGGGCTTCCCAGGTGACTCAGTGTAGAGAATGAACCTGTCAATGCAGGAGGCACAAGAGATGCAGGTCCCATCTCTGGGTTGGGAAGATGCCCTGGAGTAGGAAATAGCAAACAGGTCCAGTATTCTTGCCTGAAAAATTCCATGGACAGAGGAGTCTGGTGGGCTATAGTCCATGGGGTTGCAAAGAGCCGAACATGACTGAATGACTGAGCAAATCACATTTATTATAATAGAAACAAGTCTTAAGTCCCATCTACATTTAAGGGGTGGGATTTACACAAAAGCATGGATATTGGGAGCAGGAACCAATAAGGTCACTCTTGGGCATGTCCACCACAATTAGAATTATTCGCCAAAGCCTCTGAGCTATTCTGTTCTCATCCCCATTCTGCCAACAAGATGAGAATAGGTTTCCTTGGTTTAAAGGAAACCAAGGTTACAGAGACACAGTGGTTGTCCAGTGACCCTCAGCTCGAGATGGGTTGAATTCAAACCCAGAAGGTCTGATCCCAGAGCCATGCACAGTGACAGCCTGTGTTCCTTGGTTAGAAAGTAGTGCAGCAGGGAGGTCCTACAGGAAAGTCATGGTGGCTTTGCCATGTGTAATGCGCAGTGTAAAAATAATAGGGTGTTTGCTCGTTGACATAAGCAAGCCCTGAATAAATGTTAATGACCACCTCGATGACTGTCATGTTTTTATGTTTTCAACTGCAGAAGTAAAGTGCAATGGAGTTTCTACGGCTGGCAGAAATACACACAGTAGCTGGAGTGAGACAGCACCAGAGGAGGCAAGGTTAACAGAAGTTTACAAGAGAGGCATCACAACTCAAACTATTTCACTGTTGAGCATGTTAAGACAGTCAGGGCAGCCCTTTCACTGAGCGACCCAGAGCCTTTAATGCAAGTGAGCTCATATATTGTTCCAGACATTTGTCTGAGCATTTCTGTTATTCCCAAGTAAAGGATGAGGACTGGGGGTGATGGGTCACTCCTGCAGGGCCCACCAGATGAGTGGCAGGGGTAAGATGTGAACCCGAGTCCAGGGTTAGGTCCACTGTTCCGTTTTTGCGTAGAGTAACGATGACAGGCTGTGATCTCCAATTCATCTGTAACTTGCCTTTGCTCACATAGCACCTGAGTTTCTTGAGGGCTGGACCCATTCTTGTACCTCATGTCCTGCATGGAGCTTGGGGACTGGCACTGGGGCTGACCTATTTCACGGAGGAGGTACATGGATCTAAGAGGCAATGGAGACCAGCATGCTGCACCCCAGGGTTCTCTGTTCTGAGCAGGCAATGATGGAGATTTACCATCTAGAAGGGGAGCTGGACAGCAGCCAAGTGAGCTGATGTGGGCCTGGGGACAAGGTGACTGGCCAGCTCACATCTACTTCCTGGGTTTGTGTTGGCTGTGGGATGAGAGTGGGTGTGCAGGTGGGCACAGGGATCCAGGGTGGATGGTGAAGGGCCTTCCCTTCTTGGCCTCAGCCAAGTCTTTGGGGTTTGGGTTTGTCTCCCTTGCTGCTGCGTGGGTGCATCACGGAGCAGGGCTGCGGATTCTGGTCTGGACACTTGCCTGCCACTTGAGCTTCATACTCTTTTCTTAGGGCCTACCTCTGCCTGGATGGAGTCTTCTCTGCTTCCTGGATGACCAATATGGAGGAGGAAATGGGTCCCAGACCCTGGATGAGTCACAGCTTCTAAACTCTCCCAGGCATGCACTCTGTGTTGTCTTTCCTTCCACCTGCAGGAAATTAGGGCAATAAATAACTTATCAGATCAGGCTGCTACTTCCCTCCACCTAGATCCGCAGCCCCTCAGATCCTCTGCAGGTCCAGGGAGGGCCAGAGAGAGGAGGGTGTTGGAAGTGCAGTGAATTGATAACAGGATAATAGTGGGAGCTCACTGCAGATGCATTTTCTATGAGTAGGAATATTCAAGAAAAAATGACTCCTAGAACCCACAGAGAGTGAGAGGAGAGAGAGAGAGAGAGAGAGAGAGAGAGAGAGAGAGAGAGAGAGAGAGATGAGGTCTACCAGAAAGCTCTGAGAATTACAAACGTAGGTGATGGCTTAGGATCCATCCACTGCTTTCAACACCTTCTCCATGGAGCTGCCAGACACACGAGCTATTGGTAATTAAACTTCCAGGGGCTAAATTCAACAGTTACACGTATTTTACAGAGAGCACAGTTTCCTTTGTCTTTCTTGCTCTCATCTTCTGTCTCCTCTTGTCCTGCTCTGTCTAAATTTTGTGTGCTTAAGAGAGAAAGATGTGGACATAACAGAGAATTAATAACATTTGAGTGGCGACTTGTATATCCAGTCTTACAAATGGCCCCCAAGCAATCTCGCTTCCTTGATTTTTACTGCAGAAGCTCATCTAATGACCACTATTGGCAGAGATTCTATTAACCTCAATCACCACCTCCCAACTAGATGGCAGATCCTTTGGTGCCAAGAATTCCTGTCTTATCCTTCTTAGGAACTACAGCCACTCCAGGTTAATACCTGATGCACGAAAGTCTCCATAAATGTTTGCTGGTTGATTTTAGGTGAACTCACATGAAATAGGATTTCAGAAAAAGGAGCAATTGGTATTGGGTGAAATAGTCTCATATTTCAACTCCTTAATATAGTATAGCAATCTGCAAGATGTCCAAGCATCCTGTGGGGGAAATTTCTATGACTATAATATGACACACGGGTTTCCCAGGTGGCTCAGAGGTAAATAATCCACCTGCAATGTAGGAGAACTCGGTTCTATCCCTGGGCCGGGAAGATCCCTTCAAGAAGGAAATGGCAAATGCTACAGTATTCTTACCTGAAAAATCCTATGGACAGAACCTGGTGGGCTACAGTCCATGGGGTCACAGAGTTGGACACAACTTAGTGACTGAGCGTGTGCCCATATAATATGACACGCACACACACATTGTGTGTGCAGAATGGTCATCTGGGAGGGGATATGATAGCATTAGCTTAGGTTAATATCTGACACCTCCCATATACCATGAAGGGTCACATGTGGCTCCTTAGCCCACCTGTGTGCTTCACCCCCTGCCCCTACTTCCTCAGTCACAGACTCTGGGTTTGTTTGATGTGACACATGCCTAGTGGGAACTATAGCCACGAGACCCAGCTGTGGTCAATGAGATCCAAATGAAGTTATTGCAGAGAGTGGCCCTTCCCAAACACAAATCAAAGCCTTGCTGGAAGAAGGCTCTTTGTCCTTCACCCCTTCAACCTCCCCTTTTATTCCTGCCTGGAAACTGGAAGTGATGGCTGGAGGCATAGCAGCCACCCTGGGGCAATAAGCATAAAAGCCATCGTAATGATGGTGGAACAGGAGAGGGAAGAACCTGCATCTCTGGTCACCATGGATGGGCCCACAAGTTCAGGATTCCCCACCCTGTTGCATAGGTTAAACTTAACCCCCTGGGCTTTCAGTTCAAGATGGTGGAGAAGAAGGATGGGTGCTTGTCTCCTCTTGCAAGAGCACAAAAATCACAACTAGCTGTTGAACATCTGTTGACAGGAGGACCCTGGAACCTGCCACAGGGAATGATAGTCAATATCTTATAATGACCTATAATGGAAAATAATTTCAAAAATATTATATATGCGTGTGTATAACTGAATCACCTTGCTGTGCTTGGCCTGAAAATGGTACGTCAACTGTGCTCCAATAAAATATATATATTAAGAAAAGAAAAAAGAAAAACATTTAACCCCCTCACAGTTTCAGCCACCATAAGCAGGTTCCCTGTTATTTGCAGCTGAATGAAGTCCCCGAGTACTGCCATGGTGACTCTTTCTGTCAATCCCATCTATTGGATATTATTAATCATGTTTTTCAAGCAAGAAAGTCAAGTTCAGGGAGGTAGATAAGAAGCCTAAGATCACAGAACCAGTGAGTGGTAACTCTGGACACTAGTGTTTTATTCCGAAGCTTCTATTCTGTATTTTCTCCCTGGGTATAAAGAAAGAGAGAGGGTCATGTCTATACAAGGGGCCCCTTCTCGCCTAGAAAATGGCATTAATTCATCAGGTCATTCAGACAACAAATGCTCCTTGAGCTCAGCCTATGGCCGCGTTCTCCTGAGCAGTGGGCCTGTCCTCAGAGGATCCGCCAGCCTGAAGGCCTCCTCTTCCCAAGCTCTTCTCTCTTTGGGGAGTTTTGTCCTTTGGCATTTACTAAGGGAGAAGGCTCCGTCACACACCATTCTGTTCCCTATCCTCTGCCCCAGGCTTTCTATATTCTTGCTGGAGCAATAGCACCCCAGGGAAAGGAGCAGTAGAGGGAAATCAGGGACAACAGGTTTTATTCATTTGTTACTTACTGAATCACAGACACTGATTATTAACTTGGTATTTTCAATTAAAAAAAAAAAAAAACCCACTAGGGACTAGCATCTGAATGCTGATGTAGTTGCCAAGAAGAAAGCAATATAAATCCAGTAGGTTGTCAGTGACTGCTGCTTTCAAGTTTGGACCAGAGGGAATGTGGGATGAAGAAGTCTCCATCTCTGTTTGCACACGTTACTCTTGGTCTTGGCGGGAATCTAAAAGTTAGTGATAGGAATGCCATATTCAAATGGTGTGGTTGCTGCAGAGTTAAGGGACTTACAATAAAAGCTAGTCAAAGCAAACGTTAAGAGTTTACTTTGGCGCTCTCATAGGCATTGGCTCTGTGTTAAGCACATTAACAGTTAACAGTACTGTTTCGCTTTTCCCCATGGCAACTACATCAAAGTGTCAGGCACTCAGTTGTGTCCAACTCTCTGCGACCCCATGGACTGTAGCCCGCCAGGCCCCTCTGTCCATGGGATTCTCCAGGTGAGAAGCCTGGGGCAGGTTGCCATTTCCTTCTGCAGGGGATCTTTCCAACCCGGGGACTGAATCCGAGTCACCTGCCATGCTGGTAGATTCTTTACCATTGGAGCTGCCGAGGAAGCCCTCAACTTCATGGGGTTGTTGTTATTGTGACTGTCATTTTAGATGTGAGGAATAATGGGTGGGACCACATGACCAGCTCAACATCCCTCAGGTCCAGACCCTCTTCCCTTGTATCTGGGAAGTGAAGGCTGAAGCTGTTGCAAAAGGCAAATGTTCTGGCTACCATTGAATGAGCATCTTTGATAAATGCTTAGAATACAAAATGAGTAAGACCAGACCCTATCTTCCAGGGACCCTAGACTGGGGGAGGAGGTAATGAATTCACTGAGAAAACAGGTCAGATGTTATATGGGAAAGTATCTCCAAGTCTTCTGTGAGAATTGATGAGGCCATCAATTCTCTTATAACAACCCATTTCCCCGAAGTCAGGAACTCAACTACTTCTTGAGACCAACAATACATAAGATTTACTGACTGCTTCCTATGAGCTTGATTTTATTTGGTTTAACCTCATTTAATCCTCACAACCACCCTAGGAAGACTCTCTTTGTTTAAGTGTTTCTCAGCAGCAGATTCTGAGATGATGATTCAAGTGCAAATTGTTTATATGGAAAAGGTATAGGGAACTGATGCAAGGGAAGAAGTTATTGAACCAGCTCCCACTATTGTGTAGGGAACCTAAACCTACAGGGAACCTCTGGGAAATGAAGCAAATTAATTACTATGTGATTTTACTATGATGATAATGGTGAGAATGAAGATGAAGATGATGTTAAGGGTGGGGATGGTAATGGTGGTGATGAAGATGATGATGATAGTGTCAGTGATGATGATAAAGTTTATGGTGATGATGGTGATGATGTTGATGGTGATGACAATGCTTATGATGATGGTGAAAGCTGTGATGATAGTAATGAGGAAAGTTATGAGCATGATCTTGATGGTGATGATAATGATTTTTTTAAGTGCTGAGTATATTTTGTATTTTGGTGGAGTTCTGTTTACATGGGCTCCCCTGGTGGTTCAGATGGTAAAAAATCTGCCTGCAATGCAGGAGACCTGGGTTCAATCCCCGGTTCAGGAAAATCCCCTGGAGAAGGGAATGGCCACCCGCTCCAGTACTCTTGTCTGGAGAATTTCATGGACAGAGGAGCCTGAAGGGCTACAGTCCATGGGGTCACAAAGAGTCAGACACAACTGAGAACTGACACTTTCACATTTTGTCTACATGGAATAGATTTTTGGATGTCAAAGCCTCCAAATAGAAGATTCAGTTAACAAATTTAAAATCACATGCTATTTACATGATAAATAGATAAATTCATCCCAAGTATGCTCTGAAATCAAGAGAAATTCAGTCTGATCTCTTATACCTTCCAGAGCCTGGCTGTAAGATATTAATCCCAATGAAAGTCAGAAGTCAATACTGCACTGAAGCACCTAGCACATGGCCGACATACTGTAGCCCCTGATAAACCTTTGCTGAGTGAAGGATGGGTGTAAACCATTGAGTTGATGATGGCCTTGTGGAAACCCAGAGGGCCTTTTGTATTAGAAACTGTTAAGTTTCAGGATCAGTTTTTGTTTTGCTTTACTTTGTTTGTAAATGTTTGTGTTAAATTAGAGTACAACATGAAGTGAAGTCGTGTCCGACTCTTTGCGACCCAATGGACTCTAGCCTACAAGGCTCCTCCATCCCTGGGATTCTCCATGCAGGAATACTGCAGTGGGTTGCTATTTCCTTCTCCAGAAGATCTTCCCAAACCAGGGATCGAACCTGGGTCTCCCGTATTGCAGGCAGACAGTTTACCATCTGAGCCACCAGGGAAGTCCCTGCTGCTGCTGCTGCTGTCACTTCAGTCGTGTCCGACTCTGTGTGACCCCATAGACGGCATCCCACCAGGCTCCCCCGTCCCTGGGATTCTCCAGGCAAGAATACTGGAGTGGGCTGCCATTTCCTTCTCCAATGCATGAAAGAGAAAAGTGAAAGTGAAGTCGCTCAGTCTGTCCGACTGTTAGCGACCCCATGGACTGCAGCCCACCAGGCTACTCCGTCCATTGGATTTTCCAGGCAAGAGTACTGGGGTGGGGTGCCATTGCCTTCCCCCAGGGAAGTCCCTAGAGTACCACATAAATACAGTGAATTGTGTGAATCCTAAATTCTTGAATTCTTCCAAAGGGAGTATACTCATGTCACCACCACTAAGACCAAGGTATGGGGCATGGCCTGAACCCCAGAAACCTTCCTCCTGCCTGTTCCCATCATCATCCCCCAGAGTAACCCCATTCTTGACTTCTTTCTCTGTAAGATACTTCTGCCTAGTTTAAAACATCACTAACTGCATCTTGCAATATTGCTTCTTTGGTCAAATTGCGTGCATGAAATTTATTCATATTTTTGCATGTCATGATGCCTAGTTCTTCTTCATTGTTCTGTAGATTCCATTATACAAATATACTATGGCTTATTTATCTGTCCTTTTATTGTTGGATGTTTGAGTTATTTCCAGCTTTTTGTTATTGTGATAAAGATGTTATGAACATGCGGGTACATTTCTTTTGGAGGATACAGGTGCTTATTTTTCTTAGGTCTTTATCAAGGTGCAGAGTCCCTGGGTCCCAGGGGAAGAACATGTTTAGCTGTAATAGGTTCAGGCACATACTCTTCTGGAATAGTCCTGCAAGTATGCACTCGGCTGGCAGTGTGTGTCCTAGCTCTGCCATCAGTCTTATGCAGGTATGTGTCTTGTTCTTGCTGCTCCTCAGCTGTGTGATATTAGAACTTTGTGAGGTTCAACAACGTGCCCTTTGATGACTACAAAATGGGAATCATAGTTCATTTACTTTATATGAAATGAATGTGTTTACATACATAGATGCATGCGTAGAGAATGCATGTATTTACATACACAGATGCATGTATAGAGATGCATGTGTTTACATACATAGATGCATGTATGGAGAAGGCATGTGTTTACATACATAGAAAAATACCATAATGCAGTCCTAGCTTTTAGTACATACTGAAAAATGACAGCTATGATTATTCTTATTAGTATTTCTCTAGAATATTTAGTGACCATGCTATCCTCTTCTGAAAAGATGCAAACATGGCATAGTTATTTCATTTTGATGTTTAACAAGCATCAAAACAGAGGTTGTGACTCAGGGTGGGCATGGGGGGTCTGAACCCACACAGGAGCCCGCCCTCTTGGGGACCCTGCAGATTGTCTCACATGACATAGTTGTGTAGAACATGGATTTTCCACGAAAGCCCTATCAAGGGTAGAGTAATTATTCTCTGTGACAGAAAACATCAGTCAGCTAAAATTATCATTCTAGCCAAGCATGTAAGTAGGATTAGCTAAATATGCAATCATGAAAAATGCCTACAAGCTGGAAGATTTTTCTTCTCTCTCACACGATTGTTGGGGTCACAAATAAATGACTGTCCTGCCGGCTCCAATCCTACAAGCCCCACCCTCCTCCATGCTTGCCCCATTGATAGGATGTGCTGGGCTTTGCTGCAGCTCAGACTCTTGGCCAGCACTGTACGTCTCTCCTCTGCCCAGTGACTTGTTTTCAGCCCAGGGCTTAGATTCCTCAGCTCAGACCCCTCCTCCCTCTTGCTGCCCCTTGAGCTGCAAAGGCGACCAGCTCCCCACTTCCCGCAGGTGCCCTGACTCAGCCACCTGCTGCTTACCTTTGCCTCCTCTGGTGCCCTAGAGGAGTCTCATAGGCAGGATCTTTTTTTTTCTGCACTGAGGTTTCACTGCCGCATGTGAGCTTTCTCCAGTCGCAGTGCACAGGTTTCTCCCTGCAGTGGTTTCTCTTGTTGTGGAGCACAGGCTCTAGGGGGTGCGGGCTTCAGTGGTTGGATCACTTGGGCTTAGTTCTCCCATGACTTGTGGTATCTTCCTGGACCAGGGCCGGTCTGCCCTGCAGTGGCAGGCAGGTCCGTAACCACTGGACCACCAGAGAGGTCTAAAACCAGGGATTTTAAGATTCACGTTTGTTTCTCCAGCTGCCTCGAATAAGCAGTTGAATTACTGTTGCTGTTCAGTTGATAAGTTGTGTCCGACTGTTTTTAGCTCAGAACATAAAATAAGACATCCCTATGACCCCTCCTAACCCTAACTTCCATCCTGCTCTGTTCTAGTTCTTGCAGAACTTTAGTTTCTTGATCAGTCTTGTCTTTAGAGTACTTTGGACAGCGAGGAGAGCAAACCAGTCAACCCTAAAGGAAATCAACTATGAGTATTCATTGGAAGGACTGATGCTGAAGCTGAAGCTCCAGTACTTTGGCCACCTGATGGGAAGAGTCATGATGTTGGGAAAAACTGAGGGCAGGAGGAGAAGGGGAGACAGAGGATGGGATGGTTGGATGGCATCACTGACTCGGTGGACATCAGCTTTAGCAAACTCTGAGGTAGTGAGGGACAGGGAAGCCTGGCATGCTGCAGCCCATAGGGTCACTAAGAGTGGGACATGACTTAATGATTGAATAAGGAAATGAACACTTTAATACAGAAAAACACTTTAGTTTATTTCCTGTATTATTCTTTTCATTCTTCTGCCATCCTTTAAGATCAATATTCCCATTTACAGATAAGCATTAATTANTGATTGAATAAGGAAATGAACACTTTAATACAGAAAAACACTTTAGTTTATTTCCTGTATTATTCTTTTCATTCTTCTGCCATCCTTTAAGATCAATATTCCCATTTACAGATAAGCATTAATTAGCATATGAAAGATGTTTCTTAAGATCAACTGTGTATCAAACAAAACGACTGCATAATTTATTTTATTCTGTAGTTGCCTTGATGTCTTCAAAATGTGGTTCCTAAATATCCCTAGATAAAGTCCCAGGATTAGATCCACTGGCAAGGCTAAACTCTTCCTTAAAATAATGAGCTTCAGTTATTGACTTATCATCTTGCTGAGTGACTTTGAGTGATATAAGGTTGTTTGGAAAGCTTTGCAGAGCTTGTCTTTTAGTTAACTGGCTTGTGGTTGAATACATTGTTATTTCTCCAGCTGTTTTCTGTTGTACTGCCCTCACCTTACCCATTTGTGCAATGAGTGAAAATGGAAAAGATGGAAACTTTCACATGAGACAGTCCCTAAATGTAACCTCTTGTTTGTTTTCTGCCCCAGTGCTTAAAAATTCTCACTGGGCACTGACTGTGTTTCAGGCCCTTTAGGGAGAGTCATGGTCAAGCACGTGGGCTCCAGAGGCAGACACTTTACGGGAATCTGCCTCTAAGGCTCTCTGAACCTCAATGTAGGGTGCTCCAGGGATTCAGCTGGGCACCTATTCATGATGGGTGCCTAGTGTCCACAGGTAGGAGGCTGATAATCTCCTCCAAGGTGTGGATGACAAGGACCCTTTGGGAACCAGGTTCCTGCAGAAGATGGTGACTTAATTGTCAGGAGAACCTAGGACACGGCCTCCACACCCAGGTTGGGGGCATCTGAGTGAGAACGTTCCTGGAAACCCACAAGAGGCTATCGTGAGAACGTTCCTGGGAACACACGAGAGGCTATCGTGAGAACGTTCCTGGGAACACACGAGAGGCTATCGTGAGAACGTTCCTGGGAACACACGAGAGGCTATCGTGAGAACGTTCCTGGGAACACACGAGAGGCTATCGTGAGAACGTTCCTGGGAACACACGAGAGGCTATCGTGAGAACGTTCCTGGGAACACACGAGAGGCTATCGTGAGAACGTTCCTGGGAACACACGAGAGGCTATCGTGAGAACGTTCCTGGGAACACACGAGAGGCTATCGTGAGAACGTTCCTGGGAACACACGAGAGGCTATCGTGAGAACGTTCCTGGGAACACACGAGAGGCTATCGTGAGAACGTTCCTGGGAACACACGAGAGGCTATCGTGAGAACGTTCCTGGGAACACACGAGAGGCTATCGTGAGAACGTTCCTGGGAACACACGAGAGGCTATCGTGAGAACGTTCCTGGGAACACACGAGAGGCTATCGTGAGAACGTTCCTGGGAACACACGAGAGGCTATCGTGAGAACGTTCCTGGGAACACACGAGAGGCTATCGTGAGAACGTTCCTGGGAACACACGAGAGGCTATC
>SJYX01006139.1:1369-12300 GCA_006410675.1 Oreotragus oreotragus | reverse complement strand
AATCAGTCCTGAATATTCATTGGAAGGACTGATGCCGAAGCTGAAACTCCAATACTTTGGCCACCTGATGCGAAGAGTTGACTCACTGGAAAAGACCCTGATGCTGGGAAAAATTGAAGGCAGGAGGAGAAGGGGATGACAGAGGATGAGATGGTTGGATGGCATCACTGACTCAGTGGACGTGAGTTTGAGTAAACTCTGGGAGTTGGTGATGGATGGGGAAGCCTGGTGTGCTGCAGTCCATGGGGGTTGCAAAGAGTTGAACACGACTGAGTGACTGAACTGAATAGAAAATGATCAGTGGCCAGAAAGGAAATCCAGGCTTTACTGGGGCTCCTGCTGCAGCAGGGGGAGTGAGAACAAGTAAGAGATTCCTTGCTGGCTCCCTGAGGAGGGGAGAGCTGGTTCCTTTTATGGGGTGAAGGTAGAGGTGTGTTGATGGGTCTGGCCAGAGGGGTGGCTTGGGTGGTTTGCCCACCTCTCTGGTAGTTGAGTGCAGGGGGTGTGGGCAGCCCCCTGCTCTTGCTCCCAACACTCTTGGCTTTTTTTGGGTTCCCAAGTGGTGCTAATGGTAAAGAATGCACCTTCCAGTGCAGGAGATGCAAGAGACACTGGTTTGATCCCCGGGTCAGGAAGATCCCTTGGAGTAGGAAATGGCAATCCACTCCAGTATTCTTGCCTGAGGAATCCCATGGACGGAGGAGCCTGATGGGCTACAGTCTGTGGGGCCACAAAGAGTCGGACATGAACAAGCACGGTGCACGCATAGGAAGTCACTTCAGTTCTTTCTGTGACCATCCACATGTCTCCCACCAGCTGTGGGGCTGCAGCAGGGAGTGGGTCCCATCTTTAGGGGGCCCTTTATCAACTCAAATTTTCAATGGCCTTTAAATGCTGTCTTCTCTCCTGCACCTCCAGGTAGATTTTGATCTGGAAAGGAAAACCTATCCAGGCATCTTCTGCTGTCTTTCTCCAGCGTTGTCCCCTTGGGGGGCAGATGGGACTATGTTTCAAGCCCAGCAGGTCACCGGGAGCCCACGTGGTCACCATAGGGAAGCTGGGTGCTACCTCCTCTGTGCATGGAAGGCTGTCCACACACCAGGCCTCAGTGACACTGTCTCTTATACACATCTAGATGTGTATAAGAGACAGGTGTGTGGCTGGGGAGGCTGTCTGTGTGTGGCTGGGGAGGCTGTGTGTGGCTGGGGAGGCTGTCTGTGTGTGGCTGGCGTGGCATTTATTTCCCCGCACGCACATGCCTGCTCTTCCCGCCTCACCTGTTCCCACCAGGTTTCCATTTAATCCGAGGGCTGCCGCCTTGACTTGTTTTCCAGGCGCAGGCTTTGCTGGCTTCTCATGTTCCATTAATTCTTACTGACCTTTCTCTCTCTCTCTCTCCTTCCCTTTTGCAAGCTGCCTCAGCATCACAATTAGAGATCCATGAACACAGTTTTCATCCTGAATTCATTATTTGTCTTCCAGCCTTCTTTGGGAAAGAGTGGCTGGCACACATCATGAGCTCAATACTTAAACATTCTCCCCTTACCTCGGTGCTTAGCCCATTGGCACCAGTGCCCAGCGGGGAAGATTGGGTTTCCCTCCACGTCTGCACTGGGCTGGACTTCCAGGCGATGGGGGCAGGCTACATGGGTGTGGTGTGTTGGGGTGTATGGGTTTGGTTTTTCTGAGTTTGCTGAGCTGAGGTATGCCCAGCCCTCTTCTCCAGAGCTGCAAATATTCTGCACAGGCCTCTGAGGTCCTTCCAGGTGGTGACTGGCCTGAGCACAGGGAGAGAGCTCACAGCCCTTGAGTTTCCCTTATGGCTGGCCAAGAGGCCCAGCACTCCCTCCCCAGGATGGGGCCTCACTCAGGCCCCTCGGGAGGAGTCCCTACCCCTGGGAGGGAGGGGCTTCAAGTTCCCTTGTGCTGGAAACTCACCAAGGTCTCTGAAGTTCTGACCAAAGGACTTTGCTCCTTCCAAACTGCACAGAGTAACTAAGTTAGCAAAGATTTTAGGGGCTTTGTGGAACATCCAAAGTCCATCCAACAACTCCCTGCTAGGAATTAAGATTCCCTGATCTAGAGGGATTTTACCTAAAGCAACAGGGCCCCCACCTGCTGTTACCTCCTAATGGTTCATGCTCAGCCCCACGTGGGTGTGGCTGTTATCAACTAGGGTTTTTGGTCCCCAAGCCAGGTTTCAGCAGTACGTGAACCATGAATTTCCAGATGTTCAAGCTGGATTTAGAAAAGGCAGAGGAAGCAGAGATCAAATTGCCAGCATCAACTGGATCATTGAAAAAGCAAGAGAGTGCCAGAAAAATATCTACTTCTGCATTATTGACTATGCTAAAGCCTTTGACTGT
The DNA here is from genome assembly GCA_006410675.1 of Oreotragus oreotragus. Lineage (NCBI taxonomy): Eukaryota > Metazoa > Chordata > Mammalia > Artiodactyla > Bovidae > Oreotragus > Oreotragus oreotragus. Next base: position 9,934 of record SJYX01006139.1, on the reverse strand, counting down.
GTGGATGACAACAAACTGTGAAAAATTCTTCAAGAGATGGGAATACCTGACCTGCCTCTTTAGAAATCTGTATGCAGGTCAGGAAGCAACAGTTAGAACTGGACATGGAACAACAGACTGGTTCCAAATAGGGAAAGGTGTACTTCAAGGCTGTATATTGTCACCCTGCTTATTTAACTTATATGCAGGGTACACCATGGGAAATGTCAGGTTGGATGAAGCACAAGTTGGAATCAAGATTGCTGGGAGAAATATCAATAACCTCAGATATGCAGATGACACCACCTTTTTGGCAGAAAGCAAAGAACTAAAGAGCCTCTTGATGAAAGTGAAAGAAGAGAGTGAAAAATTTGGCTTAAAACTCAACATTCAGAAAATGAAGATCATGGCATCTGGTCCTATCACTTCATGGCAAATAGATGGGGAAACACTGGAAACAGTGACAGACTTTATTTTTTTGGCTCCCAAATCACTGCAGATGGTGACTGCAGCCATGAAATTAAAAGATGCTTGCTCCTTGGAACAAAAGTTATGACCAACCTAGAGAGCATATTAAAAAGCAGAGACATTACTTTGCCAACAAAGGACTGTCTAGTCAAAGCTATGGTTTTTCCAGTAGTCATGTATGGATGTGAGAATTGGACTATAAAGAAAGCTAAGCACCAAAGAATTGATGCTTTTGAACTGTGGTGTTGGAGAAGACTCTTGAGAGTCCCTTGAATTGCAAGGAGATCAAATCAGTCCATCCTAAAGGGAATCAGTCCTGAATATTCATTGGAAGGACTGATGCCGAAGCTGAAACTCCAATACTTTGGCCACCTGATGCGAAGAGTTGACTCACTGGAAAAGACCCTGATGCTGGGAAAAATTGAAGGCAGGAGGAGAAGGGGATGACAGAGGATGAGATGGTTGGATGGCATCACTGACTCAGTGGACGTGAGTTTGAGTAAACTCTGGGAGTTGGTGATGGATGGGGAAGCCTGGTGTGCTGCAGTCCATGGGGGTTGCAAAGAGTTGAACACGACTGAGTGACTGAACTGAATAGAAAATGATCAGTGGCCAGAAAGGAAATCCAGGCTTTACTGGGGCTCCTGCTGCAGCAGGGGGAGTGAGAACAAGTAAGAGATTCCTTGCTGGCTCCCTGAGGAGGGGAGAGCTGGTTCCTTTTATGGGGTGAAGGTAGAGGTGTGTCGATGGGTCTGGCCAGAGGGGTGGCTTGGGTGGTTTGCCCACCTCTCTGGTAGTTGAGTGCAGGGGGTGTGGGCAGCCCCCTGCTCTTGCTCCCAACACTCTTGGCTTTTTTTGGGTTCCCAAGTGGTGCTAATGGTAAAGAATGCACCTTCCAGTGCAGGAGATGCAAGAGACACTGGTTTGATCCCCGGGTCAGGAAGATCCCTTGGAGTAGGAAATGGCAATCCACTCCAGTATTCTTGCCTGAGGAATCCCATGGACGGAGGAGCCTGATGGGCTACAGTCTGTGGGGCCACAAAGAGTCGGACATGAACAAGCACGGTGCACGCATAGGAAGTCACTTCAGTTCTTTCTGTGACCATCCACATGTCTCCCACCAGCTGTGGGGCTGCAGCAGGGAGTGGGTCCCATCTTTAGGGGGCCCTTTATCAACTCAAATTTTCAATGGCCTTTAAATGCTGTCTTCTCTCCTGCAACTCCAGGTAGATTTTGATCTGGAAAGGAAAACCTATCCAGGCATCTTCTGCTGTCTTTCTCCAGCGTTGTCCCCTTGGGGGGCAGATGGGACTATGTTTCAAGCCCAGCAGGTCACCGGGAGCCCACGTGGTCACCATAGGGAAGCTGGGTGCTACCTCCTCTGTGCATGGAAGGCTGTCCACACACCAGGCCTCAGTGACAAGGGAGTGGGGTCCCGGAGAAGCCACTTTGATCTCTTCTTCCTCAGAGATGGAACTTCAGCTCAAGGCAGAGCTGAGATTGAGAGGTTGAAAGAGTCACATGCCAGCTCCAGCTGCCTGCTGTCTGGGACGAGCTGAGAGATGCTGGAGGAAAAGAAATGTCAAGGCAGCTGCCATCCTGGGAGGAGATACCGCAGCCTCAGTGACCATGGGGACCAGGACAGGGCCTGTTCAGAGGCTGTGCTAGGTCCTCAGGCTGCTTGCCACTGTGGAGCTTGTTTGAAAGGTCCATCTCTGAGGACCGCAAGCACTGTCTCGACCTTGACTGGGAGGGCTCAGGGAGAATTGGATCTGCATTTACTCCTCACTTTTTAGCAAAATCCCTGGGCCATCTCAGTCCCTCTGGGGCTCTGGCTTCCCGGCCTGCATGGTGCCATGGATGGGGGCTGGGTGGGAGGGCAGACTCTCTAGAGCATCCCTGTCACTGGGGCCATGTCCCTGCCCCCACAGGACACTGGGCTCCACTTCCTTCCTAAGGGGTTTGGAGCTCAGGCCATGAGACTCCCCCTAGGGGACTAGATCTGGTTCTTGTCACTGAAGGTCCTCAAAACCAGCCAGATTCTCCCCAAGTGGGTAGAACAAAAGGCTCTGGCAGAGTCAGAGCCCTCAGCGGGGAAGGGATGGGCTAAGGGTCCAGGGCAAATGCTCCAGGGTCCAGGGGGTATAGTCCTACGTGGTGGCCAGTGCATACCCACAGCCGCCCAAATCTAAAATCAGATTAATGAAATTATGCTAAAAGTTAAATTTGCTGTGTTGTTCAGTCACTTAGTCGTGTCTGACTCTTTGCAACCCCATGGACTGCAGCAAGCCAGGCTCCCCTGTCCTTCACTAATTCCCAGAACCTGCTCAAACTCATGTCCATTGAGTTGGTAATGCCACCCAACCTTCTCATCCTGTTGCTCCTCTCCTCCTGCCTTCAATCTTTCCTGGAATCAGGGTCTTTTTCAGTGAGGTGGCTCTTTGCATCAGGTGGACAAATTACTGGAGCTTCAGCTCCACATTAGTTACACATCACATGGTCAATGGCCACATCATAGAACAGGTTCCTCAACCCAGAAGCTTCTACCGCACATCACTCCCCGCCTAAATATCACCTTTTCTCTTAATCGACAGACTCCCGGTCAAGGTCTATCCAGCGCTGTCATCCTATTGTGGCCAAGCTGAGATTCAGAGATGCCTTGAGGACTTGTGACACTGTCTCCTGTCCCCACGTGTCTCAAGGGACCTGTGTGTCAGAGTCAGCATGGATGAGGCCAGGAGGTGTCCCTTGGGCCTCTGAGGCTGTCAGACCATTTCCTCTCAATAGACTGCTGTGGGGGCCAGCTGCTGTCTCCTTTCTTGAACTCCCCTGCTTCAGGGGACTCCTGGCAGCCCCCCTCCAGGTCCCTCTGGTTCAGCCCCAGGGGGTGACAGGAGGCTGCCTGCCATGGTGCGGATCTCAGAGCAGGTGGCCTGCCCAAGGCCAGAGTGGGTCAGACAGACAGCCACCAGGAACATTATGCCTGTGGCCACTCATTCACTGAGGGGACACTTGAGTGTGTGTCCCCCTGGCACAGGTGTGCTGGAGGGGGAGTTAAACTCACAGACCCTGGGTGTGAGCTGTAGTTCCCAAAGCTCAGGTGATCAGTGGTTCTGGAGGCAAGTGCTTCACCCGTGAGCTGCTGCTGCTGCTCGGAAGCTGTGGGTTTGCAACGTGGCCACACAGGACATAGTCTTCTCTGCGTTGGGAATCTTGGGTTCTTGCTGCCACCTCAGAACTGATGACATTTTTCCTGTTTGGATCCACGGGCCTGGGCCCTATGGTGTTGGGAGTGGTAGCCAGGAGCCAGTCAGCTAAAAGCCCGGCCGTTTGAGGTGGAAGTCCTGCCTGGAGGTATTAAGGAAAGGGTGGGCTGTGCCTCCCACCACCCTAGTTTACCTCCTCCCTCCCTATTCACTTGACCTTGTTGAGTCAGTTGTCCTGCCTTTAGAATGGGATAATAACGGTGACCTTCCCTAGCTGTCGTGAAAATGTTAGTCGTTCAGTCATGTCTGACTCTTTGGGACCCTGTGAACTATAAACCGCCAGGCACCTCTGTCCATGGGATTTTCCAGGACATGGAAAATGGGCAACCCATGGAGTGGGTTGCCATTCCCCTCTCCAGCGGATTTTCCCGACCCAGGGATCGAACCAACACTGCAGGCAGAGTCACCAAGGAAGGCCTTGTCTGTCGTGGGATTTACACCAATAAACAGAAAGCAGCCCAAGCCTGGCTGAGAGTGTGGTGGCGAGAGCTCTGTGTCTGGGTTGCCTGCGTGGTGTTTGCAGCTTCGGTGAGAGGCTCTCGCAGGCTTGCTGATTCGGGCCATTCCGACAGGTGTGCAGCGCTCTCACTGTGATTGTAGTGGCGCGAGTGGCTAGCGGTACGGAGCAACTTTTCCCGTGCTTCCTGTTCACATGGTTATTTTGCCTGTTCCTGTCTCTTCCTCATGGTGGGCGGGGGGGGGTGGGGGCGTGGATTATATCAGTTTTTACAGATCTGTGGGCATCCTTTATAAACACTGCATATGAGTTCTTCCTCCGACATATGGATTGGAAGTATTTTCTCTCAGTGTGGCTCATATTTCCATTTTGTTAGCAGAGTCCTTTGATGGAAAGGAGGCCTACATGTAGAACAAAGATCAAAGTTATTAGGTTTTGGTAATGGCAAGTGTAATGGGGAGCCCTGAGGGACCTTTGTGTACCCCCAAGACCATAAAAATCCTCTCCTACATTTTCTTCTAGAAGTTTCATAACTTGGGCTTTCAAATTTAAGTTTACGATCCATCTCAAATTAAGTTTTGTGTGTGGTGTAAGGTAGAGGTCAGTGGTTTTTTATTTTCTTGTGGATATCTAGTTATTTTGGTACCATTTATGGAAAACATTTTCTTTTGTCGTTTAAACTGAGTTGATATCTTTTACAATTAGTTAATATTTACACATCTACAGGCAGGCTTCCCTGGTGGCTCAGACAGTAAAGAGTCTGCCCGTGATGTGGAGACATGGGTTCAGTCCCTGGGTTGAGAAGATCCGCTGGAGAAGGAAATGACAACCCACTCCAGTGTTCTTGCCTGGAAAATTCCATGGACAGAGGAGCCTGGCAGGCTACAGTCCACAGGGTCGCAACAACTGAGCAACTAACATTCACTCACTCTCACACATCTACATACACATACAAACAAATATCCACATATACATACATTTACATGCAGAGTTACACTTACACACGTGTTTCATATACATTCATCTACAGACACATGTTTATATATTATTATTTGTTTGGCAGCACCGGGTCTTAGTGCCATGGGGCTCATGGATCTTTTAGTTATGGTACGTGGGATCCAGTTCCCAGACTAGGGATCAAACCCAGGCCCCTTGCACTGTGAGCTTAGAGTCTTAGTCACTGGACTGCCAGGGAAGTTGCTATCTGCATACACATAGACGTGCATATATGTGCACACTCTTGGAGTCACTGCTTTGTTCCATTTGTCTATTCTTTTGCCAGTACCTCACTATCTTAACTACTGTCACTTTTCAGTACATCTTGAAATAAGGTGGAATAAACCCTCCAACTCTATTTTCTTTTTAAGAATAAATTGTCTATTTGTTCCCGGTCTCCTAAAATTTACAAATAAAACTTGAAACCAGCTTGCCAATTTCTACCAAAACACCTGCTGGGATTCTGATTGGAATAACATTGGATTCACAGATAAATTGGGGGCAAATTGACTGCTTAGAAATATGAACATTTCCCAACCACAATCTCTCTCCATTTATTTAGACCATCTGTAATTTCTCTCAGCAATGTTTGGCAGTTGTAAATGTACAAGTCCCACACATCTTTTGTTAAGTTTAATGCTATTATTGTAGAGGGTATTTTAATTTCATTTTCCAGGTGTTGGTTATAAGTTCATAGACGTGTCATTTACTTTGTGTTTTAATCTTGTGTCCAGCAACTTTGCTGAATTCACTTGTTAAATTTGATAATTTGTGTATGGCTTTGTATTTTACATATATTTACATATATGCAGTACAATCTTATCTTCTGGTCATGTAGACAGTCTACCAATCATTATTCCTTTGCTTTGTGAATTACTGTTTGGCAAATATTTGCTTCTCTTCCCCTGGCTGTGCATTGAGGACCCTCTCTGACTTACTACCTGGGCTTGGCCGTGAGGCTTGTTCTGGCTAAAGAGATATGGTTGGTGTGATGCTAGCTGAGGGCTTAAGCAGGTCGTGTGGTTTGGCCTGTTGTGTGCTAGATAGCCCCACAGAGACCTTCTGTCACAGCCCGGGCCTTGGGACAAACACACCTTGTTGGGACAAACACCTAGCCTGTAGTGTGGTGTCTATCCACCCATCTGATCCAGTCAAACCAGTCAGCCCAGGAAGACATGAGTATGGGAATGCACACAGATTGCCATGAGCCCCTGAGTTGGGGATCACTTCTTAGCAACATTACTACAGTAGTCATGTACGGATGTGCGAGCGGGACCATAAAGAAGACTGAGCACCACAGAATTGATGCTTTCAGACTTTGGTGCTTGAGAAGACTCTTGAGAGTCCCTTGGACAGCAAGGAGACCAAGCCAGACAATCCTAAAGAAAATTAACCTTAATATTCATTGGAAGGGCTGATGCTGAAGCTGAAGCTCCAATAATTTGGCTACCTGATGCGAAGAGCCAACTCATTGGATAAGACCCTGATGCTGGGAAAGATTGAGGGCAGGAGAAGACGGTGACAGAGGATGAGATGGTTGGATGGCATCACTGGCTCAATGGACATGAGTTTGAGCAAACTCCTGAAGATAGTGACCCACAGGGAAGCCTGGCGTGCTGCAGGCCATGGGGTCACAGAGTCAAGCACGACTGAGCGACTGGACAACAGCAGCAGGCACACCAGTTTCAAGACTTCTGTCAGATGTTCAGGTGCATGCGCCCTGGGCTGGGGATGGCAGAAGCTATACGTATCTGCAGTTCAGGGTAGGTCGGGCTGGATGGACAGAAACAGCAGATGGTGGGTGGCATGTGAATTCGTGGGTGAGAACTCAAAGTAGGAGATGTGTAGGGAGATGAGAGCTGGATTCTGGGGCTTGCGATGAGGGGACAGTGAGCAGGACTCAGCAAAGGAGATCTCACAGAGGCAGCAGGTGAGTTAAAGGGAAGACAGGCACATGGGTTTGCATCCTGGAAGAAAGAATCACTTTATGAAGGAGGCCTGAATGGAGCCTGTGGAAAGACTGGGAAGACAACCCAGCAAGAACAGACAGAGGGCCTTTTCTCAGAGCTTCCTCAGCAAAGGTCAGCATTTGCAGAGCCCCAAGGGAAGGGGAGAGCCTCACAAGGGGAACAGCCCAGGAGATGCCCAATGTCATCATCCAGGGAGCTGGAGGTGGCCACACAGGAGTGGGGGCCCATTGACTGCTTTGGGGAGCATGTTCTCTGCTTGGCCTTGAATTGGGAGAGCGAGTGAGAAGTTGGCAAGCTGCAGTCCTTAACCGAGTCCTGACTGTCTTGAGCCAGTGGCTGCAGAGTTTGTCGCTGGGGGGCTGGCTGGCTGCTGTAGGGCTGGTGGTCAGAGTTCAGTTATTAAAAGTGCTCTGACCATCATGTGTATTAATGTATTCAGCCTTTCAACTGTGTCAAATGGTGTCTAGAGGTGGAGAGAAAGCAGAAAAAGGAACTGACAATTTGTAGTTGTCTGAGGAGTCTGCTCAGGGCCTTTTTGTGGTGCAACAGGGGTGTGGGCCCGGGAAGGGGAGGGCTGGGGCTGTAAATGGAGAAGGGGGAACAGGGAAGTGGGGACTTTGCTGCCCAGGGGAGGGAGGGAGCTGGGGCAAGTGGAGGCACACAGTCAGGGCTTTCTGGGACTTTGTGATGGCCATCTTAGGGCCAGGCTGCTTCCTGGCAGGTTTGCAGTCAGGTGGGGTGACCCTGTGGGGAGGGAGAAGTTGAGGAGGCAAAAGAGGAGAAATTGTGAGGATGAGAGGTGTGGGGTCCACAGTCTTGGGGGCCCTGGGTGAGTTGAATTGTGACCCCACCCAATTAACATTTACCCAGACCCTCAGAATGGTACCTGATAGGAAACAGGATCTTTATAGATATTATTAGCTAAGGATCTCAAGATGAACTCATACTGGATTTCAGTTCAGTTCAGTTCAGTTCAGTCGCTCAGTCGAGTCCGACTTTTTGTGACCCCATGAATCACAGCACGCCAAGCCTCCCTGTCCATCATCAACTCCTGAAGTTCACCCAAACTCATGTCCATCGAGTTGGTGATGCCATACAGCCATCTCATCCTCTGTTGTCCCCTTCTCCTCCTGCTCCCAATCCCTCCCAGCATCAGGGTCTTTTTCAATGAGTCAACTGTTCGCATGAGGTGGCCAAAATATTGGAGTTTCAGCTTCAGCATCAGTCCCTCCAATGAACGCCCAGGACTGATCTCCTTTAGGATGGACTGGTTGGATCTCCTTGCAGTCCAAGGGGCTCCCAAGAGTCTTCTCCAACAGCACAGTTCAAAAGCATCAATTCTTCGGCACTCAGCCTTCTTCACAGTGCAACTCTCACATCCATACATGACCACTGGAAAAACCATAGCTTTGACTAGATGGACCTTTGT
>SJYX01006138.1:279477-310968 GCA_006410675.1 Oreotragus oreotragus | reverse complement strand
CACCAGGAAAGTCCTTATCCTCTGCATACGTGCCCAGGAGCAGCCTTCCTCCCCCTTTTATCCTTTAGCTTTTCCACATTTTTTTTCCCCAGGAAGGTGAATCTCTCCATGGCCAGGGCTTTAAATATTTTAATCAGTCAGTGCTCCACACAAACAGGAGAATCCCAAGGAAAATGGAAAGGAAACATGAGTCTTTAATTCACCCAGGTTCCTGCTAATTACGTTCCCGGGGGAGGCAGACAAAGCTCTCTTTTACGTTAAACATATAAAGAACCTCTTCTAATTCAGTTCAGGTCAGTTCAGTCGCTCAGTTGTGTCCGACTCTGTGACCCCATGAATCGCAGCATGCCAGGCCTCCCTGTCCATCACCAGCTCCCGGAGTTCACTCAAACTCACGTCCATCGAGTCGGTGGTGCCATCCAGCCATCTCATCCTCTGTCGTCCCCTTCTCCTCCTGCCCCCAATCCCTCCCAGCATCGGGCTCTTTTCCAATGAGTCAACTCCTCACATGAGGTGGCCAAAGTATTGGAGTTTCAGCCTCAGCATCAGTCCTTCTAATGAACACCCAGGGCTGGTCTCCTTCAGGATGGACTGGCTGGATCTCCTTGCAGTCCAAGGGACTCTCAAGACTATTCTCCAGCACCACAGTTCAAAAGCATCAATTCTTCGGCGCTCAGCCTTCTTGACAGGCTAACTCTCACATCCATACATGATGTCATACATAAACTCATACATAATGACCTCTCTTTAGCCCTTTGAAAATATTGCGGTGATTTCTGTGATATTAAAAATGAAAACTTGGAAGACATACTGATTGTCGGGGAGCAGAGAGAGACAGAAAAGAAGGCTTAGCTTACCTGCAGGATGGCTGGCTATTGATCTCACGGTATTAATTCTTCAGCTCATACTTTTAACTAAGTGCTAAGGCTCAGATTCAGAGGTGGCTTCAGGGGCTTGAAGTGTTTCAGAAAAGTTTTCTCTTACTGGTGAAATATGCCGTTGAAACAGGACACCTCTCTACCAAGGGGTAGCTGAAAATCCAAAGAGACTTCAGAGAGCTTCCTTGTACCCTTAACATAGAATTACATCTTGACCCGGACGCTTCAAGTTTGTGGAGAGCGCTGGGTGAAAGACGGCAGACTCATTTAAAGGCTTTAAAAATGCTCTTCTAAGAAAAATATTGGAGAACATCGCTTATATGTGGAATCTGGGCTTCCCTGATGGCTTAAATGGTGAAGAATTCCGGGAGAGTGCAGGAGATGTGGGTTCGACCCTTGGGTGGGGAAGATCCCCTGGAGGAGGGCATGGCAACCCACTCCAGTGTTCCTGCCTGGAGGATCTCATGGACAGAGGAGCCTGGTGGGCTACAATCCATGGGGGTCACAAGGAGCTAGAATCGAGTGAGCACCTTTTGCTTTCACTTTCCCTTTATCTGTGGAATCTAAAAATCAATGATACAAATGAACGTACTTGCAAAACAGAAAGAGACTCACAGACTTAGAGAAGGAAATTAGGGTTACTGAGGGGAAGGGATAGTCAGGGAGTCTGGGATGGACATGGACACACGGCTGTGTTTAACATGGAGAACCAGAGATGTGTATAAGAGACAGATGGATGGATGGGTGGATGGATGGATGGTTGGATGGATGGGTGGGTGGGTGGATGATGGATGGATGATGGTTGGATGGGTGGATGGATGGATGGACAGATGATGGATGGGTGGGTGGATGAGTGGGTGGGTGGATGATGGATGGATGCATGATGGATGGTTGCTGGATGGGTGGATGGATGAATGGATAGGTGGGTGGGTGGATGATGGGTGAATCGGTGATGGATGGATGGGTGGATGGATGGATGGATAGATGATGGATGGGTGGATGGATGAGTGGGTGGGTGGATGATGGATGGATGGATAGATGGGTGGATGAGTGGGTGGGTGGATAATGGATGGGTGGATGGATGGAAGAGCAGGTGGGTGAATGATGGGTGGATGATGGACAGGTGGATGGATGGATAGATGGATGGATAAGTGGGAGGGTGGATGATGGATGGATGCATGATGGATGGTTGCTGGATGGGTGGATGGATGAATGGATGGGTGGATGGATAGATGATGGATGATGGATGGACGGATGGATGACGGATGGATAGGTGGGTGGATGTATGAATGAGTGGGTGGGTAGATGGATGGATGATGGATGAGTGGATAGATGGAGGGATGATGAGTGGATGGGTGGATGGATAGATGATGGATGATGCATGGATGGATGGATGACGGATGGATAGGTGGGTGCATGTATGAATGAGTGGGTGGGTAGATGGACGGAAGAGCTTGTGGTTGGATGGATGGATGGGTGAATGGACAGGTTTGCAAAGAACAGACGCTCACGACTTAGCAACAGCAACAGTGGCTGGAAGTAAGCGCATCGTGAGAAGGTGGGGGAGCTTTGTCAACAGGAAGAGGTTGGCGGACTCTCAGAACGTTTCCGTTCGTGTGCTCTTAAATATGTACATGTTCATTTCACTGCACCAGGTGTGAGTTGCGGCCCATGCAAACGAGTTTCCTGACCGGAGACGGAACCCGGGCGTTCGGAGCTCAGAGCCTAGCCCCTGGACCACCAGGAAAGTCCTTATCCTCTGCATACGTGCCCAGGAGCAGCCTTCCTCCCCCTTTTATCCTTTAGCTTTTCCACATTTTTTTTCCCCAGGAAGGTGAATCTCTCCATGGCCAGGGCTTTAAATATTTTAATCAGTCAGTGCTCCACACAAACAGGAGAATCCCAAGGAAAATGGAAAGGAAACATGAGTCTTTAATTCACCCAGGTTCCTGCTAATTACGTTCCCGGGGGAGGCAGACAAAGCTCTCTTTTACGTTAAACATATAAAGAACCTCTTCTAATTCAGTTCAGGTCAGTTCAGTCGCTCAGTTGTGTCCGACTCTGTGACCCCATGAATCGCAGCATGCCAGGCCTCCCTGTCCATCACCAGCTCCCGGAGTTCACTCAAACTCACGTCCATCGAGTCGGTGGTGCCATCCAGCCATCTCATCCTCTGTCGTCCCCTTCTCCTCCTGCCCCCAATCCCTCCCAGCATCGGGCTCTTTTCCAATGAGTCAACTCCTCACATGAGGTGGCCAAAGTATTGGAGTTTCAGCCTCAGCATCAGTCCTTCTAATGAACACCCAGGGCTGGTCTCCTTCAGGATGGACTGGCTGGATCTCCTTGCAGTCCAAGGGACTCTCAAGACTATTCTCCAGCACCACAGTTCAAAAGCATCAATTCTTCGGCGCTCAGCCTTCTTGACAGGCTAACTCTCACATCCATACATGATGTCATACATAAACTCATACATAATGACCTCTCTTTAGCCCTTTGAAAATATTGCGGTGATTTCTGTGATATTAAAAATGAAAACTTGGAAGACATACTGATTGTCGGGGAGCAGAGAGAGACAGAAAAGAAGGCTTAGCTTACCTGCAGGATGGCTGGCTATTGATCTCACGGTATTAATTCTTCAGCTCATACTTTTAACTAAGTGCTAAGGCTCAGATTCAGAGGTGGCTTCAGGGGCTTGAAGTGTTTCAGAAAAGTTTTCTCTTACTGGTGAAATATGCCGTTGAAACAGGACACCTCTCTACCAAGGGGTAGCTGAAAATCCAAAGAGACTTCAGAGAGCTTCCTTGTACCCTTAACATAGAATTACATCTTGACCCGGACGCTTCAAGTTTGTGGAGAGCGCTGGGTGAAAGACGGCAGACTCATTTAAAGGCTTTAAAAATGCTCTTCTAAGAAAAATATTGGAGAACATCGCTTATATGTGGAATCTGGGCTTCCCTGATGGCTTAAATGGTGAAGAATTCCGGGAGAGTGCAGGAGATGTGGGTTCGACCCTTGGGTGGGGAAGATCCCCTGGAGGAGGGCATGGCAACCCACTCCAGTGTTCCTGCCTGGAGGATCTCATGGACAGAGGAGCCTGGTGGGCTACAATCCATGGGGGTCACAAGGAGCTAGAATCGAGTGAGCACCTTTTGCTTTCACTTTCCCTTTATCTGTGGAATCTAAAAATCAATGATACAAATGAACGTACTTGCAAAACAGAAAGAGACTCACAGACTTAGAGAAGGAAATTAGGGTTACTGAGGGGAAGGGATAGTCAGGGAGTCTGGGATGGACATGGACACACGGCTGTGTTTAACATGGAGAACCAGAGATGTGTATAAGAGACAGATGGATGGATGGGTGGATGGATGGATGGTTGGATGGATGGGTGGGTGGGTGGATGATGGATGGATGATGGTTGGATGGGTGGATGGATGGATGGACAGATGATGGATGGGTGGGTGGATGAGTGGGTGGGTGGATGATGGATGGATGCATGATGGATGGTTGCTGGATGGGTGGATGGATGAATGGATAGGTGGGTGGGTGGATGATGGGTGAATCGGTGATGGATGGATGGGTGGATGGATGGATGGATAGATGATGGATGGGTGGATGGATGAGTGGGTGGGTGGATGATGGATGGATGGATAGATGGGTGGATGAGTGGGTGGGTGGATAATGGATGGGTGGATGGATGGAAGAGCAGGTGGGTGAATGATGGGTGGATGATGGACAGGTGGATGGATGGATAGATGGATGGATAAGTGGGAGGGTGGATGATGGATGGATGCATGATGGATGGTTGCTGGATGGGTGGATGGATGAATGGATGGGTGGATGGATAGATGATGGATGATGGATGGACGGATGGATGACGGATGGATAGGTGGGTGGATGTATGAATGAGTGGGTGGGTAGATGGATGGATGATGGATGAGTGGATAGATGGAGGGATGATGAGTGGATGGGTGGATGGATAGATGATGGATGATGCATGGATGGATGGATGACGGATGGATAGGTGGGTGCATGTATGAATGAGTGGGTGGGTAGATGGACGGAAGAGCTTGTGGTTGGATGGATGGATGGGTGAATGGACAGGTTTGCAAAGAACAGACGCTCACGACTTAGCAACAGCAACAGTGGCTGGAAGTAAGCGCATCGTGAGAAGGTGGGGGAGCTTTGTCAACAGGAAGAGGTTGGCGGACTCTCAGAACGTTTCCGTTCGTGTGCTCTTAAATATGTACATGTTCATTTCACTGCACCAGGTGTGAGTTGCGGCCCATGCAAACGAGTTTCCTGACCGGAGACGGAACCCGGGCGTTCGGAGCTCAGAGCCTAGCCCCTGGACCACCAGGAAAGTCCTTATCCTCTGCATACGTGCCCAGGAGCAGCCTTCCTCCCCCTTTTATCCTTTAGCTTTTCCACATTTTTTTTCCCCAGGAAGGTGAATCTCTCCATGGCCAGGGCTTTAAATATTTTAATCAGTCAGTGCTCCACACAAACAGGAGAATCCCAAGGAAAATGGAAAGGAAACATGAGTCTTTAATTCACCCAGGTTCCTGCTAATTACGTTCCCGGGGGAGGCAGACAAAGCTCTCTTTTACGTTAAACATATAAAGAACCTCTTCTAATTCAGTTCAGGTCAGTTCAGTCGCTCAGTTGTGTCCGACTCTGTGACCCCATGAATCGCAGCATGCCAGGCCTCCCTGTCCATCACCAGCTCCCGGAGTTCACTCAAACTCACGTCCATCGAGTCGGTGGTGCCATCCAGCCATCTCATCCTCTGTCGTCCCCTTCTCCTCCTGCCCCCAATCCCTCCCAGCATCGGGCTCTTTTCCAATGAGTCAACTCCTCACATGAGGTGGCCAAAGTATTGGAGTTTCAGCCTCAGCATCAGTCCTTCTAATGAACACCCAGGGCTGGTCTCCTTCAGGATGGACTGGCTGGATCTCCTTGCAGTCCAAGGGACTCTCAAGACTATTCTCCAGCACCACAGTTCAAAAGCATCAATTCTTCGGCGCTCAGCCTTCTTGACAGGCTAACTCTCACATCCATACATGATGTCATACATAAACTCATACATAATGACCTCTCTTTAGCCCTTTGAAAATATTGCGGTGATTTCTGTGATATTAAAAATGAAAACTTGGAAGACATACTGATTGTCGGGGAGCAGAGAGAGACAGAAAAGAAGGCTTAGCTTACCTGCAGGATGGCTGGCTATTGATCTCACGGTATTAATTCTTCAGCTCATACTTTTAACTAAGTGCTAAGGCTCAGATTCAGAGGTGGCTTCAGGGGCTTGAAGTGTTTCAGAAAAGTTTTCTCTTACTGGTGAAATATGCCGTTGAAACAGGACACCTCTCTACCAAGGGGTAGCTGAAAATCCAAAGAGACTTCAGAGAGCTTCCTTGTACCCTTAACATAGAATTACATCTTGACCCGGACGCTTCAAGTTTGTGGAGAGCGCTGGGTGAAAGACGGCAGACTCATTTAAAGGCTTTAAAAATGCTCTTCTAAGAAAAATATTGGAGAACATCGCTTATATGTGGAATCTGGGCTTCCCTGATGGCTTAAATGGTGAAGAATTCCGGGAGAGTGCAGGAGATGTGGGTTCGACCCTTGGGTGGGGAAGATCCCCTGGAGGAGGGCATGGCAACCCACTCCAGTGTTCCTGCCTGGAGGATCTCATGGACAGAGGAGCCTGGTGGGCTACAATCCATGGGGGTCACAAGGAGCTAGAATCGAGTGAGCACCTTTTGCTTTCACTTTCCCTTTATCTGTGGAATCTAAAAATCAATGATACAAATGAACGTACTTGCAAAACAGAAAGAGACTCACAGACTTAGAGAAGGAAATTAGGGTTACTGAGGGGAAGGGATAGTCAGGGAGTCTGGGATGGACATGGACACACGGCTGTGTTTAACATGGAGAACCAGAGATGTGTATAAGAGACAGATGGATGGATGGGTGGATGGATGGATGGTTGGATGGATGGGTGGGTGGGTGGATGATGGATGGATGATGGTTGGATGGGTGGATGGATGGATGGACAGATGATGGATGGGTGGGTGGATGAGTGGGTGGGTGGATGATGGATGGATGCATGATGGATGGTTGCTGGATGGGTGGATGGATGAATGGATAGGTGGGTGGGTGGATGATGGGTGAATCGGTGATGGATGGATGGGTGGATGGATGGATGGATAGATGATGGATGGGTGGATGGATGAGTGGGTGGGTGGATGATGGATGGATGGATAGATGGGTGGATGAGTGGGTGGGTGGATAATGGATGGGTGGATGGATGGAAGAGCAGGTGGGTGAATGATGGGTGGATGATGGACAGGTGGATGGATGGATAGATGGATGGATAAGTGGGAGGGTGGATGATGGATGGATGCATGATGGATGGTTGCTGGATGGGTGGATGGATGAATGGATGGGTGGATGGATAGATGATGGATGATGGATGGACGGATGGATGACGGATGGATAGGTGGGTGGATGTATGAATGAGTGGGTGGGTAGATGGATGGATGATGGATGAGTGGATAGATGGAGGGATGATGAGTGGATGGGTGGATGGATAGATGATGGATGATGCATGGATGGATGGATGACGGATGGATAGGTGGGTGCATGTATGAATGAGTGGGTGGGTAGATGGACGGAAGAGCTTGTGGTTGGATGGATGGATGGGTGAATGGACAGGTTTGCAAAGAACAGACGCTCACGACTTAGCAACAGCAACAGTGGCTGGAAGTAAGCGCATCGTGAGAAGGTGGGGGAGCTTTGTCAACAGGAAGAGGTTGGCGGACTCTCAGAACGTTTCCGTTCGTGTGCTCTTAAATATGTACATGTTCATTTCACTGCACCAGGTGTGAGTTGCGGCCCATGCAAACGAGTTTCCTGACCGGAGACGGAACCCGGGCGTTCGGAGCTCAGAGCCTAGCCCCTGGACCACCAGGAAAGTCCTTATCCTCTGCATACGTGCCCAGGAGCAGCCTTCCTCCCCCTTTTATCCTTTAGCTTTTCCACATTTTTTTTCCCCAGGAAGGTGAATCTCTCCATGGCCAGGGCTTTAAATATTTTAATCAGTCAGTGCTCCACACAAACAGGAGAATCCCAAGGAAAATGGAAAGGAAACATGAGTCTTTAATTCACCCAGGTTCCTGCTAATTACGTTCCCGGGGGAGGCAGACAAAGCTCTCTTTTACGTTAAACATATAAAGAACCTCTTCTAATTCAGTTCAGGTCAGTTCAGTCGCTCAGTTGTGTCCGACTCTGTGACCCCATGAATCGCAGCATGCCAGGCCTCCCTGTCCATCACCAGCTCCCGGAGTTCACTCAAACTCACGTCCATCGAGTCGGTGGTGCCATCCAGCCATCTCATCCTCTGTCGTCCCCTTCTCCTCCTGCCCCCAATCCCTCCCAGCATCGGGCTCTTTTCCAATGAGTCAACTCCTCACATGAGGTGGCCAAAGTATTGGAGTTTCAGCCTCAGCATCAGTCCTTCTAATGAACACCCAGGGCTGGTCTCCTTCAGGATGGACTGGCTGGATCTCCTTGCAGTCCAAGGGACTCTCAAGACTATTCTCCAGCACCACAGTTCAAAAGCATCAATTCTTCGGCGCTCAGCCTTCTTGACAGGCTAACTCTCACATCCATACATGATGTCATACATAAACTCATACATAATGACCTCTCTTTAGCCCTTTGAAAATATTGCGGTGATTTCTGTGATATTAAAAATGAAAACTTGGAAGACATACTGATTGTCGGGGAGCAGAGAGAGACAGAAAAGAAGGCTTAGCTTACCTGCAGGATGGCTGGCTATTGATCTCACGGTATTAATTCTTCAGCTCATACTTTTAACTAAGTGCTAAGGCTCAGATTCAGAGGTGGCTTCAGGGGCTTGAAGTGTTTCAGAAAAGTTTTCTCTTACTGGTGAAATATGCCGTTGAAACAGGACACCTCTCTACCAAGGGGTAGCTGAAAATCCAAAGAGACTTCAGAGAGCTTCCTTGTACCCTTAACATAGAATTACATCTTGACCCGGACGCTTCAAGTTTGTGGAGAGCGCTGGGTGAAAGACGGCAGACTCATTTAAAGGCTTTAAAAATGCTCTTCTAAGAAAAATATTGGAGAACATCGCTTATATGTGGAATCTGGGCTTCCCTGATGGCTTAAATGGTGAAGAATTCCGGGAGAGTGCAGGAGATGTGGGTTCGACCCATGGGTGGGGAAGATCCCCTGGAGGAGGGCATGGCAACCCACTCCAGTGTTCCTGCCTGGAGGATCTCATGGACAGAGGAGCCTGGTGGGCTACAATCCATGGGGGTCACAAGGAGCTAGAATCGAGTGAGCACCTTTTGCTTTCACTTTCCCTTTATCTGTGGAATCTAAAAATCAATGATACAAATGAACGTACTTGCAAAACAGAAAGAGACTCACAGACTTAGAGAAGGAAATTAGGGTTACTGAGGGGAAGGGATAGTCAGGGAGTCTGGGATGGACATGGACACACGGCTGTGTTTAACATGGAGAACCAGAGATGTGTATAAGAGACAGATGGATGGATGGGTGGATGGATGGATGGTTGGATGGATGGGTGGGTGGGTGGATGATGGATGGATGATGGTTGGATGGGTGGATGGATGGATGGACAGATGATGGATGGGTGGGTGGATGAGTGGGTGGGTGGATGATGGATGGATGCATGATGGATGGTTGCTGGATGGGTGGATGGATGAATGGATAGGTGGGTGGGTGGATGATGGGTGAATCGGTGATGGATGGATGGGTGGATGGATGGATGGATAGATGATGGATGGGTGGATGGATGAGTGGGTGGGTGGATGATGGATGGATGGATAGATGGGTGGATGAGTGGGTGGGTGGATAATGGATGGGTGGATGGATGGAAGAGCAGGTGGGTGAATGATGGGTGGATGATGGACAGGTGGATGGATGGATAGATGGATGGATAAGTGGGAGGGTGGATGATGGATGGATGCATGATGGATGGTTGCTGGATGGGTGGATGGATGAATGGATGGGTGGATGGATAGATGATGGATGATGGATGGACGGATGGATGACGGATGGATAGGTGGGTGGATGTATGAATGAGTGGGTGGGTAGATGGACGGAAGAGCTTGTGGTTGGATGGATGGATGGGTGAATGGACAGGTTTGCAAAGAACAGACGCTCACGACTTAGCAACAGCAACAGTGGCTGGAAGTAAGCGCATCGTGAGAAGGTGGGGGAGCTTTGTCAACAGGAAGAGGTTGGCGGACTCTCAGAACGTTTCTGTTCGTGTGCTCTTAAATATGTACATGTTCATTTCACTGCACCAGGTGTGAGTTGCGGCCCATGCAAACGAGTTTCCTGACCGGAGACGGAACCCGGGCGTTCGGAGCTCAGAGCCTAGCCCCTGGACCACCAGGAAAGTCCTTATCCTCTGCATACGTGCCCAGGAGCAGCCTTCCTCCCCCTTTTATCCTTTAGCTTTTCCACATTTTTTTTCCCCAGGAAGGTGAATCTCTCCATGGCCAGGGCTTTAAATATTTTAATCAGTCAGTGCTCCACACAAACAGGAGAATCCCAAGGAAAATGGAAAGGAAACATGAGTCTTTAATTCACCCAGGTTCCTGCTAATTACGTTCCCGGGGGAGGCAGACAAAGCTCTCAAACATATAAAGAACCTCTTCTAATTCAGTTCAGGTCAGTTCAGTCGCTCAGTTGTGTCCGACTCTGTGACCCCATGAATCGCAGCATGCCAGGCCTCCCTGTCCATCACCAGCTCCCGGAGTTCACTCAAACTCACGTCCATCGAGTCGGTGGTGCCATCCAGCCATCTCATCCTCTGTCGTCCCCTTCTCCTCCTGCCCCCAATCCCTCCCAGCATCGGGCTCTTTTCCAATGAGTCAACTCCTCACATGAGGTGGCCAAAGTATTGGAGTTTCAGCCTCAGCATCAGTCCTTCTAATGAACACCCAGGGCTGGTCTCCTTCAGGATGGACTGGTTGGATCTCCTTGCAGTCCAAGGGACTCTCAAGACTATTCTCCAGCACCACAGTTCAAAAGCATCAATTCTTCGGCGCTCAGCCTTCTTGACAGGCTAACTCTCACATCCATACATGATGTCATACATAAACTCATACATAATGACCTCTCTTTAGCCCTTTGAAAATATTGCGGTGATTTCTGTGATATTAAAAATGAAAACTTGGAAGACATACTGATTGTCGGGGAGCAGAGAGAGACAGAAAAGAAGGCTTAGCTTACCTGCAGGATGGCTGGCTATTGATCTCACGGTATTAATTCTTCAGCTCATACTTTTAACTAAGTGCTAAGGCTCAGATTCAGAGGTGGCTTCAGGGGCTTGAAGTGTTTCAGAAAAGTTTTCTCTTACTGGTGAAATATGCCGTTGAAACAGGACACCTCTCTACCAAGGGGTAGCTGAAAATCCAAAGAGACTTCAGAGAGCTTCCTTGTACCCTTAACATAGAATTACATCTTGACCCGGACGCTTCAAGTTTGTGGAGAGCGCTGGGTGAAAGATGGCAGACTCATTTAAAGGCTTTAAAAATGCTCTTCTAAGAAAAATATTGGAGAACATCGCTTATATGTGGAATCTGGGCTTCCCTGATGGCTTAAATGGTGAAGAATTCCGGGAGAGTGCAGGAGATGTGGGTTCGACCCATGGGTGGGGAAGATCCCCTGGAGGAGGGCATGGCAACCCACTCCAGTGTTCCTGCCTGGAGGATCTCATGGACAGAGGAGCCTGGTGGGCTACAATCCATGGGGGTCACAAGGAGCTAGAATCGAGTGAGCACCTTTTGCTTTCACTTTCCCTTTATCTGTGGAATCTAAAAATCAATGATACAAATGAACGTACTTGCAAAACAGAAAGAGACTCACAGACTTAGAGAAGGAAATTAGGGTTACTGAGGGGAAGGGATAGTCAGGGAGTCTGGGATGGACATGGACACACGGCTGTGTTTAACATGGAGAACCAGCAAGGACCTGCTGTCCAGCACAGGGAACTCTGCTCAAGGGAAGGAAGAGGGAAGGGAGAGTCACGGAGTTTGGGATGGACATGGACATACAATCTGCAGTGATTGAATTGTCAGGGAGTTCCCTCTGAAACCGGAAGGCCCTAGGCGTGGCTCCCGGGGAAGCTTCTGCTTTCCTAAAGGCGCATCTGGGAAGGAGCAGGGCGTGTTTGGAAGGCCCAGCTGAGTGCTCCGCCCGGTTCCGTTCATCTTGGAAATCTGAGCGTGATTTTTGAGGACTCACCCTGGCCGCGGCGGCTCTCAGCTCTGCCTGCGTGATCCGGGGATCTGAAAAAAGGAAAAACAAAACAAAACAAAATCCCACCAAGGTCTCCTCCCGCCCTGACATTCTGATGTATTGGGAGGCGGGGTGGGGGAGTCTTGGACAAGCCTCACTGCTGGCCAGAATCTTCCCTTTCTCTGCCCACTGAAGCCGAATGAAAAATACGGAGACAGAGGTTGGAGGAAATAGAAAGGGGGCTTTTATTCTCAGCTGGTGGAGAGGGCAACCCAGTAAACTCATGCCTCAAAGACTGTTCCCCGCCCCTTGATGGGGAGTCCTGTTGATCAGCCCCTGTCCTGTCCAACGCTCTGCAATCCCAAGGCCTGCAGCACACCAGGCCTCACTGTCCTTCACCAACTTCCAGAGTTCACTCAGACTCATGTGCATCGAGTCAGTGATGCCGTCCAACCGTCTCACCCTCTGTCGTCCCCTTCTCCTCCCGCCTTCAGTCTTTCCCAGCCTCTGGGTCTTTGCCAAGACAGTTCTTCCCATCAGGTGGCCAAAGCATTGCAGTTTCAGCCTCGGCATCAGTGCTTCCAGCGAACAGTCAGGGCTGATTTCCTTTGGGACAGATGAGATGTCTAGGGGCTCATACAAGATGAGGGCTTGCGGTCTGAAGTCCGTGATGAGGAACAAAGGTGATACGGTCTTCATTAAGACAGGCATAAACTGGCGTCAGTAACCCACTAAGGGACTCTGGCAGTCCGCTGACCCAGCCACCTCTTTTGTAATGTGTAACTACAAGGGAAAGAGTATTTTAAGGGTCAACACCAGATGCAGGATGTATTTAGCACAGAGTGGAAGCAAAACTACATGTGAGGTGGAGCTGCTGCAAACTCAGAGGGCATAAAAGGCAAGTTAGTTTCAGACGTGCAGACTTAGGGCCCGCTAAGTAACAACAAAACCCCCAAAATACTAGAAATGTCTAGGTCTGCTCACTGTTTTAACTTCTTTGTTCTTAGGAAAGGGAAAGAAAAAAAAATACAATGCATTCCTTTTTTTTTTTTTCCTCCTTTTCATTGCAAACAGCCTCTCCATGGCAAGCTCAGGGCTGGGATATGTGAAACTTGGAGATGAAAGTTTGCCTATACTCAGGGCCCGAAGCTGACTGGCCTCACAGGACCGCCTGCGTGCACACTCATGTCTGACTCTTTGTGACCCCCACGGACTGTAGCTCGCCAGGCTCCTCTGTGCATGGGATTCTCCAGGCAAGAATACTGGAGTGGGTTGCCATGCCCTTCTCCTGGGGATCTCCCCGACCCAGAGATCAAACCCAGGTCTTCTGCATTTGCAGGCAGATTCTTTACCATCTGAGCCACCAGGGACATGCAAGGAAGGACAAACGATTCAGCAAGTCCACTTCAGCCGAGACATTGCACGCAAATCTCTTGATGACAACAGGGTCTTATCTAAGCAGTCTGCGTGGGTGCAGAAGCTTAGGCTCAAGCAGATGCCTGCGAGGAACACCTCTGGTTCCCGTCAAGGCCAACTGTGTTTTCACTTCCTTTTACTGTATTCTTTTAGTTTTTCTGGTTATACTGAGCAGACTGCTTTTAAGATGGAGAAGACCTTTGCACTCTGATGTCTGCAGAAGGGCTGTTAGTAAGGTGACCCCAGTAGAAGCAGCTTAAGAGCACAGCCTGGGACTTCCGGTGTGGTCCCATGGAGAAGAAACTGCCTGCCACAGCCTGGCAGGACTTCCCTGGTGGCTCAGGCGGAAAAGAACCTGCCCGCGGTGCGGGAGACCTGGGTTCCATCCCTGCATAGGGAGGATCCCCTGGAGAAGCGAATGGCAACCCACTCCAGTATTCTTGCCTGGAGAATCTCATGCACAGAGGAGGCTGGCGGGCTACACAGTGGGGATGCAAAGAGTTGGACAGGACTGAGCGAGTGATTGCAATGCACTGTCACAGCCTAGAGGGGTGCGATCGGATGGGAGGTGGGAGCAAAGTTCAGGAGGGAGGGGACAGGCGCATACCTGTGGCCATACGGCAGGACTCAACACAGTATTGTAAAGGAGCTTTCCTGTCATTAAAAATAAACACATTTATTTAAAGAAACCAAGATTGTTAAGGAACTATCTTCTGATTAAAAATAAACAGATTTATAAAAACAAAGATTGTAAAGGACCTATCCTCTGATTACAAATAAACAGATTTATAACAAACAATATTGTAAAGGAACTATTCTCTGATTACAAATAAACAGATTTATTAAAAAAATGCAAAGGAACTATCCTCTGAATAAAAATAAACAATGTTATTTTTTAAAAAGTTGTAAAGGAACTATCCTCTGTTTAAAAATAAGCAAATTTATTAAGCAAAAGAAGAACCTGACTGCCAGTGCAGGGGACCGGAGTTCGATCCCTGGTCCGGGGAGATCCCACTTGCCGAGGAGTCAGTAAGCATGAGCACCATGACGGAGGCCCCCAGCCTCGTCTCCCGAGCCCATGTCCCCGGGGGCCTGTGCTCTGCAAGAGAAGCCCCGCAAGGAGCAGCCCGCAGACCCCGGCTGGAGAGCGGCCCCCGCCCGCCACACCGCGATGCCGCCTGCTTGCAGCAGCCAAGACCCCGTCCAGCAGAAAATAACCTTTTTATAAAAGCATGCAAGCCCAGGGCAGAAGGGGAATGTCTCAGGGAGCAGGCCTCTGAAGGGGTCGCCAGAACGGGAGCGTGACGCCTGGGGACACTCCAGGGCTGTGTTCGGGACCTGGACCGCCCGTGAGCTCACTCTGCTCGCCGGGCCCCACCCTAGACCTCACTTCCTCTTTTTCTGCCCCCTGAGCTGGTCACAACACGCAGCATCGCCCAGCGCATGCTGTTGAGGACTTCCCTGCCAGCTCAGCTGGTGACGAACCCGCCTGCAACGCGGGAGACCTGGCTTCCGTCTCTGGGTCGTGAAGAGCCCCTGGAGAAGGCAACGGCAACCCACTCCAGTCTCCTGGCCTGGAGAATCCCGTGCACAGAGGAGCCTGGCGGGCTACAGTCCACGGGGTCACAGAGAGCCGGACCCGCGATCGACTAACACACTCGCGTCCTCTTTGAGCCGTGGATCCTGCTTCCTCTTCAATGGTCCACGCAAACCCGCACCTCCCCTCTGGGGAACGGCTCGGATCACCACCTGGGCCTCTGCCGGAGACCCCAGGAAGCATACAGGGCCCCCGACAGCTCCACAAGTGTTCGTCGCATCAGCTCAGTTCAGCCGCTCAGTCGTGTCCGACTCCTGGCGACCCTGTGGACCGCAGCACGCCAGGCCTCCCTGTCCATCACCAACTCCTTAAAAGGTCCCTGGAAGAATAGGAGGTGGAACTGTTAGCCACTCGGTCATCTCTGACCCTCTGCGACCCCGTGGACTGCAGCCCGCCAGGCTCCTCTGTCCATGGGATTCTCCAGACAAGAATACAGGAGTGGGGTGCCATTTCCTCCTCTAGGGGATCTTCCCAACTCAGGGATGGAATCCAGGTCTCCCACATTGCAGGCAGATTCTTTAGCAGCTGAGCCACCAGGGAAGCCCAGGAATACTGGAGTGGGTCGCCTCTCCCTTCTCCAGCAGATCTTCCCGACCCAGGAATGGAACCCAGGTCTCTCCCGCATTGCACACAGATTCTTAACCAGCTGAGCCACCACAAAACGCCTCCCGGGTCATCACCCATTGCATTCTCCTCTTCCCGCCCGTGACTCACCCCTGCCGGCTGCAGCCACTTCCTGAGACAGGGATCCTCGACTTGCTGACGAGGCGCTGTCTCCTGAGTGGGGATTCCCCACCCCGCCCCAGTGCCGGGCTCAGCCCACGGCATGACATTTCTGCACAAGTCACTCAAATTCCTGGGCTTTCACATTCCTGTCTGCAAACACACACTTGTACATTCGCTTCCCCACCCCAACCCAGCCTCCGCGGACACGACTTCTCACCCTTTGATTGCCAAACTGGGGTGGGTGTGGGGGGGGAGCTGGTTGTGTATGCTGCCCGCAGGGTGCCCACAGACATGCCCTGGCCGTCCCTGAAAGAGGGGTCAGTCTGTTGTCTCCTAGAAGCCGAACATTCAGAGCCACACCCACTGAGTTTACCCGCTGGCTGGCAGGGCAGCTGAACGGGCCGCCGATGCCAAGAGGCTCTGAGAGAGTTGGAAAGGGGAGGGGCTGGGATGGCATTGCCCCTGCCCTGGGAAACTGCCTTTTCATGCCCTAGTTCTGGAGCGTCTCAGCTCTTTTTCTCCATCATCCAGTGGACACAGGGGTGTGTTGGGCTCTAGTCGGTCCCCAGAGAATCACCCCACCAGGAAGTAAGAGAGACAGTCCACAGGCCAGGGGAGCCACTCTTTCAGACAAGCGTGTGTATGCTTTTTATCCCCATGGTGCCCATTAACTTAGAGAGCCAAGCCACAGAACAGCTTGTAGATAGGTCAGCAGTTATAATCACAGATTGTTTGCTCCTTGGAAGGAAAGCTATGACTGAGCTAGACAGAGGATTCAAAAGCAGAGATGTCACTTTGCCGACCAAGGTCTGTAGACTCAAAGATACCAGTTTTCCAGTGCTCACGTATGGATGTGAGACCTGGACCATAAAGAAAGCTGAGCGCCGAAAAAGTGATGCTTTGGAACTGTGGTGTTGGAGAAGACTCTTGAGAGTCCCTTGGACTGCAAGGAGATCCAACCAGTCCATCCTAAAGGAAATCAGTCCTGGGTGTTCACTGGAAGGACTGATGCTGAAGCTGAAACTCCAATCCTTTGGCCACTTGATGAGAAGAGCTGACTCACTGGAAAAGACCCTGATGCTGGGAAAGATGGAAGGCAGGAGGAGAAGGGGATGACAGAGGATGAGTTGGTTTGATGGCATCACTGACTTGATGGACATGAGTTTGAGTAAACTCCGGGAGTTGGTGATGGACAGGAAGGCCTGGCGTGCTGCAGTCCATGGGGTCGCAAAGAGTCGGACACAACTGAACTAGTGAACAACATCTCATCTATTCGGGAAACCGGTAGCTACAGATACATGTCTCTGCAGTGGGCAGAGGGATGATGGAGAGAGACGGAACCGCCACATCAGGCGGAACACACATTATTGTTTCACCTCTGGGGTGTGTCTTGTGTTTATTCAAAATATCCATGGCAATGACAGGTAGCTTGCACAACATGAATCTGCTACGCGATCTAAGCTGTTTGAGGGCCATCCCCTCAGTTACTAAGCTTGCCACAGTGCAGGAAATCGTAACTGATCTCCAAGACTTTGTTCTTTGTGGTTACAGAAAAGCCAGATTTCGGGCCGCAGGAAGTCTCCATGGAGAAGGTGAAAACAAATCAGCAGAAACTAGAGGAGTCAGCAGGCAGTCTCGCTGCTGAGCCACGCGCAGACGGGGTGTCCGCCAGGGTGGGGGCGGTGGGGAGGCTGCTGGGCGTGGTTTTTTTTTTTTTTAATTTTTCTTTTTGTTTGGTTCCTCTGCTGCTTTTGTAAGCTCTTTCGCTTTCCACTTGGTTCTGAAGCAAACAAACAAAGCCCTGTAGTATAACCTTCGTCTGTCCCGACCCTAAGCGAAGGGGGTTCCTCTTAGAGCAATAAATGTGTTATTTTCACGCCAGAATCGGAGTGACGAAGCTAGCATTTTCCCCTGAGACACGGGGACTTAATTTACGGTTTACAACTTCTCTTAAAAAAATATTTATAGTATATTGGAGTGTGGTTGATTGACAATGCTGTGTTACTCTCTGCTGTACCCCCAAGTGGCTCAGTTATACAAACACATGCATCTATTTTTTTTTTTTTTAGATTCTTTTACCGTGTAGCTTATTACAGATCATTCACTAAACGTGCCCAGGATATACAGTAGGTCCTTGGGTGGGTGATCAGTCACTTCAGATGCGTCTGACTCTCTGCGACCCCATGGACTGTAGCCCGCCAGGCTCCTCTGTCCAGGGCAATCTCCAGGTATTAGATTCTTTTACCGTGTAGCTTATTACAGATCATTCACTAAACGTGCCCAGGATATACAGTAGGTCCTTGGGTGGGTGATCAGTCACTTCAGATGCGTCTGACTCTCTGCGACCCCATGGACTGTAGCCCGCCAGGCTCCTCTGTCCAGGGCAATCTCCAGGTGAGAATACTGGAGTCGGTTGCCATGCCCTTCTCCAGGGGATCTTCTCAACCCAGGGATCAAATCCGAAGTCTCTTACGTCTCGTCAATCGGCAGGCGTGTTCGTTATTGCTAGTACCACCTGGAAAGGCCACAGTAAGTCCTCGTTGATTATTTTCTATATATAGTGAAGGACGGGCTTCCCTGGTGGCTCAGCTGGTAAAGAATCCACCTGCAATGCAGGAGACCTGGGTTCTACCCTTGGGTTGGGAAGATCCCTTGGAGGAGGGAAAGGCTACCCACTCCAGTGTTCTGGTCTGGAGAATTCCATGGACTGTATGATCGACGGGGTCACAGACAGTCGGACCCAACTGAGCGACTCTCACTTTCATACCTTCCCTGGTGGCTCAGACGGTGAAGACTTTGCCTGCAATGAGGGAGACCCGGGTTCCATCCCTGAGTCAGGAAGACCCCCTGGAGGACGGAATGCCAACCCAGTCCAGGATTCTTGCCTGAAGAATCCCACGGACAGAGAAGCCTGGCGGGCTACAGTCCACGGGGCCGCAAAGAGCCGGACATGATTGAGCAAGTGAACGGCCACAAGAGCAGAAACCAGCAGGATCCTGCAAAGCAATTAGACTCCAATGAAAACTAAAATTTAAAAAAAAGTAGTTAAAACAAATATTGTACCTAACGACATGTGAGAGGTCAATAAAGACTTGCATTAAAGTCGAAGAAAAACATCAGGGTCCTCCAAGCGAGGAAGACAGGGGGGGTGTGGGCTGGACACCCCCCAGAAGCAGATGCTGAGGCTCGATCTCCAGGGAGGACTCCCGGTGCGGTCAGGACCTGCCAGCCGGGACCTCTGGGCGAGGAGTCACTCCTGGGGAGGTCACCAGACACGCCCATGGCTGCCAAGGTGACCTGCAGGGCGGCCAGGCCCGTCCAGGTGACTGCCCCAAAGGACAGCACATTCCAGCAACGCCAGCCTCTGGGAGCGGTCGGCAGGGTCTCCCGAATGGGGCTCCCAGACACCGGGACGACGGAGCTGGAAAATGCCCACGGGAGCCCAGGAGAGCTGACGGTCGGCCCGGCCCTGCAAGACAGTCCCCCTAACTCCTGATCTGAGTGCAGGTCCCGGCGGACGCCGGAGCTGCCCACTGAGCAGTTGCCGCATCTGAGGCTCCCAGGACCCCTCCTCGCTGTACAGTTCAGTCACTCAGTTGTGTCCCACTCTTTGTGACCCCGTGGACGGGAGCCCTCCAGGCTCCTCCGTCCGGGGGATGCTCCAGGTGAGAAGGCCGTTGCCACATCCTTCTCCACCTTTGCCCTCACTGTGGATAAACTAAATCTCGAAGTCCCCCAGCCCCGTTCCCCTATGTCCTTGACTTGGCCGGCGTTTTCTTTCTTTTTTTCCTCGGGGTGTCACGGCCCAAGGACGTCCTGATCGGATGAGACAGACTAGCTCCAGAGGATGAAGGACTCGTGACTGACGTGACTGGTGACTCCAAATGTCTTCCAGATGCTGAACGATCCATGTTATTGTTTTTTTTTACTCTAATCCATCCCCTGGAAAATGAAAAAGTCCACGGCTGTCATTCTCATTTCTGTGGGGTTTGCTTTCTTAAGTCATCACTTGGTTGCAACTTGGGGACCTTTCAAAGATGTGTGGGAGCCTCCTGATTGTTCTCAGGCCAGGGGGTGTTGAGCTGGGAAAGGGAATTTCAGGACAAATAAGGAGGGAGATCTCCATGTGTGACTATTAAGGAACGCTTCCCAGCCAGCTGTCTGCTGCAAACATTGACAGATCAGGTTCTCTTTGTCCTGGGAAATAAGGAACCTATTTTATACACTTTATTCTTCTAATTTTGAATGTTTCTCTTCTACTAACGCTGTGTTTTATTTAATTCTATTCTATTCTGTTGTTTAGCCAGTAAGTCGTGTCTGACTCTCTGGGACCCCATGGACTCTAGCCCACCAGGCTCCTCCATCCGTGGGATTCTCCAGGCAGCAATACTGGAGTGGGTTGCCATTGCCTCCTCCAGGGGATCTTCCCGACCTTTACGGATGGAACCCAGGTCTCCTGCATTTGCAGGCAGATTCTTTGCCTACTGAGCTATGAGGGAAGCTCATAATATGTTTACGTCCTGTTCAAAGATAATACAGTGCAGAAAATTTAGAAAACAGATGCCAAAACCTTCCTCAGCATATACGAATTAATCGAGGAAAGGCTTCGTCTGCCTTCTGCTATTTTCTCTCTGTCCTCTCAGGAGAGTTTCTGTAGAATATGCATTGGCTTAGGCTGTGCCTTTACGATTTACGAGTATTTGCAAACCATTAAACGATCTTCTGAGAAGCTTTCAAACAGCTGCAGTTTCCAAGTATCGACTGATTTCCTGCAGTTCCGATAGCTGCTTTGTATATGTGTGTGCATGTGGGTGTGCGTGTGTGTATCTTTTCACTATTCTGCTGTTGTAAAGAATACTCTTGATAGATAGACGTTGTCATGGAGTCAATGAATGTGTGTCTTTCCCAGAATTCACATATGAAAGCCCTGATTCCAAAGGTGACCGTATTAGGAGGTGTGGTTAGATTAGGAGGCGGGGTTAGACAAGGAGGCAGGGTTAGATTAGGAGGCGGGGCTAGATTAGGAGGCGGGGTTAGACTGGTAGGCGGGGTTAGACGAGGAGGCAGGGGTTTAGGACATTATAGGCCGGTCCCCGGGATAAGATTAATGTCCTTATAGGAGAAAGAGTGGCCTTTGAGTGTATGGATCACAATAAACTGTGGAAAATTCTGAAAGACATGGGAATACCAGATCAGCTGACCTGCCTCTTGAGAAATCTGTATGAAGGTCAGGAAGCAACAGTTAGAACTGGACATGGAACAACANCAAACAGCTGCAGTTTCCAAGTATCGACTGATTTCCTGCAGTTCCGATAGCTGCTTTGTATATGTGTGTGTGTGTGCGCGTGTGTGTATCTTTTCACTATTCTGCTGTTGTAAAGAATACTCTTGATAGATAGACGTTATCATGGAGTGAATGAGTGTGTGTCTTTCCCAGAATTCACATATGAAAGCCCTGATTCCAAAGGTGACCGTATTAGGAGGCGGGGTTAGACAAGGAGGCATGCTTAGACAAGGAGGCGAGGTTAGACGAGGAGGCGGGGTTAGATTAGGAGGCGGGGTTAAATTAGGGGCGGGGTTAGACCAGGAGGCGTGGTTAGACGAGGAGGCGGGGCGGGGTTAGACTGGTAGGCGGGGTTAGATGAGGAGGCAGGGGTTTAGGACATTATAGGCCAGTCCCCGGGATAGGATTAATGTCCTTATAGGAGAAAGAGTGGCCTTTGACTGTATGGATCACAATAAATTGGAAAATTCTGAAAGAGATGGGAATACCAGACCACCTAACCTGCCTCTTGAGAAATCTGTATGCAGGTCAGGAAGCAACAGTTAGAACTGGACATGGAACAACAGACTAGTTCCAAATAAGAAAAGGANCTCACTGGAAAAGACCCTGATGCTGGGAAAGATGGAAGGCAGGAGGAGAAGGGGATGACAGAGGATGAGTTGGTTTGATGGCATCACTGACTTGATGGACATGAGTTTGAGTAAACTCCGGGAGTTGGTGATGGACAGGAAGGCCTGGCGTGCTGCAGTCCATGGGGTCGCAAAGAGTCGGACACAACTGAACTAGTGAACAACATCTCATCTATTCGGGAAACCGGTAGCTACAGATACATGTCTCTGCAGTGGGCAGAGGGATGATGGAGAGAGACGGAACCGCCACATCAGGCGGAACACACATTATTGTTTCACCTCTGGGGTGTGTCTTGTGTTTATTCAAAATATCCATGGCAATGACAGGTAGCTTGCACAACATGAATCTGCTACGCGATCTAAGCTGTTTGAGGGCCATCCCCTCAGTTACTAAGCTTGCCACAGTGCAGGAAATCGTAACTGATCTCCAAGACTTTGTTCTTTGTGGTTACAGAAAAGCCAGATTTCGGGCCGCAGGAAGTCTCCATGGAGAAGGTGAAAACAAATCAGCAGAAACTAGAGGAGTCAGCAGGCAGTCTCGCTGCTGAGCCACGCGGAGACGGGGTGTCCGCCAGGGTGGGGGCGGTGGGGAGGCTGCTGGGCGTGGTTTTTTTTTTTTTTAATTTTTCTTTTTGTTTGGTTCCTCTGCTGCTTTTGTAAGCTCTTTCGCTTTCCACTTGGTTCTGAAGCAAACAAACAAAGCCCTGTAGTATAACCTTCGTCTGTTCCGATCCTAAGCGAAGGGGGTTCCTCTTAGAGCAATAAATGTGTTATTTTCACGCCAGAATCGGAGTGACGAAGCTAGCATTTTCCCCTGAGACACGGTGACTTAATTTACAGTTTACAACTTCTCTTAAAAAAATATTTATAGTATATTGGAGTGTGGTTGATTGACAATGCTGTGCTACTCTCTGCTGTACCCCCAAGTGGCTCAGTTATACAAACACATGCATCTATGTTTTTTTTTAGATTCTTTTACCATGTAGCTTATTACAGATCATTCACTAGACGTGCCCAGGATATACAGTAGGTCCTTGGGTGGGGGATCAGTCGCTTCAGATGCGTCTGACTCTCTGCGACCCCATGGACTGTAGCCCGCCAGGCTCCTCTGTCCAGGGCATTCTCCAGGCGAGAATACTGGAGTCGGTTGCCATGCCCTTCTCCAGGGGATCTTCTCAACCCAGGGATCAAATCCGAAGTCTCTTACGTCTCGTCAATCGGCAGGCGTGTTTGTTATTGCTAGTACTACCTGGAAAGCCCACAGTAAGTCCTTGTTGATTATTTTCTATATATAGTGAAGGACGGGCTTGCCTGTGGCTCAGCTGGTAAAGAATCCGCCTGCAGTGCAGGAGACCTGGGTTCTACCCTTGGGTTGGAAGATCCCTTGGAGGAGGGAAAGGCTACCCACTCCAGTGTTCTGGTCTGGAGAATTCCATGGACTGTATAATCGACGGGGTCGCAGACAGTCGGACCCAACTGAGCGACTTTCACTTTCATACCTTCCCTGGTGGCTCAGACGGTGAAGACTGCCTGCAATGAGGGAGACCCGGGTTCCATCCCTGAGTCAGGAAGACCCCCTGGAGGACGGAAGGCCAACCCAGTCCAGGATTCTTGCCTGAAGAATCCCACGGACAGAGAAGCCTGGCGGGCTACAGTCCATGGGGCCACAGAGAGCCGGACATGATTGAGCAAGTGAACAGCCACAAGAGCAGAAACCAGCAGGATCCTGCAAAGCAATTAGACTCCAATGAAAACTAAAATTTAAAAAAAACTAGTTAAAACAAATATCGTACCTAACGACATGTGAGAGGTCAATAAAGACTTGCATTAAAGTCGAAGAAAAACATCAAGGTCCTCCAAGCGAGGAAGACAGGGGGGGTGTGGGCTAGACACCCCCCAGAAGCAGATGCTGAGGCTCGATCTCCAGGGAGGACTCCCGGTGCGGTCAGGACCTGCTGGCGGGGACCTCTGGGCAAGGAGTCACTCCTGGGGAGGTCACCAGACACGCCCATGGCTGCCAAGGTGACCTGCAGGGCGGCCAGGCCCGTCCAGGTGACTGCCCCAAAGGACAGCGCATTCCAGCAACGCCAGCCTCTGGGAGCGGTCGGCAGGGTCTCCCGAGTGGGGCTCCCAGACACCGGGACGACGGAGCCCAGGAGAGCGGCAGGAGCCAAGCTGACGGTCGGCCCGGCCCTGCAAGACAGTCCCCCTAACTCCTGATGAGTGCAGGTCCCGGCAGACGCCGGAGCTGCCCACTGAGCAGTTGCCGCATCTGAGGCTCCCAGGACCCCTCCTCGCTGTACAGTTCAGTCACTCAGTTGTGTCCCACTCTTTGTGACCCCGTGGACGGGAGCCCTCCAGGCTCCTCCGTCCGGGGGATGCTCCAGGTGAGAAGGCCGTTGCCACATCCTTCTGCACCTTTGCCCTCACTGTGGATAAACTAAATCTCAAAGTCCCCCAGCCCCGTTCCCCCATGTCCTTGACTTGGCCGGCGTTTTCTTTCTTTTTTTCCTCGGGGTGTCACGGCTCAAGGACGTCCTGATCGGAGGAGACAGACTAGCTCCAGAGGGTGAAGGGCTCGTGACGGACATGACTGGGGACTCCAAATGTCTTCCAGATGCTGAACGATCCATGGTATTTTTTGTTTAACTCTAATCCATCCCTTGGAAAATGAAAGAGTCCACGGCTGTCATTCTCATTTCTGTGGGGTTTGCTTTCTTAAGTCATCACTTGGTAGCAACTTGGGGACCTTTCAAAGATGTGTGGGAGCCTCCTGATTGTTCTCAGGCCAGGGGGTGTTGAGCTGGTAAAGGGAATTTCAGGACAAATAAGGAGGGAGATCTCCATGTGTGACTATTAAGGAACGCTTCCCAGCCAGCTGTCTGCTGCAAACATTGACAGATCAGGTTCTCTTTGTCCTGGGAAATAAGGAACTTATTTTATACACTTTATTCTTCTAATTTTGAATGTTTCTCTTCTACTAATGCTGTGTTTTATTTAATTCTATTCTATTCTGTTGTTTAGCCAGTAAGTCGTGTCTGACTCTCTGGGACCCCATGGACTCTAGCCCACCAGGCTCCTCCATCCGTGGGATTCTCCAGGCAGCAATACTGGAGTGGGTTGCCATTGCCTCCTCCAGGGGATCTTCCCGACCTTTACGGATGGAACCCAGGTCTCCTGCATTTGCAGGCAGATTCTTTGCCTACTGAGCTATGAGGGAAGCTCATAATATGTTTACGTCCTGTTCAAAGATAATACAGTGCAGAAAATTTAGAAAACAGATGCCAAAACCTTCCTCAGCATATACGAATTAATCGAGGAAAGGCTTCGTCTGCCTTCTGCTATTTTCTCTCTGTCCTCTCAGGAGAGTTTCTGTAGAATATGCATTGGCTTAGGCTGTGCCTTTACGATTTACGAGGATTTGCAAACCATTAAACGATCTTCTGAGAAGCTTTCAAACAGCTGCAGTTTCCAAGTATCGACTGATTTCCTGCAGTTCCGATAGCTGCTTTGTATATGTGTGTGTGTGTGCGCGTGTGTGTATCTTTTCACTATTCTGCTGTTGTAAAGAATACTCTTGATAGATAGACGTTATCATGGAGTGAATGAGTGTGTGTCTTTCCCAGAATTCACATATGAAAGCCCTGATTCCAAAGGTGACCGTATTAGGAGGCGGGGTTAGACAAGGAGGCATGCTTAGACAAGGAGGCGAGGTTAGACGAGGAGGCGGGGTTAGATTAGGAGGCGGGGTTAAATTAGGGGCGGGGTTAGACCAGGAGGCGTGGTTAGACGAGGAGGCGGGGCGGGGTTAGACTGGTAGGCGGGGTTAGATGAGGAGGCAGGGGTTTAGGACATTATAGGCCAGTCCCCGGGATAGGATTAATGTCCTTATAGGAGAAAGAGTGGCCTTTGACTGTATGGATCACAATAAATTGGAAAATTCTGAAAGAGATGGGAATACCAGACCACCTAACCTGCCTCTTGAGAAATCTGTATGCAGGTCAGGAAGCAACAGTTAGAACTGGACATGGAACAACAGACTAGTTCCAAATAAGAAAAGGAATATGTCAAGGCTGTATATTGTCACCCTGCTTGTTTAACTTCTATGCAGAGTACATCATGAGAAACGCTGGACTGGGAGAAACACAAGCTGGAATCCAGATTGCCGGGAGAAATATCAGTCACCTCAGATATGCAGATGACACCACCCTTATGGCAGAAAGTGAAGAGGAACTAAAGAGCCTCTTGATGAAACTGAAAGAGGAGAGTGAAAAAGTTGGCTTAAAGCTCAACATTCAGAAAACGAAGATCATGGCATCCAGTCCAAATCAAGATTGCCGGGAGAAATATCAATAACCTCAGATACGCAGATGACACCACCCTTATGGCAGAAAGTGAAGAGGAACTAAAGAGCCTCTTGATGAAACTGAAAGAGGAGAGTGAAAAAGTTGGCTTAAAGCTCAACATTCAGAAAACGAAGATCATGGCATCCAGTCCAGTCCCATCACTTCATGGCAGATAGATGGAGAAACAGTGGAAACAATGGCAGACTTTATTTTGGGGGGCTCCATGAAATTAAGAGATGTTTACTCCTTGGGAGAAAAGTTATGACCAACCTAGACAGCATATTAAAAAGCAGAGACATTAATTTGCCAACAAAGGTCTGCCTAGTCAAGGCTATGGTTTTCCCAGTAGTCCTGTATGAATGTGAGAGTTGGACTATAAAGAAAGCTGAGCGCCAAAGAATTAATGCTTTGGAACTGTGGTGATGGAGAAGACTCTTGAGAGTCCCTTGGACTGCAAGGAGATCCAACCAGTCCATCCTAAAGGAGATCAGTCCTGGGTGTTCATTGGAAGGACTGATGTTGAAGCTGAAACTCCAGTATTTTCGCCATCTGATGGGAAGAGTTGACTCATCTGAAAAGACTCTGATGCTGGGAGGGATCGGGGGCAGGAGGAGAAGGGGACGACAGAGGAGGAGATGGCTGCATGGCATTCCCGACTCAATGGACGTGAGTTTGAGTAAACTCTGGGAGTTGGTGATGGACAGGGAGGGCTGGCGTGCTGCAGTCCCCGGGGTTGCAGAGAGTCGGGCACGGCTGAGCGCCTGAACTGAACTGAAGAGGAAGAGGAAGCAGAGCTGTGTCTCCAGCAGGCGGAAACACAGAGGAAAGGTGGTCACCCACGAGCCAGGATGCTGGCCCCAGCAGACAGGGAACCCGCCCACCGCGGGATCTCAGACTTCCAGCCTCTAGGACCGCGGGAAGAAGTGTCTGTTGTTTAACCTGTATGCACACGTCTGTCTTACAGTTTACATGTATATATGGCTTCCCGTGGCGCTAGCCTGCCAAGGGACGAGACAAAAGAGACTCAGGTTTCATCCCTGGGTTGCAAAGATCCCCTGGAGGAGGGCATGGCAACCCACTCCAGTGCTCTTGCCTGGAGAACCCCATGGACAGAGGAGCCCGGCAGGTTACAGTCCATGGGGTTGCAAGGAGTCGGACACAACTGAAGTCACTTAACACGCATACATATACACAAAGGTCTGGCTGGGACGGCAGATTACAAACGGACCAAAGTCAGATGAAGTGGCCGTTAAAAAACTGAAGAAACAGATTAGGTCCCAGAAGAAGACTGGGAGACATCGAGAGTAACAGTCACATGAAGAACTGCCTTTTGCATCCATCAGAAATGGTCCAACCTTGGTCACATCCTGTGGTTCAACCGGTATGTATCTATCGAAGCTGTTACCGGACTAGGTTCATTTGCTTGACACCCAGCAAGCAGTCAGTCCTAAAGGAAATCAACCCTGAATACTCACCGGAAGGACTGAAGCCGAAGCACCAATACTTTGGGCACCTGATGCAAAGAGCCGACTCATTGGAGAAAAAAAACAAAAAACAAAAACCCAGATGCTGGGAAAGACCGAAGGCGGGAGGAGAAGGGGATGACAGAGGTTGAGATGGTTGGATGCCATCACTGACTCAGTGGACATGAATCGGAAGCAAAGTCTGGGAGAAAGTGAAGGACAGGTGACCCTCAGAGGCTAGAGTCCATGAGGTCGCAAAGAATTGAACACGACTTAGATCCTGAACACGGTCAGTCAAAGCAAACTGCAATGGTGAGATCTGCAACAGACAAAGAGCTTATTCACAAGAGTCGGACGATAAAGACGGCTGAGCCGCTGAAGAATTGATGCTTTTGAACTGTGGTGTTGGAGAAGCCTCTTGCGAGTCCCTTGGACTGCAAGGAGATCCAACCAGTCCATTCTGAAGGAGATCAGCCCTGAATATTCATTGGAAGGACTGATGCTGAAGCTGAAGCTTCAAGCAATGCACGTAGTGAAAGACTTAGCAAATGAACAACGACGTTAGTTGCATGCATTGACCCGATGAGTCCCGTTGCTTGCCTGTCCCCAAATGTGCTCGGCCCCACTCCTGGTCTGGCTAATGAACTTCATTCCAGTTCTGTGGTGTTTGGATACAAGGCAGGAAGGTTTTTCAACTAACTTAATTTTCATTCTGGACATTAGAGCCTCTTGGAGCCAAAGCATCTGCATGATGTTATGGAAATTTTTTTTGTTTGGAACCAAGGAAAGCAGAATTGAAAGGAAAAAAAAAAAAAAGCAGAGTCATCATAATGAATCAGAGAAGTCTTCAAAATGTCTCTCTGGAGAGACAAAAAGAAAAAAACACTCCAAGCCTGCCATTCAGAGACAAGTGGTGCCAAAGATGATGGCTGACGATGGGGACTCAAGTCTCTCACTGATCAAATGTGCCCAGCTTCCAGAAGCTTCTAAAAAGAGAAACGCGTCAGCCAGGGTGCAGTGCAGCTGTCAGGGGTCGGAAATTTGCCAGGTATCTTTTGAAGGTACTTGGGATGAAGTGGAAAGCTCCCAGGGAAGGGTCTTTGGAATCTCCCAGGAAGCACATGGTTCCTTCACTGAGAGGCTGACTTACCTCAAGGTAGCTAAACGGCTGCACCAGCTCCAGCATCCCTTTCCTCCCTAAGAAAGGTCCCAGAAGTCCTCTGGTTTACAACCGCCCAAGGTCCACACCCTCTCCTGGCCTCAAGACTGCGATAACTGGCAGAGTCAAAAGCCTGGAAAGTGAGAAGCGGAAAATGATGCAGAGGGAAGTTTGCAAGGAGCTGTGGGCCTCTCTGGACTTCCCCGGTGGCTCAGTTTTAGTAAAGAACTTGCCTGCCAGCGTAGGAGATGAAGGCTCGATGCCTGGGTCCGGAAGATGCCCTGGAGAAGGGCACGGCGCCCCACTCCAGTATTCTTGCCTGGAGAATCCCGTGAACAGAGAAGTCTGGCAGGCTACAGTTCCTGGGGTCGCAAAGAGACATGACTGAAGGGACTTAGCATGCACGCATTGCAGGGGAAGGGAGGCGGGGGTGGGGGGGGCTCCCTGACTGAGCAGTCAGTCCAGGTTAACTATAAAAAAGTAACCCTTTCACAGGCCTTTTTTCTGTCCCCTGCCCACCCCCTGACATGATTACATTATGTAACTGCAATCTTGTGTGTGTTGGGGTTTCCATTGGCCAAGAAAAAAGAACCACCGTTCTCTGCTCCTCCGAAGTGTTTGTTCAGCTGTCGAGGAGCCCTAGGGTGTGTGTGGGTCACTGCACCTCTTGAGCCCGGTGTGTGTCCCACACAGGGGAACACGTGTCTGCCGTGTGTAGGGGCAGAAGGTATCGGCAGGACAGCGGTGTGCGTATGTGCGTGTGGAGGGGGTGGGGAGGAATGGGAGGAGGGTTCGGAGTCATCCTGAGTGGAATGGCGTGTGATGGGGAGGGTTTGAGCCGGGGGGCAGGGTGGAATGATGGAACCGTGACTCAGGGTTATTTCTCGGGCTAACCTGCTGTCCCAGGGTCCTGAAGGCAGGCAGAGAGCATTTTAAGCTCAGAGCTTCACTTCCCCAGGTGGCGCCAGCGGTAAAAAACCTGCCAATGCAGGAGGCGTGGGTTCGATCCCTGGGTCGGGAAGATTCCCCTGGAGGAGGGCATGGCAGCCCAGTCCAGCATCCTTGCCAGGAGCTGGAGTCCATGGGGTGGCAGGGAGTCGGACACGACTGAAGCTTCTTAGCACCCACCTAAGCCTGGGACAGGGCCACGCTGCAGCTGTGGCTGGCGACCGTCCCCAGAAAGGTCGCTCCCCACCCCCAAGCCGGGCGCCAGCTGCCGCGAATGGGTAAGAAGGCCCGGTGGCCTGCAGCTCCCCATTCCTGCCTTTGGGGGTTAGATGCTTAGGGAGTGCAAAGAACCTGCAAAGCAGGTTCTCGGCCAGTCTGGAAGTAAGGATCAAGTCGTGTCCGACTCTGTGTGACCCCATGGACTGGATCCCCAACAGGCTCCTCTGTCCATGGGATTCTCCAGGCAAAAACACGGGAGTGGGTTGCCATGGCCTCCTCCAGGGGATCTTCCCCACGCAGGGATCGAACCCGCGTCTCCTGCAGAGGCAGGCGGGTTCTTTACCGCTAAGGCGACCTGGGAAGCCCCAGGGGCGTCCGCCCTGCGCCCTTAAAAGCCTCACCCACGCTCCGCGGTGTGCTGTTCCAGGCTGGACTCGGGCCCGCGGGCTGCGGCGCGCAGGGCAGAAGGGAGCGCACGTAACAGAGAAGGGGAGGGAAGGGAGTCTGTCTCTGTCTAGGGGTTCCCAAGAAGGCAGGAGTGGAAGCGGGGCGGGGAGACGCGGCCCGAGCCGGAGAGGGTCGGGTTCCAGCCGGCGCGCCCCTCCCCGGCGGCTTGCTCCCGGGGGGCCCAGGGTTTGGGGTGGCGGCCGCGGGCGGGGAGAGTTCAGGCCGGGGCGGGGCGATGGCGCCGCTCCCGCCCCGGGTTCCGCCCGCCTGCGCGCCCCGCCCCGGGCCGGCTGGGTGGGGTCGGCCTGCCCACCCGCCGCAGCCCGAGCGGCAGCCCGCCCGCGCGCGCCACTCCCGGGACGCTCCCTGCGCTGCGAGGGGCGCACCATGGCGCGCTGGGCCNCGCCGCTCCCGCCCCGGGTTCCGCCCGCCTGCGCGCCCCGCCCCGGGCCGGCTGGGTGGGGTCGGCCTGCCCACCCGCCGCAGCCCGAGCGGCAGCCCGCCCGCGCGCGCCACTCCCGGGACGCTCCCTGCGCTGCGAGGGGCGCACCATGGCGCGCTGGGCCGCCCTGACGCTGCTCCTGCTCGGCCTGCTTGGAAGCCTGGTGTCCACCCAGGGTGAGTGATCGCCGGCCGGTGGGCACCCCCCGCCGCCCCCGCAGCCGACCACGGCCAGGGGCGCGCGGATCGGACTTGGCGACCCGCGCTGGGACCCCAGGAAAGGGGGAGGGGGGCGGCGAACCTTAAGAGGCGGACCGTGGCGGGTGGCTCTGGTTCGGCACGCAGTCTGGGGCGCGCACTTGGGGAGGGTTGCCTGGGGGCGGGCGGTGTCGGGGCTCACCTGCCGGTGGGGGCGCACGACGCCGGGGCACGCGCCTCGGTGGGAGGCTTACTTTGCGTGGCTGCAGCCGGGGCGCGCGGGGCGGGGCGGCGCCGCGGACCCCTGGGGCTCTCCTCCCCACGACAAGGATCCGCTGTGCCAGCCGGTGGCCGACGCCCCAGGGAGGCGGGCTCCCTCTTTCCGCTCGCTTTCTCCCCGTGCGCCTTTGGAGGCGGACCCTCTCCAAGTTTT
>SJYX01006138.1:245335-273848 GCA_006410675.1 Oreotragus oreotragus | reverse complement strand
CAGCTCTCTCTCCTACGTGTGGTAGTATATGCATGTCCGCGAGCTGCTCTGCTCCTTCACCCCGCCTTCTCCTTTCCCCCGTTCTGTCCGCCCAGTCCATCCTCCGCATCTGCCTCTCTATTCCTGCCCTGCAGAGAGAGAGGTGCCTCTCTACCATTTTTTTCCTAGATTCCGCATACACGGAAGCCTAGAGTCTTAACCCCCGGATGGCCAGGCAAGTCTTTTCCTGCACCAGTTCTTATGATGAATAAGGCAGCGTGTGTTTATGGATCTCCAGAAGTCCTTTTGTGCCCCTCAGAGAAAGCAATGGCACCCCACTCCAGTACTCTTGCCTGGAAAATCCCATGGGCGGAGGAGCCTGGTGGGCTGCCCTCTATGGGGTCGCACAGAGTCGGACACGACTGAAGTGACTTAGCAGTTAGCATGGGGGCTCAGATGGTAAAGAATCCATCTGCCTGCCAATGCTCAATCGACCTGGGTTCGATTCCTGGGCCAGATAGATCCCCTGGAGGAGGGCATGGCAACCCACTCCAGTATTCTTGCCTGGAGAATCCCATGGACCGAGGAGCCTGGAGGGCTACAGTTTATGGGGTCACAGAATAGTTGAACACAGCTGAGCAACTAACCCTTCCTGGACTTCCCTGGTGACCCAGTGGCTAAGACTTTGAGCTGCCAAGACAGAGGGCGCGGTTTAGATTCCTAGTCGGGGAATTGTTTCCACATGCTGCAAAGAAGACCCAGGGATCACACCCAGGTCTCCTGAACTGCAGGCAAAGTCTCTACCATCTGAGTCACTGGGGGAACCCCAGCTAGCACCTGGTGTCATCAAATATATATATATATGAAAGCAGCTAAGTAAATGTCACCCCTTCAGTACAGGTTGTAGAAACAGTTCCTTTAGCCATGCAAAATATTTACCCACCTTTGAAAAGGGCAGAGAAAGGACTTTGGCCTTGAGTAGACAGACCTTTGTTGGCAAATTTCAATATGCTGTCTAGGTTGGTCA
Organism: Oreotragus oreotragus; assembly: GCA_006410675.1. NCBI lineage: Eukaryota > Metazoa > Chordata > Mammalia > Artiodactyla > Bovidae > Oreotragus > Oreotragus oreotragus. The sequence continues at coordinate 272,842 of SJYX01006138.1, read as the reverse complement.
TAGCTTTTCTTCCAAGGAGCAAGTGTCTTTTTTAATTTCATGGCTGCAGTCACCGTCCGCCATGATTTTGGGGCCCAAGAAAATGAAATCTGTCACTGTTTCCATTTTTCCCCATCTGTTTGCTATGAAGGGTTGGGACCGGATGATATGACTGCATGTATAATCATAATTAAAAGAGTGAGGGAGGAGAAGTCTATACCTGTTTCCAACAGAGCTTTTGTGGGTTTTTTTTTTTTNAAGAAAATGAAATCTGTCACTGTTTCCATTTTTCCCCATCTGTTTGCTATGAAGGGTTGGGACCGGATGATATGACTGCATGTATAATCATAATTAAAAGAGTGAGGGAGGAGAAGTCTATACCTGTTTCCAACAGAGCTTTTGTGGGTTTTTTTTTTTTGCTTTCCTGGGGGCTCAGATGATAAAGAAACCATCCGCCTACCAGTGCAGGAGACCCGGGTTCTACTCCTGGGCACTGGGTCTTTGTTAGACATCCCGGATGGCTCAGCGGTAAAGCATCCGCCTTCCAATGCAAGAGACCTGGGTTTGAACCCTGGGCCGGGAAGATCCCCTGGAGAAGGGAACGGCGACCCACTGCAGTCTTCTTGCCTGGAGAATCTCATGGACAGGGGAGCCTGGTGGGCTGCAGTCCACAGGGTCGCACAGAGTCAGACATGACTAAGCACACTCGCAAAGGGTCTGCCTCTTGCTGTGGCGAGTGTGGGTTACTCTCCTGTTGCAGAGCAGTGGGTCTGGGCGTGGGGCGCCAGTCGCTGCGGCTCCCAGACTCCGGAGTCCAGGCTCAGTAGCTTTGGTGCCTGGACTTGGTTGCTCTGATGCATTTGGGATCATCCCGGACCGGGGATCGAACCTCTGTTCTCCTGCTTTGGCAGGTGGATCCCTAACCACTGGGCCACCAAGGAACTCCCAGTCCTAATTAATAATCACCCTGACAGCCGCATGGGACAAAGACACACACACACACTTCTACCACACTCAGCAGCTGTGACTGTTTTTTTATGCTCGGGTCCTCCTGGGAGAACGGCCTGGTTGTATGGGGCACGCAAATGGTGTGTTGTGTCCGACTCTTTGCAGCCCCATGGACCGCGGCACCCCCGGCCTCCCTGTCCATCGCCCACTCCCGGAGTTTACTCAAACTCACATCCATCCAGTCGGTGATGCCATCCAACCATCTCATCCTCTGTCGTCCCCTTCTCCTCCCGCCTTCCATCTTTCCCAGCATCAGGGTCTTTTCTAATGAGTCGGCTCTTCCCATCAGGTGGCCAAAGGATTGGAGTTTCAGCTTCAGCATCAGCCCTTCCAATGAATATTCAGGACTGATCTCCTTTAGGATGGACTGGTTGGATCTCCTTGCAGTCCAAGGGGCTCTCAAGAGTCTTCTCCAGCACCTCAGTTCAAAAGCATCCGTTCTTTGGTGCTCAGCCTTCTTTATGGTACAACTCTCCCATCCATACATGACCACTGGAAAAACCATAGCTTTGACTAGACGGACCTTTGTTGACAAAGTAGTGTCTCTGCTTTTTAATATGCTGTCTAGGTGGGTCATAACTTTTCTTCCAAGAAGTAAGCATCTCTTAATTTCATGGCTGCAGTCACCCTCTGCTGTGATTTTGGAGCACCACCCCCCCCCCCAAGATAACGTCTCTCTGTCTTTCCATTGTTTCCCCATCTATTTTCGATGAAGGGTTGGGACCAGGTGACATGACTGCATGTATAATCAAAATGGAAAAGTTGGAAAGGTCGCAGGAATCGCCAAAATATGACACACAGACAGGAAGTGAGCCCAGGTCACAGTGAAAATAGAGCCTGTAGATTTGGTGGCGTTGGAGCGGGATTGCCCCGAAACCCTTGATTTGTTAAAATAAATAAATAACTGTAAAGGAAAACACAGTAAAACCAGGTCTGACCGTGCCTGTCACAGCTGAAGTTGCATCTCTTCATGTAGGGAAGCAGAAGTTCCTTTTTTTTTTTTAATTTTTATTTCCTGTTCGTATTCTTTACCGAGTTCTTNCGAAACCCTTGATTTGTTAAAATAAATAAATAACTGTAAAGGAAAACACAGTAAAACCAGGTCTGACCGTGCCTGTCACAGCTGAAGTTGCATCTCTTCATGTAGGGAAGCAGAAGTTCCTTTTTTTTTTTTAATTTTTATTTCCTGTTCGTATTCTTTACCGAGTTCTTAGAGCAGCTTTGGGAGTTGGCGTATGGGTGTGTTAGTTTCAGCTCTGTCTTAGAGTGACTCGGTGCACCCACCATTTGGCTAACTCAGATTATTTTTTTCTAAGTCCTGTAAACAGGAGACCAAAAAGTTTCTTTTTTTTTTTTAAATTCCTCAGTGTTTCTGCATGGGGTGGTGGGGTGGGGGGTTCGAGACCTCCAACGTGCTGTGAGTTGAGTGCATTCAAAGAAGATCATCAAACATGTCAGAGGAGCAAACACCAGCTTGCTTNAATTCCTCAGTGTTTCTGCATGGGGTGGTGGGGTGGGGGGTTCGAGACCTCCAACGTGCTGTGAGTTGAGTGCATTCAAAGAAGATCATCAAACATGTCAGAGGAGCAAACACCAGCTTGCTTCTGCCCAGGCTTTGCTAAGTAAGCCCCGGTATGGTTTCAGACCAGTTCGTGTCTCTGGGTGGACCTGGCTTCATAGTGAAACCTCTTTGTTCCTGAGGGTCACAGGCTGGGTGGGGACTTTGACATGCGTTTGCAAGTCTGAAGCCTCTTTCTTTCTGCTCTGCATTCTGCCTGTGAAAGTGTTTGATAGAATCTCTTTATTGTCCAGAAGAGCCAGTCAGGATGTCAGCGACTTTTCAAAGAGCAGAGTAATGATTCCTTAGGGTGCTTTTGAGAAGAAGGAAAAAAAAAAAGGTTACTTAAAAATATATTTTTTTAATTGATCGATGATTGCTTTACAATATTGGCTTGATTTCTGTCATGCAGCAACATGAATTAACCATCACTTCAGTTCAGTCGCTCATGCGTGTCCGACTCTTTGGGACCCCACGGACTGCAGCACGCCAGTCCTCCCTGTCCGTCACCAACTCCCGGAGATCACCCAAACTCATGTCCATTGAGTCAGTGATGCCATCCAACCATCTCATCCTCTGTCATCCCCATAAGCGTACATATGTCTGGGATTCCCCAGCTGATACTAGTGGTAAAAAAAAAAAAAAAAAAAACCCACCTGCCAAATGTTAAGAGACCTGGGTTCAGTACCTGGGTGGGGAAGATTCCCTGGAGGAGGGCATGGCAACCCACTCCAGTATCCTAGCCTGCAGAATCCCATGGACAGAGGAGCCCGGCAGGCTACAGTCCTGTGGGGTCGCAAAGAGTCGGACATGACTTAGCACGGCACACACATACATGTCCTCTGACTCTTGAATCCCACCTCTGAGTTTGTCTAACAGCTCATCTTTCAGCAGAAACTCTGCAGGCCAGAAGGGAATGGAAGGCTATCTTTAAAGTACTGAAAGAATGGCAAGCCACTTCAGTATTCTTACCTTGAGAACCCCATCAACAGTATGAAAAGGCAAAATGATAGGATACTGAAAGAGGGACTCCCCAGGTCAGTAGGTGCCCAATATGCTACTGGAGATCAGTGGAGAAATAACTGCAGAAAGAATGAAGGGATGGAGCCAAAGCAAAAACAATGCCCAGTTGTGGATGTGACTGGTGATAGAAGCAAGATCCGATGCTGTAAAGAACAATATTGCATTGGAACCTGGAATGTCAGGTCCATGAATCAAGGCAAATTGGATGTGGTCAAACAAGAGATGGCAAGGGTGAACGTCGACATTCTAGGAATCAGCGAACTAAAATGGACTGGAATGGGTGAATTTAACTCAGATGACCATTATATCTACTACTGCGGGCAGGAATCCCTCAGAAGAAATGGAGTAGCCATCATGGTCAACAAAAGAGTCCGAAATGCAGTACTTGGATGCAATCTCAAAAACGACAGAATGATCTCTGTTCGTTTCCAAGGCAAACCATTCAATATCACAGTTATCCAAGTCTATGCCCCAACCAGTAATGCTGAAGAAGCTGAAGTTGAACGGTTTTATGAAGACCTACAAGACCTTGTAGAACTAACACCCAAAAAAGATGTCCTTTTCATTATAGGGGACTGGAATGCTAAAGTAGGAAGTCAAGAAACACCTGGAGTAACAGGCAAATTTGGCCTTGGAATGCGGAATGAAGCAGGGCAAAGACTAATAGAGTTTTGCCAAGAAAATGCACTGGTCATAGCAAACACCCTCTTCCAGCAACACAAGAGAAGACTCTACACATGGACATCACCAGATGGTCAACACCGAAATCAGATTGATTATATTCTTTGCAGCCAAAGATGGAGAAGCTCTATACAGTCAACAAAAACAAGACCAGGAGCTGACTGTGGCTCAGATCATGAACTCCTTATTTCCAAATTCAGACTTAAATTGAAGAAAGTAGGGAAAACCGCTAGACCATTCAGGTATGACCTAAATCAAATCCCTTATGATTATACAGTGGAAGTGAGAAATAGATTTAAGGGCCTAGATCTGATAGACAGAGTTCCTGATGAACTATGGAATGAGGTTCGTGACATTGTACAGGAGACAGGGATCAAGACCATCCCCATGGAAAAGAAATGCAAAAAAGCAAAATGGCTGTCTGGAGAAGCCTTACAAATAGCACTGAAAAGAAGAGAGGCGAAAAGCAAAGGAGAAAAGAAAAGATATAAGCATCTGAATGCAGAGTTCCAAAGAATAGCAAGAAGAGATAAGAAAGCCTTCTTCAGCAATCAATGCAAAGAGATAGAGGAAAACAACAGAATGGGAAAGACTAGAGATCTCTTCAAGAGAATTGGAGATACCAAGGGAACATTTCATGCAAAGATGGGCTCGATAAAGGATAGAAATGGTATGGACCTAACAGAAGCAGAAGATATTAAGAAGAGGTGGCAAGAATACACAGAAGAACTGTACAGAAAAGATCTTCACGACCCAGATAATCATGAGGATGTGATCACTAATCTAGAGCCAGACATCTTGGAATGTGAAGTCAAGTGGGCCTTAGAAAGCATCACTAAGAACAAAGCTAGTGGAGGTGATGGAATTCCAGTTGAGCTGTTTCAAATCCTGGAAGATGATGCTGTGAAAGTGCTGCACTCAATATGCCAGCAAATTTGGAAAACTCAGCAGTGGCCACAGGACTGGAAAAGGTCAGTTTTCATTCCAATTCCAAAGAAAGGCAATGCCAAAGAATGCTCAAACTACCGCACAATTGCACTCATCTCACACGCTAGTAAAGTAATGCTCAAAATTCTCCAAGCCAGGCTTCAGCAATATGTGAACCGTGAACTCCCTGATGTTCAAGCTGGTTTTAGAACAGGCAGAGGAACCAGAGATCAAATTGCCAACATCCGCTGGATCATGGAAAAAGCAAGAGAGTTCCAGAAAAACATCTATTTCTGCTTTATTGACTATGCCAAAGCCTTTGACTGTGTGGATCACAATAAACTGTGGAAAATTCTGAAAGAGATGGGAATACCAGACCACCTAACCTGCCTCTTGAGAAATCTGTATGCAGGTCAGGAAGCAACAGTTAGAACTGGACATGGAACAACAGACTGGTTCCAAATAGGAAAAGGAGTACGTCAAGGCTGTATATTGTCTCCCTGCTTATTTAACTTATATGCAGAGTACATCATGAGAAACGCTGGACTGGAAGAAACACAAGCTGGAATCAAGATTGCCGGGAGAAATATCAATAACCTCAGATATGCAGATGACACCACCCTTATGGCAGAAAGTGAAGAGGAGCTAAAAAGCCTCTTGATGAAAGTGAAAGAGGAGAGTGAAAAAGTTGGCTTAAAGCTCAACATTCAGAAAACGAAGATCATGGCATCCGGTCCCATCACTTCATGGGAAATAGATGGGGAAACAGTGGAAACAGTGTCAGACTTTATTTTTTGGGGCTCCAAAATCACTGCAGATGGTGACTGCAGCCATGAAATTAAAAGACGCTTACTCCTTGGAAGAAAAGTTATGACCAACCTAGATAGTATATTCAAAAGCAGAGACATTACTTTGCCGACTAAGGTCCGTCTAGTCAAGGCTATGGTTTTTCCTGTGGTCATGTATGGATGTGAGAGTTGGACTGTGAAGAAGGCAGAGCGCCGAAGAATTGATGCTTTTGAACTGTGGTGTTGGAGAAGACTCTTGAGAGTCCCTTGGTCTGCAAGGAGATCCAACCAGTCCTTTCTGAAGGAGATCAGCCCTGGGATTTCTTTGAAAGGAATGATGCTAAAGCTGAAACTCCAGTACTTTGGCCACCTCATAGGAAGAGTTGACTCATTGGAGAAGACTCTGATGCAGGGAGGGATTGGGGGCAGGAGGAGAAGGGGACGACCGAGGATGAGATGGCTGGATGGCCTCACCGACTCAGTGGGCTTGAGTTTGAGTGGGCTCCGGGAGTTGGTGATGGACAGGGAGGCCTGACGTGCTGCAGTCCATGGGGTCACAAAGAGTCGGTCACTACGGAGCGACTGAACTGGACTGAGATCTTGAAAGAGAAGGTCGCTCAGTCGTGTCCGGCTCTTTGCAACCCCCATGGAGTATACAGTCCAAGGAACTGTCCAGGCCAGAATCCTGGGAGGGGGTAGCCTTTCCCTTCTGCCGGGGATAGGTCTTAGATGAATGATTACACATAAATGATACATAAAGTATAGAGAAGGTGAATAGACCAGCTAGACTCCTTACAAGCTTATCACCAGGCTGTGGCTTGTCATCTCTGCATTCCTACAAGATACGCACATTCAGGGCTGGGGAAGAAGGTGAGTGTCGCCTGGGGTGTGGACTAGGCACTCTGACCGGCGGCAGGAAGCAAGCTTCCCTGTCCGCCTCTGCGAAGGCGGATGCTGGCTTCCTCCAAGATCCCACGTGCCCCACCCCAAAAACTCTCCAGCTTACGCTTCACCTCTGTAACCGCTGATGGATCTGATCCACTGTAATCACGCCTGCGGCGTCTGCACCGGGCAGGAAGAGGGCTGAGCGCCGGGGAAGGCCTGCTTGCCTGCTGTGGTGCTGGGGAAGGGCTCTCTGAGAGGGCTCCCTCGGACAGCCGGGAGATGCCGCCACGGAGGTGGCACGGTGTCCCGCGCGCACGGGGTGACTGGTCATTGCTGTAACTCGGTGTTCATGCCCTGCCCATCCTCCCGTTGGGGTGTGTCCACGTGTCCCCCCGGCGGCACTCCAGGGCCGTGGCCTCGAGCTCGGTGCTGGGCACCCGGAGGCTCGGTGGTTCTTAGGGGCATAGACTCGTGGTTTCTGTGGCAGCTGAAGCCCCAGACGGTGCCCCCCCGCCACGAGGAGCCCAGCGTGCAGGCCTTGGGGACGCCTGGGCTCTCGGGAGGACGGGATGACAGAAGGAAGGAGAGCATCTGGCGGAGCGTGATGGGGAGGATGCTGGGGGATGATTCATGGCCTGCCCGCCTCGCCCCGTCTGAGTCACGGGGTGCCCCCCCGCCCCCTCCTCCAGCACATCCGGAGGCTTGAAGGGGCACCGCCTGCAAACCACAGATGCGCTGCAGGCTTCCGGCCCGCGGGCTGGGGTCCTGCCACGCTCTGCAGCGAGCGAACCGCTTTGAATGTTGCCTGTGAGCTGTGCACCGGGCACTCAGTTTCTGGACGTGGGGACAGTCCGCCCCGCCTCCACGATCGCTGGGCTGGGGCTTGCGTGGGGAGGTCTGTGTGGGGGCCTCCCCGCCGAGGTGGGAGGCACTCAGGGGAGCCGTCAGCTTCTCGAAGTCGGGGTGGGGAGACGGGAGGCAGCCTCTGGGGAGAGCGGGGGCCTGGTCAATGTGGAGACGCCGCCCAGGTGACTGGGAGAGAACCGTCCCGGCTGGGCGTCTACCAGAGTCTGCAGTGAGCGCCGCTAAGCAGGGAGGCAGTGTGTGCAACATTCGCTCAGACAGAAGGCGCGTGCACTGGTTCAATACGTATGCACACGCGCGCGCACACGCACACACACGTATCCGCACCCGCGAGCGCATACCTGCAGCGCGCGCACACGCACCAGGGTGACCATCTTCGTCGCTCAGTCGCATCTGACTCTCTGCGACCCCGTGGACTGCAGCCCGCCAGGCTCCTCCGTCCATGGGATGCTCCAGGCAGGAACACTGGAATGGGTCGCCATGCCCTCCTCCAGGGGAGCTTCCCGATCCAGGGATCGAGCCTGCGTCGCCTGCGTGGGGAGGCGGGTGCCTTCCCATCCGAGCCGCCTGGGAAGCCCCAGATGCAGGAGTGTGTGCGTCTGAGTCTTAAACTCCTTGTTCATTGCCTCCCACCGCCCCCCATCACTTCTGCCTTTTGGGAACCACAAGTTTCTTCTCTGTGCCTGTGAACCTGTTTTGGTTTTATAAATAGCTTCACTGGTATAATATTTTTTTGCTTTCTACACGTCAGTGATACATGATATCTGGCTTTCTCTGTCTGACTGACTTCACTGAGTATAATCGTCTCCAGGTCCACCCATGTGGCTGCAGATGGCACGATTGCGTTCTTTTTTAAAAATAATATCTGCCTGCTTGTTCTTAATACACGCATGGGGGAAAAAAATCACACACAGAGACACACTGCCCCAAACTCTACACTTACACATGGGCACACACCCAAACTGCACACATCGGCATAGGAATCCTCATCTGTACACGCACCACAAACCCACACATCCACACTGCACTGAGACGCACACTTGCACACCCCCACAAAGCAAACACAGATACCTAAACAGTTACACACATGCAAACACCCCAAACCACACACCTCCACACCAACCCCCGTGGGTCCCAAGTGAGTGAGAGTCACTTGGTCATGTCTGACTCTTTGCAACCCCATGGAGTATAGCCCCGCCAGGCTCCTCTGTGCGTGGGATTCTCCAGGCAAGAATCCTGGAGAGGGTTGCCCTGCCCTCCTCCAGGGGCTCTTCCCGACCCAGGGATCGAACTCGGGTCTCCCGCATTGCAGGCAGATTCTTCACCATCTGAGCCGCCAGGGAATCCCAAGCCACTCTGTAAATGGGCACAGATTCATCCACACACACAGACTCACTCACTCAACACACAGCTGCACGCCCGCCCACATCCACAAGAGAGGAAAGGAGAGGGAGGGGGCTCTAGTCTTTCTGTGTGACATTCTGCAGGACAGAACATGTCGTGACCGTCTGGAGCTTCCCAGGGATGAAAGCGGCCTGTTAGATGCCCGGCACTTCCTGAGGTTGGGGGAGTGCGTGTCATCTTTGATTTGTGCGCATTTGCAAAGACCCTGATGCTGGGAAAGATTGAGGGCGGGAGGAGAAGGGGGCGACAGAGGATGAGATGGTTGGAAGGCATCCCCGACTCAATGGACATGAGTTTGGGTAAACGCCGGCAGTTGGTGATGGACAGGGAGGCCTGGCAGGCTGCTGCCCGTGGGGTTGCAGACGGTCGGACACGCCTGAGCGACTGGACTGAACGGAACAGTGATCCTTCAGTCGGCCACCATTCTCCTTCCTGCTGACCGGACACTCAGCGGAATTCCCTTTGCTTTTCTTCAATTCATCATTAATTGGAAATAGAAATAGTGTTGACATCATTTCAATAAAGCGGTCAGCAACCGGAGAGAACAACAGCGGAATAAAGGCAGTTTCCCCCTTCTCGGCAGCAGTTAGGAAAGAAGAGGAAAGCTTACCTTTTTTCTGGATCGTCTGGTGTTTCTACAGGAAGTATGTTTTGGTTGTTCATTTACAGACAGGTTGCTACGCCCAGGGTTTTCCTCTCCACGTTTTTCTCCCTCGTGTGTTGGAAATTGGGCTTCTCCAGTAACTCAGACGGGGAAGAATCCCCCTTCCAGTGCAGGAGACGCGGGTCGGATCCCTGGGGCATGAAGAACCCCCTGGAGAAAGGAATGGCTACCCACCACAGTGCTGGAAGTTGGTCCTTGCCAATTTCGAAAGACCTGCTTTTTTTTTAGAACCACTCACGGGCAGAATTATCCTGGTTTCCCGCTAGTTTGCTGCGGCTGCTGCTAAGCCGCTTCAGTCGTGTCCGACTCTGTGTGACCCCATAGACAGCAGCCCACCAGGCTCCCCCGTCCCTGGGATTCTCCAGACAAGAACACTGGAGTGGGTTGCCATTTCCTTCTCCAGTGCATGAAGGTGAAAAGTGAAAGTGAAGTTGCTCAGTCGTGTCCGACTCTTCGCGACCCCATGGACTGCAGCCCACCAGGCTCAACCGTCCATGGCATTTCCCCGCTAGTTTAATTGCTGTTAAACCCGAAGATCGTCCACAGTCTAAAACATAAGCTGACATGATCTTTCTTTTAGGCTTCGGGATGAATGTTGCGAAGGAGAACTCAACACCTGATCCACCTTCCAAAACTCCCTTTTTATTGTTTTCTTACCTTCCGAACTTAATTTTTAGTCACTAACTGGATTTTTTTTTTTTTTTTTCCCAGATGATTTCGATTTATCGCTCGCCCTTGACGGTAAGTCATATTGCAAGCATTTTATAGACTTGGAATATAGTAAATCTTTTGAAAAACGTCTTAACGGCGATCACCAGACTCACGTTTGTTGAGGAAAATCGAGATGCTGTCATCGGGATACGTTAGTCCTCTTTTTTTGGTGGAATAACTTCTGTACTCTGTGGCGGTCAGGAGGCCACACAGGATTGCCAGGCGCTTGGAGAAGTGGGTGGGCCCCCGTGGGCTGGTCCTTGGTGAGCTGATTTCCTGTGGACTGATCTCTCGTGGGCTGATTCCCTGTGGGCTGGTCCCTCACGGGCTGGTCCTCTGTGCTCTGGGTTCCTGAACACTGGTCCCCTGTGGGCTGGTGTTCCGTGGACTGGTCCCGCGCGGGCTGGTCCCCCGGGGGCTGGTTTCTGTGAGCTGGGCCATCGTGGCCCACTCCGCCGGGGATCACACTGGCACCATCCCTCATCCTGTGGCTGCGCCTCCCCAGTCTCCGCATCTCCCTTCACGCGGCCACTGGGCGTTAGCGCCTCTCCATCTCCCTGTCTCCTCGTAAGGGTCCTCATCTGTAAGGGTCTGTGCTAATGCACCGTGAACCCCCACCTTCACCAGCGTTACTTGCAAAGACCTGTCTCTTATACACATCTCACCCCCCTACCCCCACCCCAAGCCTTGTGTGATTGTGCTCTGCCGACCAGAAGCATCGCAGTGGTGTGACCGCAAAGGTGCCATGGACCGCATTAGGGGTAAACAGACTGCAAGCAGTGCCTCTGGGGTGGGAGAGGAGGCGTGCAGATTTCTCTCTGCAGGGCGAGAATTCAAGTTGTTGCCTGTCACCATCTGCTGTGGCCGGCTATCTGGTCTTAGAGGTCAGTGATCCATGGAGGATCAAGATGCCCTCATCTTGGGCACAGAATGAAGCCTTGCTGGACAAAGGGAGCCAGGAAGGTGAATTCTTCAGTGCTTGAACGAGGGGTCACATGGTGTAGGAGGAAGACAAAGGGCCTGGGTGGGTCTGAGAGTGGGCAGGGGGGCATCATGGGGGGTGAGGTCACGGGGATGGGGTCCTTGCCTGACCCATGAGGGCAGCCCCCACCCCACCCCCCGCCACTGTGCTGAGGACTGAGTTTAAGGACCGCTGGCCTGAGTGGGGCTTCCCTGCTGGCTCAGCTGGTAAAGAATCTGCCTGCAATGTGGGAGACCCGGGTTCGATCCCTGGGTCGTGAAGACCCCCTGGAGGAGGGCGTGGCAACCCACTCTTGCCTGGAGAATCCCTGTTGACAGAGGAATCTGGCGGGCTGCAGTCCACGGGGTGGCAAAAAGTCAGACAGGACTAAAGCGACTTAGCACAGCATGCAGGGCCTGGCTGGACTGAGGCAGCCCTTGGTGCATGGGATTCATGATTGATGGATGGATGATGGGTTGTAGATTTATAGATGATGGACAAGATGCATGTGTAACTAGATACATGATAGATAGTAGGTAAGGCCAATAGATGTAATGATTGCACAGTTAGATGGATGGATGCAATGACTGGATAGTTGGATGGATGGATGAATATAGATAGATCGATCTTGAAGTTTTCCAGTAGTCAGGTATGGATGTGAGAGTTGGACTGGGAAGAAGGCAGAGCGCCGAAGAATTGATGCTTTTGAACTGTGGTGTTGGAGAAGACTCCTGAGAGTCCCTTGGACTGCAAGGAGATCCAACCGGTCCCTTCTGAAGGAGATCAGCCCTGGGATTTCTTTGAAAGGAATGATGCTAAAGCTGAAACTCCAGTACTTTGGCCACCTCATAGGAAGAGTTGACTCATTAGAGAAGACTCTGATGCCGGGAGGGATTGGGGGCAGGAGGAGAAGGGGACGACCGAGGATGAGATGGCTGGATGGCCTCACCGACTCAGTGGGCTTGAGTTTGAGTGGGCTCCGGGAGTTGGTGATGGACAGGGAGGCCTGACGTGCTGCAGTCCATGGGGTCACAAAGAGTCGGTCACTACGGAGCGACTGAACTGGACTGAGATCTTGAAAGAGAAGGTCGCTCAGTCGTGTCCGGCTCTTTGCAACCCCCATGGAGTATACAGTCCAAGGAACTGTCCAGGCCAGAATCCTGGGAGGGGGTAGCCTTTCCCTTCTGCCGGGGATAGGTCTTAGATGAATGATTACACATAAATGATACATAAAGTATAGAGAAGGTGAATAGACCAGCTAGACTCCTTACAAGCTTATCACCAGGCTGTGGCTTGTCATCTCTGCATTCCTACAAGGAACTCTCCAGGCCAGAATCCTGGGAGGGGGTAGCCTTTCCCTTCTGCCGGGGATAGGTCTTAGATGAATGATTACACATAAATGATACATAAAGTATAGAGAAGGTGAATAGACCAGCTAGACTCCTTACAAGCTTATCACCAGGCTGTGGCTTGTCATCTCTGCATTCCTACAAGATACGCACATTCAGGGCTGGGGAAGAAGGTGAGTGTCGCCTGGGGTGTGGACTAGGCACTCTGACCGGCGGCAGGAAGCAAGCTTCCCTGTCCGCCTCTGCGAAGGCGGATGCTGGCTTCCTCCAAGATCCCACGTGCCCCACCCCAAAAACTCTCCAGCTTACGCTTCACCTCTGTAACCGCTGATGGATCTGATCCACTGTAATCACGCCTGCGGCGTCTGCACCGGGCAGGAAGAGGGCTGAGCGCCGGGGAAGGCCTGCTTGCCTGCTGTGGTGCTGGGGAAGGGCTCTCTGAGAGGGCTCCCTCGGACAGCCGGGAGATGCCGCCACGGAGGTGGCACGGTGTCCCGCGCGCACGGGGTGACTGGTCATTGCTGTAACTCGGTGTTCATGCCCTGCCCATCCTCCCGTTGGGGTGTGTCCACGTGTCCCCCCGGCGGCACTCCAGGGCCGTGGCCTCGAGCTCGGTGCTGGGCACCCGGAGGCTCGGTGGTTCTTAGGGGCATAGACTCGTGGTTTCTGTGGCAGCTGAAGCCCCAGACGGTGCCCCCCCGCCACGAGGAGCCCAGCGTGCAGGCCTTGGGGACGCCTGGGCTCTCGGGAGGACGGGATGACAGAAGGAAGGAGAGCATCTGGCGGAGCGTGATGGGGAGGATGCTGGGGGATGATTCATGGCAGGAGGGATTGGGGGCAGGAGGAGAAGGGGACGACCGAGGATGAGATGGCTGGATGGCCTCACCGACTCGGTGGGCATGAGTTTGAGTGGGCTCCGGGAGTTGGTGATGGACAGGGAGGCCTGGCGTGCTGCGGTCCATGGGGTCACAAAGAGTCGCACACTACGGAGCGACTGAACTGGACTGAGATCTTGAAAGAGAAAGTCGCTCACTCGTGTCCGGCTCTTTGCAACCCCCATGGACTATACAGTCCCAGGAACTCTCCAGGCCAGAATCCTGGGAGGGGGTAGCCTTTCCCTTCTGCAATCACCGACTCGGTGGGCATGAGTTTGAGTGGGCTCCGGGAGTTGGTGATGGACAGGGAGGCCTGGCGTGCTGCGGTCCATGGGGTCACAAAGAGTCGCACACTACGGAGCGACTGAACTGGACTGAGATCTTGAAAGAGAAAGTCGCTCACTCGTGTCCGGCTCTTTGCAACCCCCATGGACTATACAGTCCCAGGAACTCTCCAGGCCAGAATCCTGGGAGGGGGTAGCCTTTCCCTTCTGCAGGGGATAGGTCTTAGATGAATGATTACACATAAATGATACATAAAGTATAGAGAAGGTGAATAGACCAGCTAGACTCCTTACAAGCTTATCACCAGGCTGTGGCTTGTCATCTCTGCATTCCTACAAGATACGCTGACTCAGGGCTGGGGAAGAAGGTGAGTGTCGCCTGGGGTGTGGACTAGGCACTCTGACCGGCGGCAGGAAGCAAGCTTCCCTGTCCGCCTCTGCGAAGGCGGATGCTGGCTTCCTCCAAGATCCCACGTGCCCCACCCCAAAAACTCTCCAGCTTACGCTTCACCTCTGTAACCGCTGATGGATCTGATCCACTGTAATCACGCCTGCGGCGTCTGCACCGGGCAGGAAGAGGGCTGAGCGCCGGGGAAGGCCTGCTTGCCTGCTGTGGTGCTGGGGAAGGGCTCTCTGAGAGGGCTCCCTCGGACAGCCGGGAGATGCCGCCACGGAGGTGGCACGGTGTCCCGCGCGCACGGGGTGACTGGTCATTGCTGTAACTCGGTGTTCATGCCCTGCCCATCCTCCCGTTGGGGTGTGTCCACGTGTCCCCCCGGCGGCACTCCAGGGAAGCGGGGCCGTGGCCTCGAGCTCGGTGCTGGGCACCCGGAGGCTCGGTGGTTCTTAGGGGCACAGACTCGTGGTTTCTGTGGCAGCTGAAGCCCCAGACGGTGCTCCCTGCCACGAGGAGCCCAGCGTGCAGGCCTTGGGGACGCCTGGGCTCTCGGGAGGATGGGATGACAGAAGGAAGGAGAGCATCTGGCGGAGCGTGATGGGGAGGATGCTGGGGGATGATTCATGGCCTGCTGTCCCCTCTGGGGCCCGCCTCGCCCCGTCTGAGTCACGGGGTGCCCCCCCGCCCCCTCCTCCAGCACATCCGGAAGCTTGAGGGGGCACCGCCTGCAAACCACAGATGCGCTGCAGGCTTCCGGCCGGCGGGCTGGGGTCCTGCCACGCTCTGCAGCGAGCGAACCGCTTTGAATGTTGCCTGTGAGCTGTGCACCGGGCACTCAGTTTCTGGACGTGGGGACAGTCCGCCCCGCCTCCACGATCGCTGGGCTGGGGCTTGCGTGGGGAGGTCTGTGTGGGGGCCTCCCCGCCGAGGTGGGAGGCACTCAGGGGAGCCGTCAGCTTCTCGAAGTCGGGGTGGGGAGACGGGAGGCAGCCTCTGGGGAGAGCGGGGGCCTGGTCAATGTGGAGACGCCGCCCAGGTGACTGGGAGAGAACCGTCCCGGCTGGGCGTCTACCAGAGTCTGCAGTGAGCGCCGCTAAGCAGGGAGGCAGTGTGTGCAACATTCGCTCAGACAGAAGGCGCGTGCACTGGTTCAATACGTATGCACACGCGCGCGCACACGCACACACACGTATCCGCACCCGCGAGCGCATACCTGCAGCGCGCGCACACGCACCAGGGTGACCATCTTCGTCGCTCAGTCGCATCTGACTCTCTGCGACCCCGTGGACTGCAGCCCGCCAGGCTCCTCCGTCCATGGGATGCTCCAGGCAGGAACACTGGAATGGGTCGCCATGCCCTCCTCCAGGGGAGCTTCCCGATCCAGGGATCGAGCCTGCGTCGCCTGCGTGGGGAGGCGGGTGCCTTCCCATCCGAGCCGCCTGGGAAGCCCCAGATGCAGGAGTGTGTGCGTCTGAGTCTTAAACTCCTTGTTCATTGCCTCCCACCGCCCCCCATCACTTCTGCCTTTTGGGAACCACAAGTTTCTTCTCTGTGCCTGTGAACCTGTTTTGGTTTTATAAATAGCCTCACTGGTATAATATTTTTTTGCTTTCTACACGTCAGTGATACATGATATCTGGCTTTCTCTGTCTGACTGACTTCACTGAGTATAATCGTCTCCAGGTCCACCCACGTGGCTGCAGATGGCATGATTGCGTTCTTTTTTAAAAATAATATCTGCCTGCTTGTTCTTAATACACGCATGGGGGAAAAAAATCACACACAGAGACACACTGCCCCAAACTCTACACTTACACATGGGCACACACCCAAACTGCACACATCGGCATAGGAATCCTCATCTGTACACGCACCACAAACCCACACATCCACACTGCACTGAGACGCACACTTGCACACCCCCACAAAGCAAACACAGATACCTAAACAGTTACACACATGCAAACACCCCAAACCACACACCTCCACACCAACCCCCGTGGGTCCCAAGTGAGTGAGAGTCAGATTGCGTTCTTTTTTAAAAATAATATCTGCCTGCTTGTTCTTAATACACGCATGGGGGAAAAAAATCACACACAGAGACACACTGCCCCAAACTCTACACTTACACATGGGCACACACCCAAACTGCACACATCGGCATAGGAATCCTCATCTGTACACGCACCACAAACCCACACATCCACACTGCACTGAGACGCACACTTGCACACCCCCACAAAGCAAACACAGATACCTAAACAGTTACACACATGCAAACACCCCAAACCACACACCTCCACACCAACCCCCGTGGGTCCCAAGTGAGTGAGAGTCACTTGGTCATGTCTGACTCTTTGCAACCCCATGGAGTATAGCCCCGCCAGGCTCCTCTGTGCGTGGGATTCTCCAGGCAAGAATCCTAGAGAGGGTTGCCCTGCCCTCCTCCAGGGGCTCTTCCCGACCCAGGGATCGAACTCGGGTCTCCCGCATTGCAGGCAGATTCTTCACCATCTGAGCCGCCAGGGAATCCCAAGCCACTCTGTAAATGGGCACAGATTCATCCACACACACAGACTCACTCACTCAACACACAGCTGCACGCCCGCCCACATCCACAAGAGAGGAAAGGAGAGGGAGGGGGCTCTAGTCTTTCTGTGTGACATTCTGCAGGACAGAACATGTCGTGACCGTCTGGAGCTTCCCAGGGATGAAAGCGGCCTGTTAGATGCCCGGCACTTCCTGAGGTTGGGGGAGTGCGTGTCATCTTTGATTTGTGCGCATTTGCAAAGACCCTGATGCTGGGAAAGATTGAGGGCGGGAGGAGAAGGGGGCGACAGAGGATGAGATGGTTGGAAGGCATCCCCGACTCAATGGACATGAGTTTGGGTAAACGCCGGCAGTTGGTGATGGACAGGGAGGCCTGGCAGGCTGCTGCCCGTGGGGTTGCAGACGGTCGGACACGCCTGAGCGACTGGACTGAACGGAACAGTGATCCTTCAGTCGGCCACCATTCTCCTTCCTGCTGACCGGACACTCAGCGGAATTCCCTTTGCTTTTCTTCAATTCATCATTAATTGGAAATAGAAATAGTGTTGACATCATTTCAATAAAGCGGTCAGCAACCGGAGAGAACAACAGCGGAATAAAGGCAGTTTCCCCCTTCTCGGCAGCAGTTAGGAAAGAAGAGGAAAGCTTACCTTTTTTCTGGATCGTCTGGTGTTTCTACAGGAAGTATGTTTTGGTTGTTCATTTACAGACAGGTTGCTACGCCCAGGGTTTTCCTCTCCACGTTTTTCTCCCTCGTGTGTTGGAAATTGGGCTTCTCCAGTAACTCAGACGGGGAAGAATCCCCCTTCCAGTGCAGGAGACGCGGGTCGGATCCCTGGGGCATGAAGAACCCCCTGGAGAAAGGAATGGCTACCCACCACAGTGCTGGAAGTTGGTCCTTGCCGATTTCGAAAGACCTGCTTTTTTTTTAGAACCACTCACGGGCAGAATTATCCTGGTTTCCCGCTAGTTTGCTGCGGCTGCTGCTAAGCCGCTTCAGTCGTGTCCGACTCTGTGTGACCCCATAGACAGCAGCCCACCAGGCTCCCCCGTCCCTGGGATTCTCCAGACAAGAACACTGGAGTGGGTTGCCATTTCCTTCTCCAGTGCATGAAGGTGAAAAGTGAAAGTGAAGTTGCTCAGTCGTGTCCGACTCTTCGCGACCCCATGGACTGCAGCCCACCAGGCTCAACCGTCCATGGCATTTCCCCGCTAGTTTAATTGCTGTTAAACCCGAAGATCGTCCACAGTCTAAAACATAAGCTGACATGATCTTTCTTTTAGGCTTCGGGATGAATGTTGCGAAGGAGAACTCAACACCTGATCCACCTTCCAAAACTCCCTTTTTATTGTTTTCTTACCTTCCGAACTTAATTTTTAGTCACTAACTGGACTCTTTTTTTTTTTTTTTTTTTCCCAGATGATTTCGATTTATCGCTCGCCCTTGACGGTAAGTCATATTGCAAGCATTTTATAGACTTGGAATATAGTAAATCTTTTGAAAAACGTCTTAACGGCGATCACCAGACTCACGTTTGTTGAGGAAAATCGAGATGCTGTCATCGGGATACGTTAGTCCTCTTTTTTTGGTGGAATAACTTCTGTACTCTGTGGCGGTCAGGAGGCCACACAGGATTGCCAGGCGCTTGGAGAAGTGGGTGGGCCCCCGTGGGCTGGTCCTCGGTGAGCTGATTTCCTGTGGACTGATCTCTCGTGGGCTGATTCCCTGTGGGCTGGTCCCTCACGGGCTGGTCCTCTGTGCTCTGGGTTCCTGAACACTGGTCCCCTGTGGGCTGGTGTTCCGTGGACTGGTCCCGCGCGGGCTGGTCCCCCGGGGGCTGGTTTCTGTGAGCTGGGCCATCGTGGCCCACTCCGCCGGGGATCACACTGGCACCATCCCTCATCCTGTGGCTGCGCCTCCCCAGTCTCCGCATCTCCCTTCACGCGGCCACTGGGCGTTAGCGCCTCTCCATCTCCCTGTCTCCTCGTAAGGGTCCTCATCTGTAAGGGTCTGTGCTAATGCACCGTGAACCCCCACCTTCACCAGCGTTACTTGCAAAGACCCTCTTTGTAAAGAAGGTCAGATTCTGAGGCTCCTGTTGAATCTGGAGGCCCAGGATCCACCCCGGGACATCTCTTTTTAACTCCTGGGGTCCGATGTGGAGGCATCGGTGCAACCCACGAGAGCAGCAGCGTTCCCAGAAGCCATCGGTTGGGGATGGAGGCGGGGACTAGTCTTATTCGTGACGGCGGGAGCCTTCTTCTGCTGCACGTGTCCATGGTCCAGATGATCTCAGCCCCACTCTGCCTGGGTGCCCAGAGGGTCAGCCTCGGTGGGAGTCCCAGGGGGCCAAAAGGGTGCTCCGCCTAAGAAACCGGAACAGCCGTTTAGTTTTAGCCAGGGGTCCGCCGTCCCCCGGCTTCCCCCACTCCTGCAAAGGCCCCGAGCTCTGCCCCATGTCCTGGTGCTAAAAGCTGTTCTCCGGGCTTTCTGATTCGCTCCTTGGCCGCTGGCTGAGCTGTCTGGAAAACATGATGCTTCAGACATTCTCTGACTCTTGTTTTTTCTTTCTCTTAAATGTATGTATTTGGCTCCGCTGGGTCTTTGTGGCAGAGCGTGGACTGTCTCTAGTTTTGGCGAGCGGGGGTTACTCTCTAATTGGGGTACATGAGCTTCTCGTTGTGGGGGCTCCGCTTGTTGCAGAGCAGGGGTTCTAGGCCACGCAGGATTCAAGAGTTGGATCTTGAAGTGATTCAAGAGCTGTGGGAGCGTGGGCTTACTTGCCTTGGGGGATCGTCCCAGATCAGGGCTTGAATCCCTGTTCCCTGCATTAGCAGGGGGATCCTTAACCCCTGGAGCCACCAAGGGCAGACCACCCCTCTCTGACTCTTTTTAAGGAAACAGGAGAGCGTGGAGGGTTGACTTGTGTTTCCCAGCTACCAGATATCCTGGCTGAAATGTCTTTTCTCTTTCACAGATGACAAGAAACCCACTTCTCCACCAAAACAGGCACCCGGTAAGAACCAGAGGTGCTCAGCGTCCAAAATCACAGCACAGAAGCTGTCGTGCACCCCACGTTCGCCAGGAGCTGGGGGAGATGCGGACGGCCAGATGCCCACGATGGATACAGCCTGGTTACTATTTGAACGATGCTGTGATGTCTCATGTCCAGAGCAGACGCTGACACTTTGGCGGGGTGCTCTGGGGGTCCCGTGGGAACCGTCTCTTTATGCCGAGTATCTGTTACTGGATTTCAGTACTCATCTCTCGGGAGGAGCAACTGTGGAAGCTGGGGCCCTCTTATAACCTGTGAGCAGAGTCAGATCGCAGTGTGCGCGAGGACCATACCTGATGTCACTCCCCCTTTCTGAGAAAAATCTCACGATTCGGAGACCAGTGACAGAACGGCCTAAGGATCAGATTCATCGGGGTGCGGGAGCGGCTTCCCAGTGGCGCTAGCAGGAAAGAAGCCGCCTGCCAGTGCAAGAGACGTAAGAGACGTAGGTTCCAGCCCTGGGTCGGGAAGATCCCCCGGAGGAGAGCATGGCAACCCACTCCAGTATTCTTGCCTGAAGAATCACACGGACAGAGGCGCCTGGTAGGGTACAGTCCATGAAGTCGCGGGGAGCTGGACACGACTGAGGTGACTTAGCACACACACGCACGCATGCACGCACACGTTCACTGGGGGTTAGCCACCCAGCATGCAATCAATGCCAAGTTAACCGAGCTCTTATCACTTATTTTAATATATATATGTATATATACCAGCTGCGTTTAATTATTGGATTTCTCATCTCAAAAGGTGAAAGCGTTAGTTGCTCAGGCGTGGCTGACTCTGCAAGCCTGTGAACCGTGTAGCCCACCAGGCCCGACAGTCTGTGGGACTGTCCAGGCAAGAATGCTGGAGTGGGTTGCCATTGCCTTCTCCAGGGGATCTTCCCCACCCAGAGATCGAACCCGGGTCTTTTGCACTGCAGGCCGTTTCTTTACTGTCTGAGCCACCAGGGAAGCGTTGTGAGGAAACGATAGCCTTGCTCATGTGACTCTGTGATTGACCCACCCAAGCGTGCAGAACATGCTGGCTGAGTCACTGTGGAGTGACGGAAATGTGTACCATCACGAGCTCCCTGGAACGTGGATGGTGTTTCCTGTTTGTGACTCACGATGGCTCAGAACCTTGTCCTGGGTGGGCACAGAAGCTCTCCCGGGTGTCTCTGGGACTTGAGTCCTTAAGACAAAGAAGGCCACCTCTAAAATCTCCAACCCTCTGAAACATCCCATCATTTTATCGAGCACGCCTGGGTCAGCCGAATCACTTTTTCACTGGGTGTGAACCCGAATCAGGCCACGGGTTTCTGTTGTTGCATCATAACATCAGCGTTGCCGAAGTCACGGGCAGCCTGGGAGAGCTGGTTTCAGGGTGGACGGTCAACAGGGAAAGAATTGTCTGCAGACAGAAGTCGGAATTCCAGCTTGGTCCACGGGGGCCATAACGGATTTATAGATCCCTTTCATGATTCTGATTTTTCCCTTTGGTTCTTTTCCTGGAAGAGAAGAAGGGTGTGAACACGGTCAGGAGTTTGGTGTTGGGGTTGATACAGGTTGATACTCTATAGTATCTGCATCGAAAGCCATTTCTGGTCTTCATCTCACGCAGAGCTTCAGTATTCACTGTTTTTTCTCCTTTAGGGAATGATGACTTCGATTTGACCGATGCCATTGGTGGTGGAGGAAACGGTAAGTAGTCTTGGCTTAAATCTCCTGTGGGTCTGACCTGGTTATTGGATCATTTCAAAGAGGCTTGTTGTCTTTTAATTAAATCATATGTTTGCCCCCGGAAAAGCCGAAGGAACCGGTGTTTTTGTTTGTTGGTTTGGAGCTTTTGGCTCTTGTCTGTGTGTCTTGTTTTGATTTAGAACTCTTACGGTGTCTGAGGAGATATGAGACAGAATGAAAACACGCTGGGCAGGGCTGGCCTCATGGGGTCGTGGGGTCACGCCTGGTAGGCCTTCTTTCCTTCGTCGAACGCAGGCTGTGTGGCTGCTGTATTGAAAATGGTAGCACAGTTTGATCAAGGACATGCAATATGCATTCTCATTTTGCTCGGGACCCCAGAAATTCTGTGGCGGGCCCAGCCATCTGCTTTATCTGCTGTTGGAAGTGAAGTATCACAGCTGGGTGCTGACGGACAGAAATCCGCAGGTGGCTTCACGTACGTGTCCCCAGCCTGAGAAGGTGTCCCCGGCCGTGACACAGGGCACACTTCCATTTCCCACAGTCCATGGGGTCACAGAGAGTCGGACACACCTGAACTGACTTAGCAGGCACACGTGCAAACGCACGTTCTGTTTTCTTGACCTCAAACTGCTCATAACTGCACCTGTCCTCTTCCACAGATGACCGAGCGTCACCCAACCCACCGAAGCCGAAACCTCAGCCGAACCCGAAGCAGCCTGGCACCTCTGGTGAGACCCTGGGGCGCCTGGGGCTCCTTGTGTGCAGTTCAGAGTTCAGTGGCCTCTGTCAGCTGAAAGGAGGTCACTCCAGAGTTAGCGTGGTCCTCCAGTGACTTGGAGAAGGAAATGGCAACCCACTCCAGAATTCTTGCCTGGAGAATCCCGTGGACAGAGGAGCCTGGCGGGCTACAGTCCACGGGTTGCAAAGAGTCGGACATGCCTGAGAGACTTCACTTTCATTTACAGTGAACGCTCTGTACAAGGGAATTCCAATTTTCCAGTCTTGGAAAGCAGTATTCAAAAAGGTTTCTTTTTTTTTTTTTAATTTGATGTTTAGTTTGCCAATTTTACTTCCAAGATTGCAATGGAAATAAAAAAAAGAAAAACAGTGTAAGATTTTAAATATAGAGAATCAGTATGCCCAAACGGGCTTCCTTAGAAGTTCAGCTGGTAAAGAATCTGTCTGCAATGCAAGAGACCCCAGTTCCATTACTGGATCTTGAAGATCCCCTGGAGAGGGGACAGGCTACCACCTCTAGTATTCTTGGGATTCCCTGGTGGCTCAGATGGTGCAGAATCTGCCTGTAATGCGGGAGACCTGGGTTCCGTCCCTGGGTCGGGACGATCCCCTGGAGGAGGGCATGGCAGTCCACTCTAGTATTCTTGCGTGGAACCCGAAGCAGCCTGGCACCTCTGGTGAGACCCTGGGGCGCCTGGGGCTCCTTGTGTGCAGTTCAGAGTTCAGTGGCCTCTGTCAGCTGAAAGGAGGTCACTCCAGAGTTAGCGTGGTCCTCCAGTGACTTGGAGAAGGAAATGGCAACCCACTCCAGAATTCTTGCCTGGAGAATCCCGTGGACAGAGGAGCCTGGCGGGCTACAGTCCACGGGTTGCAAAGAGTCGGACATGCCTGAGAGACTTCACTTTCATTTACAGTGAACGCTCTGTACAAGGGAATTCCAATTTTCCAGTCTTGGAAAGCAGTATTCAAAAAGGTTTCTTTTTTTTTTTTTAATTTGATGTTTAGTTTGCCAATTTTACTTCCAAGATTGCAATGGAAATAAAAAAAAGAAAAACAGTGTAAGATTTTAAATATAGAGAATCAGTATGCCCAAACGGGCTTCCTTAGAAGTTCAGCTGGTAAAGAATCTGTCTGCAATGCAAGAGACCCCAGTTCCATTACTGGATCTTGAAGATCCCCTGGAGAGGGGATAGGCTACCACGTCTAGTATTCTTGGGATTCCCTGGTGGCTCAGATGGTGCAGAATCTGCCTGTAATGCGGGAGACCTGGGTTCCGTCCCTGGGTCGGGACGATCCCCTGGAGGAGGGCATGGCAGTCCACTCTAGTATTCTTGCGTGGAGAATCCCACGGACAGGAGCCATCCGTATACACACACACTCGCACGCACACACACACACACAAACGCACACACACACACACAAACGCACAGAAAAACCTGCGTTTGATGATCGAGTCTGTTGCTGTTGGCGGCAGCATCCCAGAGAGCCTTCTCCACGAGTTCGTTCCCTATTCCCCGTTTCCCACCGAAACTCTGCATAGTCCGGTCCTGGAAACCACCCTCTGTTTCGGGCAGCTTGCCCAGAGGATGGCGGATAATTTTGAACAATGGAATTTGTCTCATCACGGGCTCCCTGGGACAGGAACACTTTCGCACTAGCATCTCATGATAACTCGGTAAGTCGCTCTCCCAGATGTCTCTGGGACTCGGAAAAGAGTCTTTAAGAAGGCTGCATCTGAAACCATCAGGAGTCTTTTCATTTTATGGACATAAAACATCCTTTTATGGAGCCCAGCAGGGTCAGTTGAAGCCCTCTTTGAGTGGGCACTAAGCCCAGATTTGGCCACAGATATCCATTCTTACATTGTAACATCTGTGTTGTGAAAGCCATCGGCAACTTGGGAGGGTTGGTTTTAGGGTGGACAGTCAATGGGAAAGAATTCTGTGCAGGCAGAATTTGGAATTTCCACTCGGCCCATGGGGCATAATTGATTTATAAGTTGCTTTCATTATTTTGATTTTCTTTTCCCTTTTATTTTTCTTCTTGACCTTACGTTCTTCTAAGGCTGTGAACACGGTCGGAGTTTGGTTTTCCTGTTGAGTTTTTCTCAGACTGATACTCCATTCTGTCTGTATAGAAAGCCATTTCTGGTCTTCATTTCACACACAACTTCAGTATTCGCTATCTTTCTCCTTTAGGGAATGAGAACTGGGATTTAAACGATGCCCTTGATGGTGGAGGAAATGGTAAGTAGGCTGTCTTAAATCTCCTACGTGTCTGAATTGATTATTTATCCTTTCAGAGGAGTGTGTCTCTCTCAAATACGTCGAATTAGTTTTCGCTGGGCAACCCTGAGGAATAGGTGTATGGTTTGCGTGATTGAGTTTTTGGCGTTGATCTGTACGCCTAGTTTTGTTTTAGAGTCTTCGGGGTGCATAAGGCACTTTGAATACCATTGGTAGGGCTGAGCCTCACCGGCACGTGGGAACATGCAGGAACCCTGCACTCACAGGGGGCTCCATTTTTGGTTGAACAAACAGAGGGCATACTTTCATTGCTCACGGTTCGGTGTGGCTGCCGTATGGAAATTCCTGGTCCAGTTTGGAGTAAGGACATGCAAAATGCATTTTTCCCTTCACACTGGACCCCACACGCTCTGCAGCTGGCCCAGCTATCTGCTTTATTTTCTGTGGGAGAGACACGAAGTGAAGGATTATATTTGGATGCCAACGGACAGAAATATGCAGGTGGCTCGTACATGCATCCCCAGCATGACAAGGTGTCCCCGACCGTGACAAAGGGCACACTTTCATTTCCCACTTAACTATCTCCACGCAAGCAAGCGCTTCCCAGGTGGTGCTAGTGGTAAATAAAACAAAAAAACCCCTGCCTGCTAAGGCGGCAGACATAAGAGATGTGGGTTTGAACTCCAGGTCTGGAAGATCCCCTGGAGGAGGGCATGGCAACCCACTCCAGCGTTCTTGCCTGGAGAATCCCCTGGACAGAGGAGCCTGGCAGGCGACAGTCCACGGGCTCACGGAAGAGTCGGACACGACTGAGTGACTCAGCTTTAATACGTGCAAACGCGTGTTTTGCTTTCTTGACCTCAAAGTGCTCATAAGGGCAACTGTCCCCTTTTCACAGGTGGCGGAGCATCACCCGACTCACCGAACTCCAAACCTCAGCCAGACCCCAAGCAGCCTGACTCTAACGGTGAGACTCTGGGGCTCCTCTGGTCCCTTGTGTGTGTCTGTCAGGCTTCGGTGCTCCCTGTGTCAGCTGAACGGCCGTCATTCCAGGGTTAGTGAATCATACCGTGAACGCTCTGTGCAAGGGAATGCCGACTTTCCAGTCCTGGAAAGCAGTATTCGAAAAGATTTGTTGTTGTTGTTTTGGATTCGATCTTTAGTTTGCTGACTTGACTTACCAGGATTTAATGAAAGCTCAGAAATATTCACTGTGATTTTTAATATAGAGAATCAATCTGGAGAAACATATGAGCTTGAGCAAAANCCTTCCTTCCATATCGTCAAACTTTTCGCTAACCAGAAGCATTTTCTGAAGTTATTTGCAAGTTTTAATCCTATGAGTTCTTTTGGCAGTTAGATGCGATCACACCTGATGCGTCATTCTGAAGATGGTGTGTGTCTTCTGATTGTTTACAATGACGGGTCTGTTAGTTTAGATACGTGGGTGTCCCAAGGGGTCAGCATAGGGGGAGGAGGCGGCCTCTTAGTAAGGGGCGGTGGGGTGGGGGGAGCTCAGCACTGCCGAAGAGCTCACGTGATGGGGGAGAACCAACCAGGCTGGGGAGGTACAGAGCTGCAAAGCAGACAGACAGACAGTGCGCACAGACGCTCAGGCTCAGATATCAGGCGCACGCGCTCACGTTCACGTGCACCAGTCATTCAGTACATGCTCGTGCACGCAGACACACGCGTGTGCACTCGTGAGCACATGCCCACACCACTCGCTCACTAGCACATGTGAACCTGTGTGCACTCTCGTCCCTCTGGGCACTGCTGCGCTGGGCCCCTATGCAGTGTGCATGCTCTGGGATGCACACGCACGCATACAGGCACACGAATGCACACAGANGTCATTCAGTACATGCTCGTGCACGCAGACACACGCGTGTGCACTCGTGAGCACATGCCCACACCACTCGCTCACTAGCACATGTGAACCTGTGTGCACTCTCGTCCCTCTGGGCACTGCTGCGCTGGGCCCCTATGCAGTGTGCATGCTCTGGGATGCACACGCACGCATACAGGCACACGAATGCACACAGAAACGTGACACGCACATCCGTGCCCACACATGAGCGTGCACACGCCTATTCGCTGGAAAAACCTGCAGGCGATGATCATGTCTCTTGCTGTTGTGTGGCAGCATTCCAGAGAGCCTTCTCCCCGTGTTACTTCCGTATTCCCCGCTTTCCCACCCAAACCGGGCGTCACCCAGTCCTGGAATCCCTCTGCTTTGGGCAGCCTGCCCAGAGGACGTGCTGGATAAATCGAGCTGTGGAATTTGTACCATCACGGGATCCCTGGGGGAAACCACAGTGTTTCCCACTAGGGACTCCTGCCATCCCTGTCGAGTGGATACATCGCAAGCTCTGCCAGCTGTCAACGAGGGACTCCTGCGATCCCTGTTGGGTGGGTACATCGCAAGCTCTGCCAGGTGTTCCTATCACTTGAAAAAGCGTCCTTAAAATGAAATGGGCAGCCTCTGAAGCCATCAGCAGTGGTCACATCATTTCTGTCCAGCACAGCGGGGTTTGGAACATCCGCATCGTGGAAGTTGTCAGCAGCTTGGGAGAGGATGGTGGTTATACATTGGACGGGCAGAGGCAGAGAATGCCCTGTAGGCCGAAGCTGACGCTGTGGCTCACTTCTCGAGGCCTAATGGATTTATAAATTACTTTCATTAGTTTGGTTTGGCTTTATTCTTTTCCTTGAGGAGGAGAGTGAGATGAAGACAGTCAGGAATTTGCTATTTCTCTTGAGTCTTTGGGCTTCCTTGGTGGTTCAGCTGGTAGAGAATCCGCCTGCGATGCGGGAGACCTGGGTTCCATCCCTGGGTCGGGAAGATCCCCTGGAGAAGGGAACAGCTACCCA
>SJYX01006138.1:173513-242819 GCA_006410675.1 Oreotragus oreotragus | reverse complement strand
GTTCTTGATGGTCCGACTCTCACATCCATACATGACTACTGGAAAAACCACGGCTTTGAGTAGACAGATCTTTGTCGGCAAAGTGACGTTTGCTTTTTAATACGCTGTTCAGGCTTGTCACAGCCTTCCTTCCATATCGTCAAACTTTTCGCTAACCAGAAGCATTTTCTGAAGTTATTTGCAAGTTTTAATCGTATGAGTTCTTTTGGCAGTTAGATGCGATCACACCTGATGCCTCATTCTGAAGATGGTGTGTGTCTTCTGATTGTTTACAATGACGGGTCTGTTAGTTTAGATATGTGGGTGTCCCAAGGGGTCAGCATAGGGGGAGGAGGCGGCCTCTTAGTAGGGGGCGGTGGGGTGAGGGGAGCTCAGCACTGCCGGAGAGCTCACGTGATGGGGGAGAACCAACCAGGCTGGGGAGGTACCTGGACACAGAGCTGCAAAGCAGACAGACGGACAGTGCGCACAGACACTCAGGCTCAGATACCAGGCGCACGTGCTCACGTACATGTGCACCAGTCATTCAGTACATGCTCATGCGCGCAGACACACACGTGTGCACTCGTGAGCACGTGCCCACACCACTCGCTCACTAGCACATGTGAACCTGTGTGCACTCTCGTCCCTCTGGGCACTGCTGCAGTGGGCCCCTATGCAGTGTGCATGCTCTGGGATGCACACGCACGCATACAGGCACACGAATGCACACAGAAACGTGACACGCACATCCGTACACACACATGAGCGTGCACACGCCTATTCGTTGGAAAAACCTGCAGGCGATGATCACGTCTCTTGCTGTTGTGTGGCAGNTGCATGCTCTGGGATGCACACGCACGCATACAGGCACACGAATGCACACAGAAACGTGACACGCACATCCGTACACACACATGAGCGTGCACACGCCTATTCGTTGGAAAAACCTGCAGGCGATGATCACGTCTCTTGCTGTTGTGTGGCAGTCTTCCAGAGAGCCTTCTCCACATGTTGCTTTCCCACCCAAACTGGGCGTCGCCCAGTCCTGGAATCCCTCTGCTTTGGGCAGCCTGCCCAGAGAACGTGCTGGATAAATCGAGCTGTGGAATTTGTACCATCACGGGATCCCTGGGGGAAACCACAATGTTTCCCACTAGGGACTCCTGCAATCCCTGTTGGGTGGGTACATCGCAAGCTCTGCCAGGTGTTGCTATCACTTGAAAAAGCATCCTTAAAACGAAATGGGCAGCCTCTGAAGCCATCAGCAGTGGTCACATCATTTCTGTCCAGCACAGTGGGGTTTGGAACATCCACATCGTGGAAGTTGTCAGCAGCTTGGGAGAGGATGGTGGTTATACATTGGACGGGCAGAGGCAGAGAATGCCCTGTAGGCCGAAGCTGACGCTGTGGCTCACTTCTCGAGGCCTAATTGATTTATAAATTACTTTCATTAGTTTGGTTTGGCTTTATTCTTTTCCTTGAGGAGGAGAGTGAGATGAAGACAGTCAGGAACTTGCTATTTCTCTTGAGTCTTTGGGCTTCCTTGGTGGCTCCGCTGGTAGAGAATCCGCCTGCGATGCGGGAGACCTGGGTTCCATCCCTGGGTCGGGAAGATCCCCTGGAGAAGGGAACAGCTACCCACTCCAGTTCTCCGGCCTGGAGAATTCCACAGACTGTGTAGTCCATGGGGTTGCAAAGACTCGGACACGACTGAGTGAGTTTCACGTTCACTTTCATGAGCCTTTGCTCAGACTGATGTTCTGTAGCATCCGTACGGAAAGCCCTTTCTGCCGTTCATTTCAGCTAGAATTTCAGTGCTGAGTGTTTTTCTCCTTTAGGGAATGACGAGTCCGATTTAAAAGATGCTGTTGATGACGGAGGAAACAGTCGGTAATTAGTCTTACGTCTCCCATGTGTCTGACTTGCTTATTTATCATTTCAGAGAGGCTTGTCTCTTTGAAGGACGTCGATTGAGGTTTCACTTGGAAAGCGTAAGGAGTAGGTGTATTGCTTGTGGTTGTCGAGTTTCTTTTATCCGTGTGCTTACTTTCATTTTGGGCTTTCTGGGTGCCTGCCGGGGCTGCTAAGTCGCTTCAGTCGTGTCTGACTCTGTGCGACCCCATAGACGGCAGCCCGCCAGGCTCCTCCGTCCCTGGGATTCTCCAGGCAAGCACACTGGAGTGGGTTGCCACTAGTGGTATAAAGAACCCATCTGCCAGCGCAGGAGACTTAAGAGACGCGTATTTGATGCCTGGGTGGGGAAGATCCCCCGGAGGAGGGCATGGCAACCCACCCCAGTGTTCTTGCCTGGAGACTCCCACGGACAGAGGAGCCTGGCGGGCTACAGTCCACGGGGTCTCAAAAGGCTGGACGTGACTGAGGCGACTTAGCACACATTTATTCTGCGGCAGCATTTATGTCTGTAAAAACCACGTTCAGACCTGAAGTTATAAAATTTGTAGTTAAAATGCTCACCATCTTGTGAGCCTTCAGATAACTTGAAAGATCAGGGGTCAGACTTGTTGTTGACTAGCTCAGTCGAGTCTGACTCTCTGTGACCCCATGGACTGCAGCACCTCAAGCTTCCCTGTCCATCACCAACTCATGGAGCTTGCTCAAACTCCTGTCCATCGAGTCGGTGATGCCATCCAGCCATCTCATCCTCTGTCGTTCCCTTCTCCTCCTGCCCCCAATGCCTCCCAGCATCAGAGTCTTTTCTAAGGAGTCAGCTCTTTGCATCAGGTGGCCAAAGGATTG
Source organism: Oreotragus oreotragus (assembly GCA_006410675.1). NCBI lineage: Eukaryota > Metazoa > Chordata > Mammalia > Artiodactyla > Bovidae > Oreotragus > Oreotragus oreotragus. The sequence goes on along the minus strand of SJYX01006138.1, from coordinate 240,080 downwards.
GAGCTTCAGCTTCAGCATCAATTGAATATTCAGGACTCATTTTCGTTTAGGATGGACAGGTTTAATCTTGCAGATCAAACACCGGCACAGTCCAACAAATAAGAGGTGGGTGGCTTCGGATTCTATTTTAGACAGGACGTGAAGATCTGGGCTTAAAGCTCAACATTCAGAAAGCTAAGATCATGGCATCTGGTCCCATCACTTCATGGGAAATAGACGGGGAAACAAACAGTGGAAACAGTGTCAGACTTTATTTTTGGGGGCTCCAAAATCACTGCAGATGGTGACTGCAACCATGAAATTAGAAGACGCTTACTCCTTGGAAGGAAAGTTATGACCAACCTAGACAGCATATTAAAAAGCAGAGACATTACTTTGCCAACAAACGTCCATCTAGTCAAGTCTAGGGCTTTTCCAGTGGTCATGTACGGATGTGAGAGTTGGACTATAAAGAAAGCTGAGCGCTGAAGAATGGATGCTTTTGAACTGTGGTGTTGGACAAGACTCTTGAGAGTCCCTTGGACTGCAAGGAGTTCCAGCCAGTCCATCCTAAAGGGGATCAGTCCTGTGTGTTCACTGGAAGAACTGATGTTGAAGCTGAAACTGCAATCCTTTGGCCACCTCATGCGAAGAGCTGACTCACTGGAAAAGACCCTGACGCTGGGAAAGATTGAGGGCAGGAAGAGAACGGGGCGACAGAGGATGAGGTGGTTGGATGGCATCACCGAGTCAATGGACATGAGTCTGAGTGAACTCCGGGAGTTGGTGATGGACAGGGAGGCCTGGGGTGCTGCAGTCCATAGGGTCGCAAAGAGTCGGACACGATTCAGCAGCGGAACTGAACTGAAGACCCGGGAGTTTGGTTGGGTGAGGTCGCACAGCCTCTGAGCGGTCCCCGCTGGGTCCCCTCTGCTGTGTATTTGTCTCCTCACCCAGGAGCCTCCTCACTAAGCTGGGAGGTCCCCTGTGCTGGTCCTGGGGATGGGACGAGGTGGCGCTTGGCGTCCCACTGGGGAGCCACCTTGACCCAATTGGCAGCGGTGGGCGAGGCGAGGTGAATTCCGGTTCCAGGGGTGAATTCCAGACAGAGGCTCCGGAGTGAGGGTTCCCTCTGCGGCTCCCCTGTGATCCCCTCATCTCAGGCCTCAGCCCTGCTGCCTTCCTCCGGGTGGGACCACCAGCCCGCCCCCCTACCCCCGACTCCACGGTCTCCCCCGTGAGTGTTCCCTCCTGCCCATCACGGCACTCTGTGCCTCTCCCCACAGAGGAATCGCCAGGCGTGATCCCGGGGATCGTGGGTGCCATTGTGGTGGCCTTGGGAGGAGCCATCTCCAGCTTCATCGCCTACCAGAAGAAGAAGCTGTGCTTCAAAGAGAACGGTAAGGCCGCTCACCGCCACCTCCTTGCCGGGGGGGGCTGGGTACCGTATATTAAAAAAGAACTGATCCGGTTGGCACAGACCACGGGGACGGTGGCTGAGAGCTCCTAACACGGCTAGAAAACCGGGATCTGACTTGGCCGCTTCGATTTGGGCGCTTCCTGCTTCTAGCCGTGTGAGCTTGTGCAAGTTACTAACCATGCCACTTTGGAAGGTTTTTATGTAACGAGGAGAGGAGCGGCGATGGTCTGTGCTTTAGACTTCTGGTGACGCTCAGTGAGGTTGTGTGTGAGGGTCTGGACGGGTTGCCCGGCAGAGAGTGCGGAAGGAACGTTATCTCTTAGGATGCATTCACTGTTACTGACACTTGCAGTCACTCTCATCCACTTGGTAGCCCCCAGCTGGTGGCTCAGCTGGTAAAGAATCCCCCTGCAACAATGCTGGAGCCCTGGATTCGATCCCTGGGTGGGGACGATCCCCAGGAGAAGGGAATGGCAACCCACTCCAGTATTCTTGCCTCGAGTATCCCCGTGGACGGAGGAGCCTGGCAGGCTGCAGTCCATGGGGTCACAGAGAATCGGACACAGCTGAGCGACTCACACACCTCATCGTCTTTAGGATAATAACCCTAGCCGTTGGGCCGCCATATTATTTTCTCAACCCAAGGGAATTAGAGTGGAAACACCGGGCAAGTGATTCCTTTTTGCTGGAACCTGGGACCAGGGGGTACTCAAAATAGTTGGACGGCCCAGAGAGTTTGTAGGGGGGATGTGGAGAATGCCACAGTCAGCAACGTGGTGATGGAAACTCCATCACTGGGCATTTGGGCCCTTGTCCTCAAGTCCTGTTAACGTGGGATGTGTGTTGACGTCAGCCAACTCTACTACCTTGAACACAACTGACCTTTGTGGGTCTCTGGAAGGCTCCTGTCTAGGTCTTGCTTTCAGAACCACTAGAGGAGCGGGTTGTGATACGGTCTGTGGGGGGCCGCGTGGGCCCTCTTCCTGGGGGGAGACTTGAGGTATTTGAACCTCTCATCCTATGTAAGATCCGGAGTCCTCACTGGGCCGTCTGCCAACTGATGTTGTCTGCCTGAGGGCCTGCTTCCTGAGGGATCCTGGGAAATTCCCAAGCAGACTTGAGTTCATGCTGGCGGAGGCAAAGTCACCCCCGAGAGTTTGACCCTCCGTCTTCCAGCATTTCAGGCCCACAGACACGGTTTGTAGCCCGAAACCGATAGTCCAACGGAAGCGTTTGGATGCGGAAATCTAAAATAAGTGGCTCTTTTTATAGCCCTCTGTTTGCCAGAGGAGGGTAAGGGTTGCTTGATGCCATCTTATTTCCCATGTGGGGGTGAGTGCCTTCCATCTGGCCGTTCTCAGGAAGGTGTGCTAGACTGGCAGAAGGGTTGAGCATCCAGCAATGGCCAAATGGACCGATGACCGAGTTCCAGGAGATACTCGTAAAAGATCTACAATTAGAATCTAGGCGAGGCTAGAGGGGAACAGAAGCCAAATATATGTATATATATATATATATTTTTTTTTTTTCTTTTGTTTCTCCTAGAACTAGCAAAAAGAACTTCAAAGAGGAAGCCTTTGATGGAAGGGAAATCAGTTTCTCCTCTTCCTTTTTTATTTGGCTGTATGAGGTCTTAGATTGGCACATGGGATCTAAGTCCCCGGTCAGGGATTGAACCCAGAAGCCCTGCATCAGGAGGGCAGGGTCTTGGCCACAGGACCACAAGGGAAGTCCCAGGGTTTCTCTTTCAATTCCATTTTCCCCTTGTCTGAAAGACGCTTAAACGCAGAGCTTGGCACTCAAGCCGGGAGACGAGGAAGGCGCTCGATAGGGAACGTGAGCACCGGGGTACCAGCCCCAGGGTTTTCTGAAAAAACCGGAATGTGTGTGAGCGACTGGCACGCACACGTTCTCATATGAACAGCAGAGTCCGATGCAGAGCGGCGAGGAAAGTCTTTCTGGCTCGGTGGGTGAGACGCTCCGCGTGGAACACAGGCCTTACAAAACGAGTTTAGGGCCTGTCGTCAAGTTACGCGTTTTGCTGAACGAGATGGTATGGAAACGTCGGAAGCCGGGTCACCGGGCGCGGGAAAGCCCCAGGGGACCCTTTTTCGGCGTGCTCTGCACCCGGGGCCGTTCTATGAGAGTCCTCTTTTCGGCGGTGTTCCTTGTGAGACCTGCGGAACCCAGGAGGAGCTGTGCCCGTGGAGTTCCAGTTTCAGAAGGACGGGGCTACCACGCGGGCCCCGGCGTGTGGCTGTGCAGTCGTGGGACGCGGTGGGTGGCTGGCGGCTTGTTTGCTCACGGCGCATCTCCTGGCTGCTCCCTGCGTGCTCCTGGTGGCAGAGGATTCTGGAGGCTTGGGTGACAGTGAGCCGTGGGCACGTGCCATCCCCTTCTCCCCTCTCTTCCTGGCCTCCTCCCTCCAGTCTTCCTCTGCCTGCCTCCCGACCCGTCCTTTCTTCTTTCTCTTCCTTGCTTCCTTTCTGTCTCCCTTGCTCTTGGTCTTTCCTCCTTTTTCTTTCTCTCTTTCCCTGCCCCGCTCCCCCTCCCCCTTAACCCCAGCATCCACTCCAGCGATGCTCTTGGCGTATCAGCCCGTCTCCTTAACTTCTGAGCCCAGCAGACGGACGGATCTCTTAACAGCTTGCTGCTACCCGCACCCGTGGGCTCTTGCATCCGAAGCCAAGCTCTCAGACATTTATTTCCGGTTGATTTTGGTTTTATTTTTTTTTTCATTGTCCTTTTCCGCTCTTCCTTTCCAGATGAGTCGAAGATCTAGGGGACGCGTGGAGAGCCCTGGGCAGGGGCGTGGAGACGATCCTTTCTGATCCGCATCTGTCTCGAAAAGCAAACCTTGCCTGTTCCTTTTTTTTTTTTTCCTCCTTGCTACTAAGACGTTTCCCCAGGGACGTTTCTCCCTGACTCCGCAGGCCGTACTATGAATTCTGTTTTCTGCCTTGTCGAAGCACAGAAGCTTGGGATGCTATATTCGAAGGCGAAGTTTGCCTTCAGAGAAGTGAAGACAAATGCAGATGTGGTCCCTTTTAAAGTGGGAACCGACACACTCAAATGGGGCTGGGGGGCTTCCGTGAACAAAAACAGCTTTGTCAATCACCTTCCATCCTTGTCCGTTGGGTGGACCATCCTGTCTGCAGAGACCCACCCCCTCCCCTCCCCGGGGCCAAGCCAGCCCTAAGCCATAGGATATGGCCTTTCACACTAATGATGGAATTTGTAACTTTCTGACTCCATAGCCTCTGGATTTTTACAGCCCATTTCCGTGAAGAGTTTTGTTTTCTTTTTTCCTAACTCTTTCTCTAATTGGTTTTTGCCAATTACATGAATTTCGCAGTTCTCAGTGAAAAAAGGAGAACCCACATGCTTAGGAATAACCTGAAAATCTCACCATCTTCAATTGCTTTTTTTTTTTAATTCTTTTTAATCGGAAGATAATCGCTTTACACGGTGATGTTGGTGCCTGCTGTACAGCAGCGTGGATCAGCCATATGTATACATATATTGCCTCCCTCTTGAGCCTCCATCACACCCTCCCCGTAACCTCCTTCCCGACCCCGCCTTAAAATTTCTGAAAATGTCAGTGCAGACGTCGACGATGGACAGGGTCTGTGACCGGCTAGACTTCGTGCATCCTCGCACCCCTCCATAAACATGGAGGGCAACGCCGGATCTTTCCTTCCCTTTTCCACATCAGATCATCTCCTTCTCGCGTGTAAATACGAGTTTTCTTTTTCCAGCCTCGTGCTGAGGGTCAGGGTCAAGTGCCTTCCCTGGGTGGTACAGCCGGTACTGGTCTGGAGGCTGAGTTGCAGGATTTGGGATTAGTAACGGGCGGTGGCTTGAGAACCCCGCAAGGGGGTGTCTCTCGACACTCTTCTCGTGGGCCCCTCACCTTCCACCAGTCACCATGACGGCCTTGACCCTGGTCTCTCCCGCGGCCGTCTTGTGTCTTGGAAGGGAGTACGCTCGGTTTTGAGGAGATGAAGCCTGCGTCCTGGTTAGCGTGCGTGCATGCTCTGCTGTTCAGTTCTGTCCAGCTCTTTGTGACCTCATGAACCGTAACCCACCAGGCTCCTCCGTCCGTGGGATTCTCCAGGCAAGAATACTGGAGTGGGTTGCCATGTCCTCCTCCAGGGGATCTTCCTGACCCACGGATCAAACCCACGTCTCCTGCGTTGCGTTCGACTGCAGCAAGCCTTATTATCCTTTTCCTTCACTGTCTTCCACCTTAAGCTTTTAAAATAGTTTATTTTTAGTTGGAGGATAATTGCCTTACAAATACTGTGTTGCTCTCTGCCGCACATNCAGGAGCCTGGCAGGCTGCAGTCCATGGGGTCACAGAGAATCGGACACAGCTGAGCGACTCACACACCTCATCGTCTTTAGGATAATAACCCTAGCCGTTGGGCCGCCATATTATTTTCTCAACCCAAGGGAATTAGAGTGGAAACACCGGGCAAGTGATTCCTTTTTGCTGGAACCTGGGACCAGGGGGTACTCAAAATAGTTGGACGGCCCAGAGAGTTTGTAGGGGGGATGTGGAGAATGCCACAGTCAGCAACGTGGTGATGGAAACTCCATCACTGGGCATTTGGGCCCTTGTCCTCAAGTCCTGTTAACGTGGGATGTGTGTTGACGTCAGCCAACTCTACTACCTTGAACACAACTGACCTTTGTGGGTCTCTGGAAGGCTCCTGTCTAGGTCTTGCTTTCAGAACCACTAGAGGAGCGGGTTGTGATACGGTCTGTGGGGGGCCGCGTGGGCCCTCTTCCTGGGGGGAGACTTGAGGTATTTGAACCTCTCATCCTATGTAAGATCCGGAGTCCTCACTGGGCCGTCTGCCAACTGATGTTGTCTGCCTGAGGGCCTGCTTCCTGAGGGATCCTGGGAAATTCCCAAGCAGACTTGAGTTCATGCTGGCGGAGGCAAAGTCACCCCCGAGAGTTTGACCCTCCGTCTTCCAGCATTTCAGGCCCACAGACACGGTTTGTAGCCCGAAACCGATAGTCCAACGGAAGCGTTTGGATGCGGAAATCTAAAATAAGTGGCTCTTTTTATAGCCCTCTGTTTGCCAGAGGAGGGTAAGGGTTGCTTGATGCCATCTTATTTCCCATGTGGGGGTGAGTGCCTTCCATCTGGCCGTTCTCAGGAAGGTGTGCTAGACTGGCAGAAGGGTTGAGCATCCAGCAATGGCCAAATGGACCGATGACCGAGTTCCAGGAGATACTCGTAAAAGATCTACAATTAGAATCTAGGCGAGGCTAGAGGGGAACAGAAGCCAAATATATGTATATATATATATATATTTTTTTTTTTTCTTTTGTTTCTCCTAGAACTAGCAAAAAGAACTTCAAAGAGGAAGCCTTTGATGGAAGGGAAATCAGTTTCTCCTCTTCCTTTTTTATTTGGCTGTATGAGGTCTTAGATTGGCACATGGGATCTAAGTCCCCGGTCAGGGATTGAACCCAGAAGCCCTGCATCAGGAGGGCAGGGTCTTGGCCACAGGACCACAAGGGAAGTCCCAGGGTTTCTCTTTCAATTCCATTTTCCCCTTGTCTGAAAGACGCTTAAACGCAGAGCTTGGCACTCAAGCCGGGAGACGAGGAAGGCGCTCGATAGGGAACGTGAGCACCGGGGTACCAGTCCCAGGGTTTTCTGAAAAAACCGGAATGTGTGTGAGCGACTGGCACGCACACGTTCTCATATGAACAGCAGAGTCCGATGCAGAGCGGCGAGGAAAGTCTTTCTGGCTCGGTGGGTGAGACGCTCCGCGTGGAACACAGGCCTTACAAAACGAGTTTAGGGCCTGTCGTCAAGTTACGCGTTTTGCTGAACGAGATGGTATGGAAACGTCGGAAGCCGGGTCACCGGGCGCGGGAAAGCCCCAGGGGACCCTTTTTCGGCGTGCTCTGCACCCGGGGACGTTCTATGAGAGTCCTCTTTTCGGCGGTGTTCCTTGTGAGACCTGCGGAACCCAGGAGGAGCTGTGCCCGTGGAGTTCCAGTTTCAGAAGGACGGGGCTACCACGCGGGCCCCGGCGTGTGGCTGTGCAGTCGTGGGACGCGGTGGGTGGCTGGCAGCTTGTTTGCTCACGGCGCATCTCCTGGCTGCTCCCTGCGTGCTCCTGGTGGCAGAGGATTCTGGAGGCTTGGGTGACAGTGAGCCGTGGGCACGTGCCATCCCCTTCTCCCCTCTCTTACTGGCCTCCTCCCTCCAGTCTTCCTCTGCCTGCCTCCCGACCCGTCCTTTCTTCTTTCTCTTCCTTGCTTCCTTTCTGTCTCCCTTGCTCTTGGTCTTTCCTCCTTTTTCTTTCTCTCTTTCCCTGCCCCGCTCCCCCTCCCCCTTAACCCCAGCATCCACTCCAGCGATGCTCTTGGCGTATCAGCCCGTCTCCTTAACTTCTGAGCCCAGCAGACGGACGGATCTCTTAACAGCTTGCTGCTACCCGCACCCGTGGGCTCTTGCATCCGAAGCCAAGCTCTCAGACATTTATTTCCGGTTGATTTTGGTTTTATTTTTTTTTTCATTGTCCTTTTCCGCTCTTCCTTTCCAGATGAGTCGAAGATCTAGGGGACGCGTGGAGAGCCCTGGGCAGGGGCGTGGAGACGATCCTTTCTGATCCGCATCTGTCTCGAAAAGCAAACCTTGCCTGTTCCTTTTTTTTTTTTTCCTCCTTGCTACTAAGACGTTTCCCCAGGGACGTTTCTCCCTGACTCCGCAGGCCGTACTATGAATTCTGTTTTCTGCCTTGTCGAAGCACAGAAGCTTGGGATGCTATATTCGAAGGCGAAGTTTGCCTTCAGAGAAGTGAAGACAAATGCAGATGTGGTCCCTTTTAAAGTGGGAACCGACACACTCAAATGGGGCTGGGGGGCTTCCGTGAACAAAAACAGCTTTGTCAATCACCTTCCATCCTTGTCCGTTGGGTGGACCATCCTGTGTGCAGAGACCCACCCCCTCCCCTCCCCGGGGCCAAGCCAGCCCTAAGCCATAGGATATGGCCTTTCACACTAATGATGGAATTTGTAACTTTCTGACTCCATAGCCTCTGGATTTTTACAGCCCATTTCCGTGAAGAGTTTTGTTTTCTTTTTTCCTAACTCTTTCTCTAATTGGTTTTTGCCAATTACATGAATTTCGCAGTTCTCAGTGAAAAAAGGAGAACCCACATGCTTAGGAATAACCTGAAAATCTCACCATCTTCAATTGCTTTTTTTTTTTAATTCTTTTTAATCGGAAGATAATCGCTTTACACGGTGATGTTGGTGCCTGCTGTACAGCAGCGTGGATCAGCCATATGTATACATATATTGCCTCCCTCTTGAGCCTCCATCACACCCTCCCCGTAACCTCCTTCCCGACCCCGCCTTAAAATTTCTGAAAATGTCAGTGCAGACGTCGACGATGGACAGGGTCTGTGACCGGCTAGACTTCGTGCATCCTCGCACCCCTCCATAAACATGGAGGGCAACGCCGGATCTTTCCTTCCCTTTTCCACATCAGATCATCTCCTTCTCGCGTGTAAATACGAGTTTTCTTTTTCCAGCCTCGTGCTGAGGGTCAGGGTCAAGTGCCTTCCCTGGGTGGTACAGCCGGTACTGGTCTGGAGGCTGAGTTGCAGGATTTGGGATTAGTAACGGGCGGTGGCTTGAGAACCCCGCAAGGGGGTGTCTCTCGACACTCTTCTCGTGGGCCCCTCACCTTCCACCAGTCACCATGACGGCCTTGACCCTGGTCTCTCCCGCGGCCGTCTTGTGTCTTGGAAGGGAGTACGCTCGGTTTTGAGGAGATGAAGCCTGCGTCCTGGTTAGCGTGCGTGCATGCTCTGCTGTTCAGTTCTGTCCAGCTCTTTGTGACCTCATGAACCGTAACCCACCAGGCTCCTCCGTCCGTGGGATTCTCCAGGCAAGAATACTGGAGTGGGTTGCCATGTCCTCCTCCAGGGGATCTTCCTGACCCACGGATCAAACCCACGTCTCCTGCGTTGCGTTCGACTGCAGCAAGCCTTATTATCCTTTTCCTTCACTGTCTTCCACCTTAAGCTTTTAAAATAGTTTATTTTTAGTTGGAGGATAATTGCCTTACAAACACTGTGTTGCTCTCTGCCGCACATCTGCCGAAGGGCATCCCTGGGGGCTCAGATGGTAAAGAATCCGCCTGCAATGCCGGAGACCTGGGTTCGATCCCTGGGTGGGGAGGGTCCCCCTGGAGAAGGGAAAGGGCAGCCCACTCCAGTCTTCTTGCCTGGAGAACCGCATGGACGGAGGAGCCTGGTAGGCAGTCCCTGGGGTCGCAGTGAGTGGGACTCGACTGAGCGAGTAACACCATATGCATTAATATACGACACTTACCTTTCTCTTTCTGACTTACTTCACTCTGTATAGCAGAGTCCATCCACCTCGTTTGAACCGACTCCGATGCAAATAAATGCGTTTTGACCGGGAACACCGTGTGTGTTTTTCTGTTGTTCGTTTTGCATTTCATCGAAGCGTCGCTGATTGACACTGCGGTGCTGGTTTCTGGTGTACAGCAGAGTGACTCACTCATCTGTACGTTCCTCTGTGATGTTTTATTCTTGGTGCTGCTTTCTCCCACGATGTTCAGTAGACGCTCCCTGGGCTCTATAGCAAGACCTTGTTCTTTATTCATGCTGAATATAAGAGTTGGCATCTGCTGACCTCAAACTCCCAGGCTGTCTGTCCCTTCTCCGTCCCCTCTCCCTCTCCTGCATTTTGAATTCTGTCTCCTCACACGTGAATTCTGAGCAAAGCATCCTATGCTCACAGATCCTTTCTGGGGACGGTTGAGGGCAGGTGGGAAGCGTGTTGATCCTCCTGGCGTCGACGTGTGTTTGAGAAATCGAGGAATAGAAATTTGGGAATAAAAAGACGGACGCAGGAAAGCAAAGGAGCAAACAGGCAGGAACCCCAACGAGGGGGGCCCTTCACACTCTGATGACCGGGGCGGTTCCTCTGCTTCCCGGGAGGGGCTGGGCAGGCAGCTGAGTGGCTCGATGCCGATCCAGCCTGAGAATGATGACGGGCTGTGTTATCTCTGTATTCACTGCCGCCCCCCGTGCCCACTGGGGCGCGTTTTGTTCTTGCTTTCAGCCGAAGAAGGCGAGGTGAATATGGAGAACCATCGCCCCAAGGCTGAGCCAGCAGGTGAGACAGGGTGGGAGCGTCACCCCTCATCCTCGCCAGCTGTCAGCCCCACTTGCATCCCACCGTGGCTATTTCCCCTCTTCCAACCGCTGCCCTGCCCTCCCACTCAGAGGCTGTTGCAGGGGTGGGGGGCGGGCCTGGAGATGCCTTGAAAAGAAAAAAAATAATAATCTGTTTTTGTGTCTTCGTCCTGTGCAGTCCAACAGACTCTTCTGGAGAAATAAAGACGTTTGGCAGCCAAGTAACCGCAGCGGGATCGCGAGCTTGCCCGCCCAGCCGCTCCAGAGATGGCCTGGAGGAGCAGAGACGCCCCACTGGGACCTCGCCCGGCTTGTCCGCGCCTTCGCTCGAGCTGGATTCCTTGTTTCACCGCTGGGATGCTTTAGTCCCCACTCCCCTCTCCGACACGTCCCCCTCCGCCGGGCTGGGCAGGTGACACTTGACTTGTGGTGGGTTTTCCATCCACAGGGGGGGGAAAAAATCACACTCGCCTTCTGCACGACCCTGAGGGGGGCTTTCCCGTGAGTGCAGGGAACGTCCGACCGACTGATCGCCAAGGCCCGTCCAAGCTGCCAAGTTCCCAACCATCATCGTTCGGACGCCACCGAGGTTCCCCGAGCGGAAAGTCTGGACCGTTTACAAACTGCCTGTAAATGGGCTGCGTCTGAAACCTCTCCTGCCCGTTGACTCTTTAACCGAGTGGGCGTTAAGCCTCAAGCAAGTTTCCTCAAAAGTTCTTTCATTTCTCGTGAATTTTTTTATTTTTCCCACACCAGACTAATAAAAAAGAAATGTAGAAATCAAGTCCTAGTTACGAAAATGTCTGGCCGGGAGGTGCCTGTTAAAGAAGGCTGTTGGAAATTTAGTGGAACTAGGGATGCGGATTCCCAGTTCCCGTTTCTGTAAGGCAGACATCACCCTAAGCACTAGCTCTTATTTCTGGCGTTTGCTTTTGTCTGTTCCTTCCCTTCTTTGCTCACGTTGGTGGGGGCACTTGACTTGCTAAGTGTTGTCTGACTCTTTGTGGCCCCATGGACTGGAGCCTGCCAGGCTCCTCTGTCCGTGGGATTTCGAAGGCAAGAGTACCGGAGTGGGTTGCCGTTTCCTCCTCCAGTTGATGACGGTTGTGGGGAAGATATTTGTTAGCAGCCCTCTGCCCTGCATCAGATTCTTTCCAGCATCTTCCGTGTAGGTAAATGCCAGGAATTTGTTTTTTATGATCTTTATAACACATTTATCAGCCTCCACGGGAGAGCTTGGCTTAACTGGGGGGCCACACTGTTTTGTGAGAGACAGTCTCCTCTGTTTCCTAACATCTTAGAGTGTGGACTGAGTGCTTGCTTTTCTCTTGGCTATTAGCACTGACTTCTCCGCCTTTGAAGGCAGTTCCTCCACTCACAGCAATGCACACGCCGCACAGCTTCCAAAATGCAGGCTTTTCTGTGTTGAGTTGGCCAAAACGTCCGTTTGGTTTTAAGTAAAAATAAAAGACACGTTGCTCGTTTTCGTCCACAGCTCTAGTAAGCAACGTGTTTGTTGAACGATCCTTTGGGCCAACCCCATACAAGGGTTTCGCTTGGGTTTTTGTGTTTATCTCAGAAAGCGTGGAAACCTTGATGTTGCAGACGGGCTGGACCCCACCCATAGACTTCCCTCTCCAGAAATAGGAGGTTGTTTCCCTAATTTTCTCGTAGCGCAGGCCTGCCCGCGTAAAGCTCTTAGGGTAGTCATCCAGGGTAGCAGCATATACCCGAGTGAGGACGTAATCTCATTACTGATGATGGTGTGAAGAACCGTTGAGTGCCTCACGTCAGTCACCGTGGATTCAAAGGTATGATGTCAGCACACCTGTGGGGGCGGCCCTCACAAACCGGCTGCCATCAAGGTATTGCCTGGTTACTGTGTCGCGTCCGACTGTCTGCGACCCCACGGACTGCAGCCCCACCAGGCTCCTCGGTCCACGGGATCCTCCAGGCAAGAATCTTGGAGTGGGTTTTGCCATTTCCTTCTCTTTTTGGCCAACCCCATCTCGGTCATGAATTCTGGGTCTTGCCTGCTTGGAAGCTCAGAGAGACTCTTTACCAGTTGTTTTGTGGGGTGGTTTGCAACTGAGCCATCTTCCTACTGAAGGCTCAACACCACTCTCTCCACGACCCCTCCTCCGTCATTGTTGAAAAGCATTGGGAGTTTCCTTCTCAAGGCATTACCGGAGACCGCCACCTGTCTATTGAACTTGCTCTGTCTTAGACACTATGATAATTTTTGCATCTATGAAAAGATTTTAAAAAGTGAAGATTGAGTATTTCTCCTACCCATTCATTGCTTCATATGACGAATACCTGTGGCCTCGGGTGTGTACAGGGGTGGTTGTGACAGAAATAAATGTCTTCAGTCAATGGAAGGGGTCGATCAGTTGTCAAGAGCTGAGGGCTGAATTAGTCACTCGGCTCGGGTCTTCTTGCTAACTCGTTCAGGTCACGCAGTTACAAAGAGCGCAGAGAGGGTCCACATTCACCCCCAAAGAGTCATCAGAAGTCTGTGCTGTGACTCACTTTATAAAAAGAAAAAGTGTGTAGTCTTTTTGTAACTCTCTGAATAATGTCGACATTTTTATAAGCATTGCAATCATAGTATAAGCATAAACGTCTCATTAAACAACAGGCTAGTGAAGGGGTTACGTATAGCAGATTGTGACTCATTCCTGAATCTATACACGTAAGAAAGAAGTCAACTAGGCTTTTATTATGGGCAAGGTGTATGTACATGGTTGTAAACTCAGCTCAATTTCTTGTTGACATTGAAATAAATAGGACTTTATCAAAGGTGGGGCCTTCTGAAAAACTGAGTTTAAATTGGGTGGTTTGATGATTAAATGGTTGGCATAATGATTGCTTTTAAAAATCATTTTGGAACTCCCGTATAAAGAAGTCGCAGTCCAGCAGGTTTTGAAATCGATGTCAACATTTTTATTTAAGTGAGAACAAAGCAAGCAAAGGATTTGTTACAAGTCTTGGTCAGAATGGATTTGATCAACCCATGTGAACTGTGGTCAGTTTTTTTGCTGTGAGATGCTACAGTGAAGAGCTTTGGAAGCACAGGTTTGTGGCTCCGTGCAAGTACAATGTGTGTGATGCCTTAATGCCTGAAGTTGGCTTTGTGAGGGGGGGAAAAAAAAAGCATATGTGGACATCGCCCAAACACCCCCGATAGAGGTTCTGCAAATTCACGATACACCCCAATGATGTCAGATTTGTTTCCTCACTGCTGAGCAGGCTTTCCGATTGGTGCCAGTCTCTGAGTTGAAGAATGTTATCCCATCAACTGTGTTTTCGTTGCATTTGTCTTAAGTGAGATTGAGAATCTGTGTGTGGGAGACCCATTGAGACTCTGTTTTGGAAGGAAATGAATACGCTGTTTGCCTGTATGTGTTATTGGTCCTTTTCTTATTGATTTGTAGGAACTCTTCACATATTAAAGATATGAGTTGTCATAAGTAGCAAATGTGGTTTTCCACTTTATGCTTCACCTTTGAACTCTGAAGTGATATTTTTCTCCACTCACATTTATTATTTTTGTGTAGTGAACTTAAAGTCTCTGGGCTTGTTATCATACCTAGAAAAGCATCAGCCATTCTGATATCAGGCCTTCCCAGGTGGCGATAGTGGTAAAGAACCCACTTGCCTATGCAGGAAACACAAGAGACCTGGGTTCGATCCCTGGGTCAGGAAGATCCCCTGGAGGAGGAAATGGCAACCCACTCCAGTATGCTTGTCTGGAGCATTCCATGGACAGAGGAGCCTGGCGGGCTGCAGTCCATGGGGGTCGCACAGAGTCACACAGAGCAACTCGCACTTCCCCCCGAGAGGATTTCCGACGAGTCCTGTCTCAGCTCCACGCTTTCCTCTCCCGCTGGCCACACCTGAGAACCGGTCCCTGCATCCGACATTCTCTTGCTTGCGAGATTCCCCAGGAACGGCCGGATGCACCATTGTGCACTCACAGGCTGGCTCAGCCCTGGGCTTGGGCAGGTCCTCCCAAGGGCCACCTGGTGCTGAATCTCCCGCTATCATCAAAGGGCACCCTAGGCCCCTGTCCCTCCTTACGACCCACCTTCTCCCTGGCACGCCATGAGCTCTAGTTGCAGCAAGTTAATCTGGGGATGTCCCCCCTGTCCACGCCACACCCTGGCGGCTCCTGGGAGCTCCCTAATGCACCCTGTCTCCACCAGCGGGCTTCCGAGTACAGATCTCGGGGTGCTAGCGTGTCAGGAAGTATCTTTCCCATCTGAGACCCTGCGCTTCGTCTGGGTCAGCCTGGGAGGGGGCTTGCAGCAGACACTTTTTTTTTTTTTTTTTTTTTAATTTTAAATTCCACCTGCTGTCTTGAAATGGCAACCCACTCCAGTGTTCTTGCCTGGAGAATCCCAAGGATAGGGGAGCCTGGTGGGCTGCCGTCTATGGGGTTGCACAGAGTTGGACACGACTGAAGCGACTTAGCAGCAGCAGTCTCTCCTCCCAGCCCACTTCATGGGTCCTGGCGCTGCTCTGCGCACCCCTTGGTGGATGTGGGTCCTCCCCAGACATCCTAGGGGTGGGACGGGGGTGGGTGGGAGCGTGGAGGGAGGCTCCTTCCTGCCACGAGGTGCCAGGCCCAACCTCGAAGCCAGAGTGGGCTTGTCAGTCTCCCATCTGACGGCTTTCACAGTGTCGTCCAAGCAGGGCCTCTGTCTGGCTGGAAGCAATTTCTTCTGAAGCCCCGAGGATGCTCCAGGCAAGAATACTGGAGTGGGCTGCCATGGCCTCCTGCAGGGGAATCTTCCCCACCCAGGGATCGAACCCGCGTCTCATGTGTTTCCTGCATTGCCAGCCAGGTGGCTCAGACGGTAAAGCGTCTGCCTGCAATGTGGAGACCTGAGTTCGATCCCTGGGTTGGGAAGATCCCCTGGAGGAGGAAATGGCAGCCCATTCCAGTAGGCTTGCCTAGAAAATGCCATGGACGGAGGAACCTGGCGGGCTACAGTCCACAGAGTCAGAAAGAGTCGGACGCCACTGAGCGACTTGACTTGACTTCCACCTGGGAAGCCGGGCGGGGCAGAGCAGTGAATTCTTTTTCAGATCACTGGTCCGAGAGCCATTGAGTCACTCTTCCAAGGTAACACAGCGACGGCCGTGTTCCTCTCATCTGATACCCGCGCTTTGACTTGAAAATCCTCAAAACTGTCTGTCACGGCTGAGCGGCTAACCCTGAGACACGCGTCTCCGTCTCTGCGCTGCTCTGGGCTCCGGGTCTGGCCTCTCCCTGCACGAGAGTCTTGGGAATGACCCCCTCGCCCCCGGGGCAAGGCAGCTCTTGCTTACATCCCAGCTTGGCACCTTTGATCCTGGCGGGTGTGCCAGCTTCCCTACACCCCAGGACGCCCAGTGGCACCGGGCGGTCGCCTACTTCCCCACCTTCCTGGGGGTGGTTGGCCGGCGGAGCTGAGGGAGGTGCCTTCCCTGCAGCAGGCGTGTAGGGGCTGGTCCCCAGGGGCGGGCTCCCGGCTGGGGAGTTCAGCACCGCCCTGCTCATCACTCGCCAGCAGAGAGGCTGTAGCCTGCTTCATCCTGCTCTTTCTTTCTTTCCTGTTTCCCTCTCAAAGCGGGACGACAGAAGTCAGCACGGGCGGCTCCCGGCGAGGGTGGGGTGGCCAGATCGCCCAGCCCACCCGCCAGCCCGCCCGCCGGAGACCGAGGATGGAGGCATGGCGGGGTCTCTCCTTCTGCCTCACGTTCCTGGCTGTTCTGCTGCATGTCCGAGGTAAGGGAGGGCTGGCTCCTGGAGAAAGAGGTGCTTGGGTGTACATTTCTATCTGCTTGCTGAAAAAAATAAACACTCTGTTGCCAACCACTTCCTCTCAGGAAACGGCTGTAAACTGCCAGAGTATAGAAAAGAAAAACAGACTGGTGTGCTGGCTGGCGGTCGGTGAACAGCACATCAGGGGTCCGGGGGCCACGTTCGGGGTTCTGGGGGAATGGACCCACGTCTGTAGGGCTGGGGACCCACTCAGAAGCCAGCTGTGGTGATGTTTTTGGTTTTTTTTTTTTTTTTTTTNAAAAAAAGCATATGTGGACATCGCCCAAACACCCCCGATAGAGGTTCTGCAAATTCACGATACACCCCAATGATGTCAGATTTGTTTCCTCACTGCTGAGCAGGCTTTCCGATTGGTGCCAGTCTCTGAGTTGAAGAATGTTATCCCATCAACTGTGTTTTCGTTGCATTTGTCTTAAGTGAGATTGAGAATCTGTGTGTGGGAGACCCATTGAGACTCTGTTTTGGAAGGAAATGAATACGCTGTTTGCCTGTATGTGTTATTGGTCCTTTTCTTATTGATTTGTAGGAACTCTTCACATATTAAAGATATGAGTTGTCATAAGTAGCAAATGTGGTTTTCCACTTTATGCTTCACCTTTGAACTCTGAAGTGATATTTTTCTCCACTCACATTTATTATTTTTGTGTAGTGAACTTAAAGTCTCTGGGCTTGTTATCATACCTAGAAAAGCATCAGCCATTCTGATATCAGGCCTTCCCAGGTGGCGATAGTGGTAAAGAACCCACTTGCCTATGCAGGAAACACAAGAGACCTGGGTTCGATCCCTGGGTCAGGAAGATCCCCTGGAGGAGGAAATGGCAACCCACTCCAGTATGCTTGTCTGGAGCATTCCATGGACAGAGGAGCCTGGCGGGCTGCAGTCCATGGGGGTCGCACAGAGTCACACAGAGCAACTCGCACTTCCCCCCGAGAGGATTTCCGACGAGTCCTGTCTCAGCTCCACGCTTTCCTCTCCCGCTGGCCACACCTGAGAACCGGTCCCTGCATCCGACATTCTCTTGCTTGCGAGATTCCCCAGGAACGGCCGGATGCACCATTGTGCACTCACAGGCTGGCTCAGCCCTGGGCTTGGGCAGGTCCTCCCAAGGGCCACCTGGTGCTGAATCTCCCGCTATCATCAAAGGTCACCCTAGGCCCCTGTCCCTCCTTACGACCCACCTTCTCCCTGGCACGCCCTGAGCTCTAGTTGCAGCAAGTTAATCTGGGGATGTCCCCCCTGTCCACGCCACACCCTGGCGGCTCCTGGGAGCTCCCTAATGCACCCTGTCTCCACCAGCGGGCTTCCGAGTACAGATCTCGGGGTGCTAGCGTGTCAGGAAGTCCCAGAACCTCCTGGCATACACAGCACCTTCCCCCTTAACCCAGCATATCTTTCCCATCTGAGACCCTGCGCTTCGTCTGGGTCAGCCTGGGAGGGGGCTTGTAGCAGACACTTTTTTTTTTTTAAATTTTAAATTCCACCTGCCGTCTCGAAATGGCAACCCACTCCAGTGTTCTTGCCTGGAGAATCCCAAGGATAGGGGAGCCTGGTGGGCTGCCGTCTATGGGGTTGCACAGAGTTGGACACGACTGAAGCGACTTAGCAGCAGCAGTCTCTCCTCCCAGCCCACTTCATGGGTCCTGGCGCTGCTCTGCGCACCCCTTGGTGGATGTGGGTCCTCCCCAGACATCCTAGGGGTGGGACGGGGGTGGGTGGGAGCGTGGAGGGAGGCTCCTTCCTGCCACGAGGTGCCAGGCCCAACCTCGAAGCCAGAGTGGGCTTGTCAGTCTCCCATCTGACGGCTTTCACAGTGTCGTCCAAGCAGGGCCTCTGTCTGGCTGGAAGCAATTTCTTCTGAAGCCCCGAGGATGCTCCAGGCAAGAATACTGGAGTGGGCTGCCATGGCCTCCTGCAGGGGAATCTTCCCCACCCAGGGATCGAACCCGCGTCTCACGTGTTTCCTGCATTGCCAGCCAGGTGGCTCAGACGGTAAAGCGTCTGCCTGCAATGTGGAGACCTGAGTTCGATCCCTGGGTTGGGAAGATCCCCTGGAGGAGGAAACGGCAGCCCATTCCAGTAGGCTTGCCTAGAAAATGCCATGGACGGAGGAACCTGGCGGGCTACAGTCCACAGGGTCAGAAAGAGTCGGACGCCACTGAGCGACTTGACTTGACTTCCACCTGGGAAGCCGGGCGGGGCAGAGCAGTTAATTCTTTTTCAGATCACTGGTCCGAGAGCCATTGAGTCACTCTTCCAAGGTAACACAGCGACGGCCGTGTTCCTCTCATCTGATACCCGCGCTTTGACTTGAAAATCCTCAAAACTGTCTGTCACGGCTGAGCGGCTAACCCTGAGACACGCGTCTCCGTCTCTGCGCTGCTCTGGGCTCCGGGTCTGGCCTCTCCCTGCACGAGAGTCTTGGGAATGACCCCCTCGCCCCCGGGGCAAGGCAGCTCTTGCTTACACCCCAGCTTGGCACCTTTGATCCTGGCGGGTGTGCCAGCTTCCCTACACCCCAGGACGCCCAGTGGCACCGGGCGGTCGCCTACTTCCCCACCTTCCTGGGGGTGGTTGGCCGGCGGAGCTGAGGGAGGTGCCTTCCCTGCAGCAGGCGCGTAGGGGCTGGTCCCCAGGGGCGGGCTCCCGGCTGGGGAGTTCAGCACCGCCCTGCTCATCACTCGCCAGCAGAGAGGCTGTAGCCTGCTTCATCCTGCTCTTTCTTTCTTTCCTGTTTCCCTCTCAAAGCGGGACGACAGAAGTCAGCACGGGCGGCTCCCGGCGAGGGTGGGGTGGCCAGATCGCCCAGCCCACCCGCCAGCCCGCCCGCCGGAGACCGAGGATGGAGGCATGGCGGGGTCTCTCCTTCTGCCTCACGTTCCTGGCTGTTCTGCTGCATGTCCGAGGTAAGGGAGGGCTGGCTCCTGGAGAAAGAGGTGCTTGGGTGTACATTTCTATCTGCTTGCTGAAAAAAATAAACACTCTGTTGCCAACCACTTCCTCTCAGGAAACGGCTGTAAACTGCCAGAGTATAGAAAAGAAAAACAGACTGGTGTGCTGGCTGGCGGTCGGTGAACAGCACATCAGGGGTCCGGGGGCCACGTTCGGGGTTCTGGGGGAATGGACCCACGTCTGTAGGGCTGGGGACCCACTCAGAAGCCAGCTGTGGTGATGTTTTTGGTTTTTTTTTTTTTTTTTTTGGTTCTTGGGTTTTGATCTCTGGGTGTGGCAAGCAAGGAAAAAATGATCCACGTCCCTGGGGCGCTGAGATTGTTTTTACTTCCGCGATTTCTATCAGCAGTCTGAGTGGCTACTGTAGCTCTGTAGGGCCACCACGGAGCTGAGATGCGGCTGGGTTCAGTGGGACGAGTCACTGTCGCCAGAGACGGGGTGTTGCATGGACAGCCTCGGTTCGCGTTTTCTTAGATATTTTTTGCCTCAATGTCAGCCCTCCGGTTGGCAAATTAAAAGCATGGGAGTTGTTTACGCCCGAAACTCCAATACAGGCTGTTTCTCATCTGGGCGTGCTGGGGAACAGAGGCAGGGAGGGGCCTCACTCAGGAAACTGTAATTAACCCATGAAGGCCAGGATTTAATAGCAACTGGAGACGCATATTTGGACCTTTGGATATTCAAATTCTAAGGCACTGAGGATTGGGAGGGGCTTAAGAGTAAGTAGAGTTGTAGGTTAGGAATTAAAAGATTTTCTTTCATTGTCACTCATTGCTGTTCGGTTGCTCAGTGGTGTCTGAGTTTTTTTGACTCCGTGGACCGCAGCAAACCAGGCCTCCCTGTCCATCACCATCTCCCGGAGCTTGCTCAAACTCGCGTCCATCGAGTCGGTGATGCCATCCAACCACCTCATCCTCTGCCGTCCCCTTCTCTTCCCGCCTTCAATCTTTCCCAGCATCAGGGTCTTTCCCAATAAGTCATTTCTTCGCGTGAGGTGGCCAGAGGATTGGAGTTTCAGCTTCAGCCTCAGTCCTTCCAATGAACACCCAGGACTGATCTCCTGTAGGATGGACTGGCTGGATCTCGTTGCAGTCCAAGGGACTCTCGAGAGTCTTCTCCAATGCCACAGTTCAAAAGCATCCATTCTTTGGCGCTCAGCCTTCTTTACCGTCCGACTCTCCCACGCGTACATGACTAGGTTAGGAGTGCAAAGATTTTGCTTGGATGTCACTCTTGTGGCACGTCCTGTTTGGCCTGTTTGAGGACGGGTATTTAGGAACAGGTGTGGTTTTGTGAGCCATCCTGGCACCCAGAGCCCAGTGTCTTCCTGGAGATCCTTCCACGGATCCACACGGTCTGAGCGTCTTCCCGCATGTGGGACACGCAGAAACGGGGTCAGGAGCTTCTGTTTGTGGGGAGATGTGGGTTCTCTGTGGACCTGCACCAGGGCTAAAGGAAGCCCACTGAGGCCAAGCTCTGTCTTTACGCAGTCCCGCCCAGCAGCGGAGCCCGCAAAACCTGTCTGAGCTTTTATTCCCTCGGCCGTGACACAGAACCCTGGGCTCACCTGCTGCTACAGGCGACTCGACCTCCTACCAGGCCGTCTGTCTGATCCGTCGGGAGTCACTGGATGGCGGATGCCTTCAGCTCGTGGCTCAGGGGTTAGAATTCCGGGCTTTCACTGCCGTGGCCCAGGGTTCAATCTCTGCTCAGGGACCTGAGATCGTGAAGCTCTTCGGAGTAACCACAGACAGATAAATGAAGGCACCGCCCCGCTGTTGGAGAGCTTCATTAGGCAGGTGGGTGGGGCGCTGGAGTGACTGTGTTGCTTGGTGGTGTTCAGTCATGTCCGACTGTTTGAGAGTCTGTGGACTGCAGCACGCCAGGCCTCCCTGTCCATCACCAACTCTCAGAGTTCACCCAAACCCATGGCCATCGAATCGGTGATGTCATCCAACCACCTCATCCTCTGTCGTCCCCTTCTCCTCCCGCCCTCAATCCCTCCCAGCATCAGGGTCTTTTCCAACGCGTCGGCTCTTCGCATCAGGTGGCCAAAGGATTGAAGTTTCAGCTTCAGCATCAGTCCTTCCCATGAATATTTGGGACTGATCTCCTTTAGGATGGACTGGCTGGATCTCCTTGCTGCCCAAGGGACTCTCAAGAGTCTTCTCCAGCACCGCAGTTCTAAAGCATCCATTCATCGGCGCTCAGCTTTCTTTATGGTCCGTACATGGCCACAGGAGAAACCATGACAGGGCAGCTGCCTTTTGGGAAATATCCTGGCCATGCTCATGGAGTCAGGATTCCCTTTGAGAGGTGGTGTCTGAGCCCCCCGGCCGTCTGATTAACCGTCGGGTCGAGCCTCAGGGATCTCTGCCCCGGGAGGAATGTCTGTTCTGTGGTTCCCTTAGTACTGGCGTGTCTCTCACCCAGGAGAGGCAGAAATCACACCTCCCGGTGGCGCTTCCTGCAGCCAGCCATGCTCAGCCACGGGTGACATTGCCCCCTGGGGGACACTTGGCACTGCCTGGAGTCATTTTTGGTTGTCACCTGGGGCCTTGGGCTTCCAGGCCGGGGCCTGGGGCTTCCCCCATGGCTCAGTTGGTAAAGAATCCGCCTGCAATGCGGGAGACCTGGGTTCGATTCCTGGGTTGGAAAGATCCCCTGGAGAAGGGACAGGCTACCCACTCCAGTATTCTGGCCTGGAGAACTCTATGGACTGGTAAAGTCCACGGGGTCGCAAAGAGTCGGACACAACTGAGCGACTCTCACTTTTCCAGGGATGCAGCTCGGTGTTTTCTAAGGCTCAGGACGCCCCACAGAGCAGGCTGTCTGTCATCCGGGCTCAAAGGCCAGCACTGCTGCGGCTGAGAGCGCTAGAGACGCCATTTATCGGTGTACCTGTCGAATCTGTCCGTGTGTCCGTCCATCCATTTGTCTGTTTATCAGTGTAACTATCATCTATTTTTACATATCCTATCTTCTATTTCTCTGTATAATTATTATCAGTCCCATACCTATTTTTCTTACCTCTAACTGTCTCTCTCATCTGTCTCTCTAATCATCATCTCTTCCTGTGGTCCATGTATCTAATTATCATCAGTCATCTATCCATCTGGTGCATGCTAAGTCTCTCAGTTGGGTCTGACTCTTTGAGACTTTTTGAGACTCTTTGCGACTATGGGCTATGGACCGTAGCCCGCCAGGCTCCTCTGTCAGTGTGATTCTCCAGGCAAAAATACTGAAGTGGGCAGCCACCCCTTTTTCCCAGGGGATGTTTCCCAACCCAGGCTAGTTTTATCTTGAAAATCCCTCTGGGACGTCCCTGGCAGTTCAGGGCTAAGACTCTAAGCTCCCAATGCATAGGGGCCCCGGTCCCATCCCTGGACAGAAAATTAGATCCCATGTGCCAACCATCTGGCACAGCCATAAATAAAAATATATACATATGTATATATATATATATATATACATATGTATATATTTAAAATCCGTCCTAAATAGCTCTTTTCGGAGGGTAAGGGGGTATGAGGTTTGATGCTATGACCTCCCACGCACCAGCCCGAGTCCTTTTAAACTCAGGTTCCCGGGAAGTCGGCCGCGTGGTGAGCCCAGAGCACATGTGGGATTGATTAGAAACTGCCGGGCCTGCTAAAGAAAGCAGATGGGAAACAGATCTTGTGTTCCAAGCCCCGTCGTTAGGCCCTGCGGGGAAAAACAAAGCTGGTGGAAATAACTGCTTCGGGAGAGTTCGTTTGCGTCTCCCACACCCCATCCCCCCTGACACTGAGCCCCTGGAATCAGTATCTTCGCAGGGATGTGAACCTCGGGGGGCGGGGCTATACAGTGATGAGGCGGGGCTCTAGAGTGGCGGGGCGGGGCTAGACCTTGGACAGACCGTGATGGGGCGGGGCTAGAACGTGGCAGGGGCAGGGCTAGGACGTACCGGGCGGGGCTAGACTGTGATGGGGCGGGGCTAGGAAGTGGTGGAGGCGGGGCTACACAATAGCAGGGGTGGGGCTAGACGGGGATGGACGGGGCTAGGCCGTGACGGGGCGGGGCTAGGCCGTGACGGGGCGGGGCTAGACCGCGACGGGGCGGGGCTAGACCGCGACGCACTCGACAGTGGGCGGGGGAGGTAGGCTGTTGGCTGCAGCCCTTCCGGAGACCAGGAGGAGGCTGGTAGACCCCAGCCAGGCCTGCAGGACACGATCGGCTTCACGCCGAAGGGGCGGAGGGCCCCTGGGTGGAATCCGCCTGGCCTGTGAGTCACGCTCAGGGCTCTCCAAAGAGCGCCACACCCATGACAACCAGGGTCCGCTTCCCCCATGACCTCGAGTCATCGAAGATGTCGTTATTCATTGGCTCAGTCCTTTCCGACTCTCTGCGACCCCATGGACTGCAGCGCGCCAGGCCTCCCTGTCCGTCGCCAACTCGCAGAGCTTACTCAAACTCGTGTCCATTGAGTCGGTGATGCCATCCAACCATCTCATCCTCTGTCGTCCCCTTCTCCTCCTGCCTTCAATCTTTCCCAGCATCAGGATCTTTGCCAGTGAGTCAGTTCTTCGCCTCAGGTGGCCAAAATATTGGACTTTCAGCTTCAACATCAGTCCTTCCAATGAACACCCAGGACTGATCTCCTTCAGAATGGACTGGTTGGATCTCCTTGCTGGCCAAGGGACTCTCAGGAGTCTTCTCCAACACCACAGTTCAAAAGCATCTGTTCTTTGGCGCTTAGCATTGTTTATCATGAGAAGCATCTGCAAATGGAAGGAGGTTGCTGGAATGAGAAGTGGACACGGAATGGGGTGGGGGCAGTTGGTTTGTTTCCAGAGCCAGTGGGAGAAGGGGCGCACCCTGGCTTCCTACTGCCAGCAGCCTGGCTCTGGAGGCTTCTAGTCCCCAGAGGCAGCCAGATGCCCTTTTTGGAAAACACCCGGGTACTGCCCAGGCTGTTGTGCAATTAGGGAGAGACCGGGACGAGATAAGTAGCAGAGGCTCAGATCAGGGAGCGGCTGGACGCTCCGGTTTGAGAAGATTGTTGAGGGGTTTGCCTGGAGCTCCAGGGACGAGCCTGGTGAGAGACGCTTGTAAGCTGTCAGGAGCTGATTGTATGGGCCTCCCTGGTGGCTCAGATGGTAAAGAGTCAGCCTGCGAGGCGGGAGACCTGGGTTTGATCCCAGGGTCTGGTAGATCTCCTGGAGAAGGGCATGACCACCCACTCCAGTATTCTTGCCTGGAGAATCCCCATGAACAGAGGAACCTGGTGGGCTATAGTCCATGGGGTCATAAAGAGTCAGACACAACGGAGGGACAAACACTGTCACTTTGATAACCTAGGATCGAACAGTCTGTGAAGAAAGAAGAGATACATGTATATGTATAGAAAAATAATTATGTATAACTGAATCAGTTTTCTGTACACTTGAAAGTAACACAATAGCGTAAATCAACTGTGAAAGTATTCGTCACTCGTTTCAGTTCGGTTCAGTTCAGTCACTCAGTTGCGTCCAACTCTTTGCAACCCCGTGGACTGCAGCACAGCAGGCCTCCCTGTCCATCACCAACTCCCAGAGCCTACTCAGACTCACGCCCATCAAGTCGCTGATGCCATCCAACCATCTCGCCCTCTGCTGGCCCCTTCTCCTCAGTCGTGTCTGACTCTCTGCGACCCCGTGGACTGTAGCCCACCCGGCTCCTCTGTCCATGGGGTTCTCCAGGCTAGAATGCTGGAGTGGGTTGCTGTTTCCTTCTTCGGGGGAATCTTCCAGACCCAGGGATCAAACCGGGGTCTCCTTCGTCTCAGGCAGATTCTTTACCAGCTGAGCTACCGGGAAGCCCAGAAATCAACTATACTTTGATTTTAAAAAGGATGAGGGTGCAGTTATCTTCCTTCACGGATCTCTTGTTGTGGGCGTTCCTGCTGGGAAAGCTAGGAATAAGACGTTGTTTGGACAGACACACTCCTGGGGAGCTGGAGAGAGGTGCGGAACTCTTCTTCTCTGCTGAGCTCGGGGTGGTAGGAGTGGGGTTGGCGGGGAGATATCTGGGCAGCTGGGGCAAAGGAAAGCTGGGTGGCCGCCTGTTCCATCTCGCTGTGACTGACGCCCTGTATGTTCTCGCAGGTGAGAATGGGGACTTTGATTTGGCTGATGCTCTCGATGACCCCGGTAAGTGCGTCTGGCAGCCCGCCTCAGCTACTCCACGCTCCGGGTTGGGTGGGGCTGGGATTCCTTCCTAAGGACAACTTCCTAAGGAAAAAACAGGAAGGTTGACTCCACCCCTCAACCTCCACACAGCTCCAGGAAACACTGCGGGGCTTGCATTTGCTCCAGGGGCCGCTGGTGGGCTTGCATGTGAAGGGACCTTTTCTCCTTTGAGTCCCCCGCCCCCTCGAACACGGAATGGAATTTGTGCCGGTACCTGGCGCACTGCAGTCCAAAGGGTCGCAAAGAGTCGGACACCGCTGAGCGACTGAACTGAACTGATCATATCTTTGTTAGTGCCTTGAGATTTTCTTTCTTTTTTTAATTAGGACTTTACTGATTGTTTCTTTGAGCTCCACAAAACCCCTTGGGGCTTATCACACGTGTGTTCTTTGTCCACAGAGCCCACGAAGAAGCCAAGCTCAGGTGAGTGACTACCTGACTCCGGGGAGTGGACAGAAGCCAGGCTGCCCCACCGCAAGCTGAGGTTCTGGAAGCAGTTTATCGCATCTTCCCAGGATGCTCCGTGGTGAAGAATCCGCCTGCCAGTGCAGGAGATGAGAGCTCCTCCCCCGGGGTCAGGAAGATGCTCTGGATGAGGACATGGCAACCCACTCCAGTGTTCTGGCCTGGAGAATCCCCATGGACGGAGGAGCCTGGCGGGCTACCGTCCGTGGCGTTGCAAAGGGTCGGACTGAGCGACTAAACCACAGCGAGGATAGGGCCGTGGAGGGTGTGACTGATGGACAGATGTTTAAAGCAAGCCCACGTCCTTCACGAAATGAATCGCAAAAATCACAGGGAGGTGCCATTCCCATTAGGATGGCTAAAATCGAAATATGGATGAAAGCCAGNACACAGCTCCAGGAAACACTGCGGGGCTTGCATTTGCTCCAGGGGCCGCTGGTGGGCTTGCATGTGAAGGGACCTTTTCTCCTTTGAGTCCCCCGCCCCCTCGAACACGGAATGGAATTTGTGCCGGTACCTGGCGCACTGCAGTCCAAAGGGTCGCAAAGAGTCGGACACCGCTGAGCGACTGAACTGAACTGATCATATCTTTGTTAGTGCCTTGAGATTTTCTTTCTTTTTTTAATTAGGACTTTAATGATTGTTTCTTTGAGCTCCACAAAACCCCTTGGGGCTTATCACACGTGTGTTCTTTGTCCACAGAGCCCACGAAGAAGCCAAGCTCAGGTGAGTGACTACCTGACTCCGGGGAGTGGACAGAAGCCAGGCTGCCCCACCGCAAGCTGAGGTTCTGGAAGCAGTTTATCGCGTCTTCCCAGGATGCTCCGTGGTGAAGAATCCGCCTGCCAGTGCAGGAGATGAGAGCTCCTCCCCCGGGGTCGGGAAGATGCTCTGGATGAGGACATGGCAACCCACTCCAGTGTTCTGGCCTGGAGAATCCCCATGGACGGAGGAGCCTGGCGGGCTACCGTCCGTGGCGTTGCAAAGGGTCGGACTGAGCGACTAAACCACAGCGAGGATAGGGCCGTGGAGGGTGTGACTGGTGGACAGATGTTTAAAGCAAGCCCACGCCCTTCACGAAATGAATCGCAAAAATCACAGGGAGGTGCCATTCCCATTAGGATGGCTAAAATCGAAATATGGATGAAAGCCAGCGTTGACGGGGGTGTGGAGACTTTGGAACGTTTAATGTGTTCCCGATGGGGATAGAAAATTGTGCAGCGTCCACAGAAAACAGCACGTCCGCAGAATTTCCCTGTGTGTGTGTGTGTTAGTCGCTCAGCCGTGTCTGCCTCTGTGCGACTCCATGTACCAGACTCCTCTGTCCATGGGAGTCTCCAGGCAAGAATACTGGAGTGGGTTGCCATTTCTTCCTCTAGGGGACCTTCCCAACTCAAGGACCAAACCCAAGCCTTCAAGGAATAGACAGTCTTTGTTTGCTTCTTACATACCTTATAAATGCTAAACAGTTTGGTAAGTGTGTGGATGTAGTTTTTTCAAGTTTCTAAATTTTCAGGCTCTGCTTCTAGTGTCTAAGTAGTTTTAAGCTGATCAATGATAATCTATATTTCGTGAGCACCAACTGTGAATAAAATTTAAAATCTATTGTCAAGCTGATATTCTTGTTTTATAAGCTGCTTCTGATGGAAGGACATTTTTCTCTTCTTAACATGCAATGTCGTTTTTCCCCACAGGTATCTACCCCAACCCGAGGCCCCCGTACCACCCACAGCCTGGAAATCCCGACAACAGTGGAAGTAAGTATGTTCTTTCGTTTCGAAACAGCTTTGAACCTGCCCACTGGAACTCAGGGAAGGTCATGGGGGCTGAAAGAAGCCTTTGTCATTCAGTCGCTCAGTCATGTCCGACTCTTTGCAACCCTGTGGGCTGAAGCACGCCGATCTTCCCTGCCTTCATTATCTCCCAGAGTTTGCTCATATTCATGTCCACTGAGTCGCTGATGCCATCCAACCATCTCATCCTCCATCGTCCCCTTCTCCTCCCACCTTCAGTTCTTTCCCAGCATCAGAGTCTTTTCCAGTGAGTCAGTTCTTCGCATCAGGTGGCCAGAGGATTGGAGCTTCAGCTTCAGCATCAGTCCTTCCAGTGAATATTCAGGACTGATTTCCTTTAGGATGGACTGGTTGGATCTCCTTGCAGTCCAAGGAACTCTCAAGAGCCTGCTCCAGCCCCATAATTTGAAAACATCACTTCTCCAGCGCTCAGCCTTCTTTACGGTGCAACTCTCACATCCATATATGACTACTGGAAAAATCATAGCATTGACTAGACGGACCTTTGTCAGCAAAGTAATGTCTCTGCTTTTGAACACACCATCTAGGTTTATCATAGCTTTTCTTCCAAGGAGCAAGCATCTTAATTTCACGGCTGCAGTCACCATCTGCAGTGATTCGGGGGCCCAAGAAAATACATACAATACAAACCCTAAACAGTTAGTTTTGTGAGTATGTGTATATCGTTTTTTGAGGTTCTACTTCTAGTGGCTAAGTAATTTTTACCCTGTGGACGGTGACCTATTCATTGTGAGCATCAACTGTAAATAAAACATGAAATGCACAGTCACACGTATATTCTTATTCTATAAGCTGCTTCTGGCAGAAAGACATTTTTCTCTAATCACGCGATGTCATTTTCCCACAGATATCTACCCCAAGCCAAGGCCCCCGTACCACCCACAGCCTGGAAATCCCAACAACGGTGGAAGTAAGAATATTCATTCATTTCAAAACAGCTTTGAACCTGCCCACTGGAACTCAGGGAAGGTCATGGGGGCTAAAAGAAGCCTTTGTCGTTTTTCTGTTGCTAAGTTGTCTGTGACTCTTTGCGACCCCAGGGACTATAGCACGCCAGGCCTCCGTGTCCATCACCATCTCCCGGAGTTTGCTCAGAGTCATGTCCATCGGGTCAGTGATGCCATCCAATCATCTCATCCTCTGTCGTCCCCTTCTCTTCCCGCCTTCAATCTTTCCCAGCAACAGGGTCTTTTGCAATGAGGTCTTTTGCATCAGGTGGCCAAAGGATTGGAGTTTCAGCTTCAGCATCAGTCCTTCCAATGACTATTCAGGACTGATCTCCTTTAGAATGGACTGGTTGGATCTCCTTGCAGTCCAAGGGACTCTCAAGTGTCTTCTTCAACAGCACAGTTCCAAAGCACTGTGAACTTGGGCGCTCAGCCTTCTTTACGGTCCACCTCTCACACCCTTACAAGACCATTAGAAGAACCAGAGCTTTGTGTATACAGACCTTTGTCCGCAAAGTGATGTCTCTGCTTGTCTAATGGGGGGTGTTTCTTGCTACAGTGTTTTTGGGAAACGTTGAGTTAAACATAGTTTCAGGTTTGGGAGGGGACCGTGTGTGACTCAGAGCTCCAGCGGCTGACACATTTCAGAGCAGAGGAAGGTTGCTTTCTGGCTTTTGTTTTTAAAGCCTGCTAGAATCCAGTGCCTTTAAAATGGTGGTGGTGGCCTTGAGTTGTGAATTTCTATTTCCTGTGAGTTACGTGGGGTTCCTAGGCGGGTAAAGAACCCGCCTGCCAACACAGGAGACTTAAGACATGAGGTTTCGATCCCTGAGTCCGGAACAATCCCCTGGAGGAGGGCATGGCAACCCACTCTAGTGTTCCTGCCTGGAGAATCCCCATGGACCGAGGAGCCTGACGGGGCTACAGTCCACGGGGTCGCAGAGAGTCGGACACGACTGAGCAACTTAGTACATACGCATAGTAGATTCATTTTGCCATACATCAGAAATGAACACACACAAGCGAAGTAACTGTGTGTGTGCCAGTGTGCAGGTATGTGCTTTACCGTCTGAGCCACTAGGGATGCAACGATACTCCAGTAAAAACTAATGCTTAAAAAGAGCTTTATGCTTGGGGATTCTGAGCACCAGAGATTCGTGGAAGCGATAAACTGCAAACATAAATTAGCCAGAGCGTCATTTTGTAACCGGCCTTTTGTATTGTGTGAAGCTGTCCCTCTTTTCCTGAAGTCACGTGTTTCCCGACAGATATCTATCCAAGGCCGAAGCCGCCGCCTCCTCGCCCGCAGCCTGGTAACAGTGGAGGTGAGTCCTCAGAACTAAGACGCCTTCCGGAACATGTTTTGGAGAATTTGGTCCTCGATGGTGAAAGACGCATTGCATTGGAAATATGCAGAAGCTCTTTTTTTTTTTTTTAAGCAATTCTTTTTCAAGAGTCCTATATCTATATTCATGTTGGCTGTACCAGGTCTTGGTTTCGACCCGTGGATCTTTCGGCCCGGGTTCTCCAATTGTGGAACTCCTCCCCACCCCCGCCCTCCGCCATCAGCTGGCCACGCGCCCCTGATGCGTGGGCTTGGGTGTGCAGGGGGCTCCCCGGACCGCGGGCTCTGACCGTCCTCTGCTCTGTCCACAGGCTTCCTGAGCGACTCGGACCTCATCGACGGCGGCCGCTACCCACCCAGGCCACCCGCAGGTGTGTGCGGGCTTCTGTGATCCCACCCCAGACCCCGCAGGACAGGGGGTGGGCTGTGGACTCTCCCCTGCAACCTCTGGGGGGCGGGAGGGGGGCGCGTCCCTGAAGCTGTCCACTCCTGCGGCCTGCAAGGTGGGCGGAACCGGCCACAGGGCCGATGCTGCTTAGAAGTGGGGGTGGTCTCCACGTAGTATGTGTGTCTGCGTGCGTGTGTGTACACGTATACGTAACCTCCACTGACACGCGTGCGTATATACATGTCCGTGTCCATGTGTCTGTCTATAGACACATATCTATATGTGTAGCTACATTTCTACCACATGCATGTCGATCTGTATCTGTATCTCTAACTTTATCCATGTGTATCTGTGTGTACATTGCCCATATCTGTGTTTATAGCTGTATGCATATCTGTCTATATCTGTACCTATGTCTACATGTACATCGATCTATATCTATCTTTATCTGTATGTATATCTGAATATATATTTACATACATATGTTTATCTCTAGGTATATGTGTATCTATATCTCTCCATATATATTTATATCTATAGCTCTATGCATGTCTATCTGTATCTATTCCTATATCTATGTGTACATCGATGTATATCTGTGTTTGCCTGCCTGCATCTCTGAATATATATTTATGTATATCTGTTTCTCTGTAGGGATGTGTGTACCTATCTCGATATCTGCACACGTATATCTATAGCTATGTCTGTCCTGTGCTCAGTCGCTCAGTCGTGTCCACTCTTTGCGACCCCATGGGCTCTAGCCCACTAGGCTCCTCTCTCCATTTGATACTGGACAGGGCATCCCAGGCAAGAATTCTCGTCCAGGAAAGAATACTGAAATGGGTTGCCGTGCCCTCCTCCAGGGGATCTTCCCAACCCAGGGATCGAACCCAGGTGTCCTGCATTGCGGGCAGATTCTTCACCAGCTGAGCCGCCAAGGGAGCCCAAGAATACTGGAGTGGGTAGCCTATCCCTTCTCCGGGGGATCTTCCCGACCCAGGAATCAGACCGGAGTCTCCTGCATTGCAGGCGGATTCTTTACCAGCTGAGCTATCAAGGAAGCCCACCTATCTGTCTATGCCTGTACCTATTTGCATGTCTGTATCTGTCTGCAGCTCTACCTGCATCTATATCTGTATGGGACAGAGGAGCCTGGCGAGCTGTAGTCCACGGCGTCACAGAGAGTCGGACACGGATGAGTCACTGAACGCACACACACACACCTCTCTCTCTTTACACAGATGGTGTGTCTATACAAACCTTTGCAGATGTGTCTCTGTGTATCTTCCCCCCCCAAAATGCACATTTAATATGATACAGTTGATGTATAGCATGATAGAACTGGGTCCCTGGAGGTGGGGGGTTAGCCTGTCTTACTTTGAAGCCCTAGATTGGCATTGGGGGGGGACATGCGTAATGTCTGAAAACACACAGCTTTCTGAAGGGCTCTCTGTGGCATGAGTTTTTCCATCCAGAAGCCATGACTCTGGGGGAGGGACTCCCCGGAGCATTTCCTGGAAGGTCCTCAGCTTTTCCACCACACAGGGCTCCAGACGACTCAGTGGAGAAGGCCCTGACGCTGGGAAAGATTGAGGGCGGGAGGAGAAGGGGGCGACAGGGGATGAGATGGCTCGATGGCATCACCGACTCGATGGACACGAGTTTGAGCAAGCTCCGGGAGGTGGTGATGGACAGGGAGGCCAGGCGTGCTGCGGTCCACGGGGTCACAAAGAGTCGGACACGAAAGAGCCACTGGACAGCAAGCACTCTTTTTGGAGGTGACGGTTGGGTCCGGCTTTGGTGCCAGCCGGGCGGACGCCTGCTGGACCCCAAGGTCCACGCTCCGAATGGCCATCACATCCCTCTTCTCTCCCGCAGGAGGCGGCGGAGGCGGGTACCAGCCGGGCCACGACAGCTACGGTAACACACCCACTACACGCAGCGCTGGGGCCCGTGGGGGTGGCGGGGCTGGGTGGGCTTTTCCGGGGCTCCCATTAGAGCTTCCTCCTGGGTCTCGGGTGTCGGCCGCTTCACTGCTGACCCTCAGCTTGGCTTCGTCCAGGTGTCCAGGGGCTGACCCCACACCCCTCTGTCCAGGTAACAAGACACAGAGACCCCGGCTGCAAACCTCACTAGGCAGAGAACAGCCCAGGATTTGCGGATTCTTTCTGTGAATAGTGCATTATGCCAAGAGCGAAAGGAATTTACCCTGGGATAAACTCCATTCTTGTCTATACCGAGCTTTTTTCAGAGCGAGGGGTAGATCTTGAACTCTCCAGAGGTTCTCTGCTGCTGTAAAGTGAACTTGGGAGCAAATTGAGCTAGAAAGGCAAAATGCACTGTGGTGTTTCTAAACTGAGGTAGAATCCACATGAAACCTGGTACAAAGTCGTCACGCGATACTTTGTAAAGATAGTTGTTGGTGCTGTTTACTGGCTGAGTCTTCTCTGACTCTCTGCGACCCTGTGGACTGTAGCCCACCAGGCTCCTCTGTCCTTGGGATTCTCCAGGCAAGAACACGGCAGTCGGTTGCCATGCCCTCCTCCAGGGGAATCTTTCTGACCCAGGGATCGAACCCGGGTCTCCTGCACTGCAGGTGGATTCTTTACCATCTTGAGGCCCCAGGGAATCGCTTTTTAAAAATTACTCCCTGGGGCCTTCCCTGGTGGTCCATTCAGTAGGACTGTGGGCTTTCACTGGCAGGATCTGAGATCGGTGCCTGGTCAGGGAATTAATATCCTGCATATCCTGCATGCAGCCAAATACAGGAAAAAAAAGAAAGAAAAAATTGCCGTCTGGACATAAGAAGGTGTGGAGAAAGGTCCTTTATTTCTCAGTCGCTGAGATGACTGTTTGCTGCCTGTGGGGCATGCTTCCTGGCCTGGGGGACTGGAGTTTTCCCCTGGAGGCATTAAGAAGTGGGGTTTTGAGCTCAAGCAAGCCCCGTCTCTCTGCAGCTGGGGGTCAGCGTGCCCTTGGCATTAGCAGAGCTGCTGGACTTGCAAGGTGAGCTCAGCCCCACTCGGTGCTGCCAGGCAATGTCCCTGGGTATGCTGGTCTTTTCCTCTGGCTGGGGGAGAATCAGGGTGGGGCTTTTGCCCGGATGTCACAGCCTCTGCTTCGGGGTTCTGTCTTTCTCGAAGCTTCCTTTGGGGATGTCCGTGGCATTTCCGAGCCTTACTTTCCTCTTCACGTGGCCTTTCTGTCCTGCAGGACGAGGAGGGCGCTACAGACCCGGCTCCCCTGGCATTAATTATGGTAAAGGAGGTCTTTCGTAAAAGCCAAACCAGGAGAAGTTCTCCTGCTGAGGAGCTAACCCCCGCGTGGTGGGCGCTGCCTGACCGCCTGGGTCTCTGATCAGCGTCCTCACTGTGCACCAAAGCTGGGGAAGGGTTTGCATGGGACGTGGGTCACAATCCTTCCAAGAAATGCAGGCTTGGTCATGCGTGTTACTGCCTGTGCACACGCATGTGGAGATGTGTGTGTCCCTGCACGTGCATGTGTGCGCATGTGGCTGGGAGGGCGCTTGCGTTTACACATGTGGACATATGTCCACATGTGCCTTCACGCCGTGTGTCTTGCATGCATGTGTGTGAATCTGAAACACATGTGCACGTGTGTGTGCGCTGTGGGTGTGCGGGTCAGGGTGGATGTGTGCATGTGGGCATATGTGCAGCTCTTGTGTATTCATGTGTACATGTGCGGGTGTGTAGTGTGCACACGCATGTGGAGATACTCACGTGTGTGTCCACGCTCATCTCCACACAGGCACAGTGCCTGTGTTGCTTGTGTGGATGCCTGCCTGTGTGTGCACATGGCTGTGCCGATGCGTGTGTGTGGACGTGTGCTTGTGTTGTACATACGTGCATATGTGTATACGCGGGTGTGCTGGTATGCATGTGGATGTGCCAGTGTGTTGTATGTGCATGTCTGTATGTATGTGGAGTGTTGCATGTGTGGAGCTGTGTACATGTATGCATACGGATGTGTGTTGTGGGGTGTTGTGTGTTTCATGTACATACATGTGTTTATATGGGTGTGGTGTGTGGGATATGTGTGCATGTGATGCATGCATGTACATGCATGTATATGGCTGTGTGTTGCGAGGATGTTGAGTGTGCACGCATGTGGTCTGTGTTGCATATGTACATGTATGTATATGAGTGTGTGTTGTGTATGTGTGGTGTGTTGCATGTATGTACATCGTGCATATGGGTATGTGGATGTATTGGGTGTGTGTGTGTGTGGTGTGTTGCATGTATGTGCATGCGTGTGTGTGGGTGTGTGTTGTGTCTGTGCATGTGTGTATATGGGTGTGTGTGTTTGTAGTATGTGTGATGTGTGTGTACATGTGTTTATATGGTTATGTGCATATGTGTGGTGTGTGTATGCACATGTGTGTATATGAGCGTATGTGTGATGTGTGTGCGCACGTGTATGTATGTGGGATATGTGTATGGGTGTGTGTAAGTATGTGGGATGTGTGCATGTGTGTGTGTGTGTGATGTGTGTGCATGTGTGTATATGGGTGTGGGGGATTTGTGTGTGTGCACATATGTGTGTATGGGTGTGTGTGTATGTGGGATGTATGTGCATGTGTGTATATGGGTGTGGGGGGATTTGTGTGTGTGCACATGTGTGTGTATGGGTGTGTGTATGTGGGATGTTGTGTGCATGTGTGTATGTATGTGGGATGTGTATGCATGTGTGTATATGGGTGTGGGGGGATTTGTGTGTGTGCACATGTGTGTGTATGGGTGTGTGTGTATGTGGGATGTGTGTGCATGTGTGTATATGGGTGTGTGTGGGGGATGTGTGTGTGCACGCATGTGTGTTTACGGGTGTGTGGGGGGGGTGTGTGTGTGCATGTGTGTATATGGGAGTGTGTGTATGTGGGATGTGTGTGTGCATGTGTGTATGTGGAATGTGTGTGTGCATGTGTGTATGTGGGTGTGCACGCGTGGTTCTTGTGCACGCCTTTGCGTGTATCCCTATGCCCTGAGGTGACAGCCTCACCGCGGTCCCCTCCCCGGCTTGGAGGTGTAATGCCCACTTGCCGGCACCAGGCAGCCCGTGACCAGCTCTTCCGAATACCGTGTGACCGTGTGCTTGTCCCCTTCCAGGTGGAGACGGCTACTCCACGCAGGGCAACCTGCCAGGTACGGCCCGGGGGCGGGGCTTCCGGCCTTCCGAGGGCGGGGCTCTCCACGTGACTGCAGAGGGGCCGGGGCAGGCGTGGTATTGTTTCCACGGAGGGCGTTCAGGGACCACCTTCTCTCTCTGTGTGGGCGTTCAGAAGCTCCTTCCGGGTGGGGTCTGTCCCATGGGGGTCAGAGAAGGAGACCTGGGGACCCACTCGGAGCCGAAAGATGCCTGGGGCTCTGGGGACCGACTGGGAGCTGCAAGATGCCTGGGGCTCTGGGGACCGACTGGGAGCTGAAAGATGCCTGGGGCTCTGGGGACCGACTCGGAGCTGCAAGATGCCTGGGGCTCTGGGGACCGACTCGGAGCTGCAAGATGCCTGGGGCTCTGGGGACCGACTCGGAGCTGAAAGATGCCTGGGGCTCTGGGGACCGACTCGGAGCTGAAAGATGCCTGGGGCTCTGGGGACCGACTCGGAGCTGAAAGATGCCTGGGGCTCTGGGGACCGACTCGGAGCTGAAAGATGCCTGGGGCTCTGGGGACCGACTCGGAGCTGAAAGATGCCTGGGGCTCTGGGGACCGACTCGGAGCTGAAAGATGCCTGGGGCTCTGGGGACCGACTCGGAGCTGAAAGATGCCTGGGGCTCTGGGGACCGACTCGGAGCTGAAAGATGCCTGGGGCTCTGGGGACCGACTCGGAGCTGAAAGATGCCTGGGGCTCTGGGGACCGACTCGGAGCTGAAAGATGCCTGGGGCTCTGGGGACCGACTCGGAGCTGAAAGATGCCTGGGGCTCTGGGGACCGACTCGGAGCTGAAAGATGCCTGGGGCTCTGGGGACCGACTCGGAGCTGAAAGATGCCTGGGGCTCTGGGGACCGACTCGGAGCTGAAAGATGCCTGGGGCTCTGGGGACCGACTCGGAGCTGAAAGATGCCTGGGGCTCTGGGGACCGACTCGGAGCTGAAAGATGCCTGGGGCTCTGGGGACCGACTCGGAGCTGAAAGATGCCTGGGGCTCTGGGGACCGACTCGGAGCTGAAAGATGCCTGGGGCTCTGGGGACCGACTCGGAGCTGAAAGATGCCTGGGGCTCTGGGGACCGACTCGGAGCTGAAAGATGCCTGGGGCTCAGGGGACCGACTCGGAGCTGAAAGATGCCTGATGCTCTGGGGACCGACTCGGAGCTGAAAGATGCCTGATGCTCTGGGGACCGACTCGGAGCTGAAAGATGCCTGGGGCTTTGGGGACCGACTGGGAGCTGCAAGATGCCTGGGGCTCTGGGGACCGACTCGGAGCTGAAAGATGCCTGAGGTTCTGCGAGCGCGCTCCGGTGCTGCGAGCTCCTGCTGCCCACCGCCGGCACCCGTTTCGTTGACCACAGCTGACCGCAAGCCTCGAAGGAGAGCAGCAGAGAAACCATAGCCTTCACCCCCGGAGAAGGCCCCAGCAGTGCCCCGCCCGCCCCGTCACAGGTGCGCAGGGAAGGCCTGGGATCCAGCCAGTGGGCATCGGCCGAGTGTCGCTGGGATGGCGGAGGCCAGCCTCTCGGGGATCTGGAAGCTGACACCAGTGCAGGGCGACAGTGGGCCTGCCCGGCTGACCCCAAGGCTTTGAGAAGAAGAAAGGGACAGAGCTGTCTTTCTAACCCGTCAGGCCCAGGACCAGGGCGGGGCCACAGCATTGCCGTTTGCAGGACGTATTGCCGTTTGCAGGACGTATTGCCATTTCCGGGATGCGTGGGTGTTTGCGGGATGTTTGCGAAGGCCGCGGGTGCTTTCCTTCGCGTGGACTGGAGGTAGGGGAGGAGAGGTGCTCCCCAGACAAGAATCAGGTCTGACACACGGATTTGTGGAGTCCGTGGCAAGACAGGGGCTTCCCTGATAGCTCAGTTGGTGAAGAATCCGCCTGCGATACAGGAGACCCCGGTTCGACTCCTGAGTTGGGAAGATCCCCTGGAGCAGGGATGGGCTACCCACTCCAGTATTCTTGGGCTTCCACGGTGGCTTAGCTGGTAAAAAATCCGCCTGCAGTGCAAGAGCCCCTGGTTCAATTCCCTTGTTGAGAAGATCCCTTGGAGATGGGAATGGCTACCCACTCCAGTATTCTGGCCTGGAGATTCCCATGGACAGAAGAAGCCTGGTGGGGCTACAGTCCGTGGGGTCACAAAGAGTTTGACACGAATGAAGCGGCTAAGACTTTTTCACTTTCGCCAGGACGGAGGACTCACCCAGGATTGGGGTGGGCTGGAAGACAGAATGACTGCTCCTGGATGGGACATCTCCAAGGCACGTCTACAGATGTGTGTGGGAGTCGGGCAGAACAGGAGAGAGCGGCGTTGTGCTGGCTTTCACTGAACGGACCCCCAGGAACTGTACTATTTGTGGGGCCAGAGTATGGAATGTGATGGATGTGGGGGCTCCAGGGGTAACTGGCCGGATGACCCCTGGGCTGCTCTGCACTTTATACACGCATTCCCTTGGACGGCAAGGAGACCCACTCAGTCCATCCTGAAGGAAATCAGTCCTGAGTATTCACTGGAAGGACTGATGCTGAAGGATGCGAAGAGCTGACTCATTGGAAAAGACCCTGATGCTCGGAAAGATTGCAGGCAGGAGAAGGTGACGACCGAGGATGAAATGGTTGGATGGCATCACCCACTCAATGGACAGGAGTTGGAGCAAGCTCCGGGAGATGGTGAAGGACAGGGAGGCCTGGCGTGCTGCAGTCCATGAGGTCGCACAGAGTTGGATGCAACTGAGCCACTGAAGAACATAAGTCATCATTTTCTGTCCCCAAATATACAAATTCATCCAAACACAGCCATTAAATTAAATATACATATATCTATATCTTCTGTACAAAACCGTTGGATGCCCCAGATCGATCAGACGTGGTTAGTAAGCGCCCTTTACATGAAGCAGGATGCATCCCTTGAGCTCCTTCGGTGAATTCCATCCTTTTCCCATGAATAGGAGGGCGGGGAGGGCCGGGGGCGGGGGTGAGTGGGGAGTCGCTGGCAATACACGCTGTCCCCACTGGCGCTGTTTTTCCTGAGACCGCCTTGTGCCCCTGCATTTCCGCAGGCGACACGATTGCGAAAATTGCATCTCCCATCGTCTCCGTGGTGGTGGTGACGCTGATCGGGGCGGCGGTCAGCTACTATAACCGGAGGAGAAACTGTCTCAGGACAAACGGCAAGTCTTTCCCCCCACCCCCAACTGTGTCTGCCTTAACTGGTAAAGCCTGATTTTTAAAAAAATATATACATGAGTAAATGAAAAACAGGCAGACCCACAGATACAGGCAAGCTAGTCGTACCCAGCGGGGAGATGGTAAGATGTAGAGGGCAGCGGTTAGATGGAGCGGAGGGGATTAAAAAGAACCAGCTAAACGGCAACCCGCTCCAGTATTGTTGCCTGGAGAATCCCATGGACAGAGGAGCCTGGTAGGCTGCAGTCCATGCGGTCGCAAAGAATTAGACATGGCTGAGCGACTAACACTTACTTACCACGTACAAAGTAAATAAGCTACAAGGGTATATTGTTTGGAACATCCCCGGCTACATTAGAGCCAGTATTTCATAAGGATATTAAACGTGTGCTAAGTCACTTGCGTCTTGTCTGACTCTTTGTGACCCCGTGGACTGTAGCCGGCCAGGCTCCTCTGTCGGTGGGATTCTCCAGGCAAGAACACTGGAGTGGGCTGCGGTTTCCTCCTCCAAACTTTAAGTACAATCTATGAAACTGTGGCATCACTGTGCTGCACATGAGACTTCCCTGGTGGGCTCAGTTTTAAAGAGGCCGCCTGCCAATGCAGGAGACGCAGACTCGATCCGGGCGTCGGGAAGATCCCCTGGAGGAGGAAATGGCAACCCACGCCAGTATTCTTGCCTGGAGAATCCCATGGACAGAGAGGCCTGGTGGGCTGCAGTCCACGGGATCGCAAAGAGTCGGACACGACTGAATGGCCCAGTACGCACACACGGCCTCCAGGAAAATGAGTTTGTGCAGGGCGCGGTGGGGAGGGGGGCGGGTGTAAGGCTTCTGCTTCACCTTTGGGTCTAAGCTCCTGGGTTTGCAGAATTACAAGCGCAGGGAACTGCCCTTGGGAGCAGAGATCCTGGCTGCTGACCCAGGAAATTCCTAGAGATGTCTCCAAAGAGATGGTCGGGGAGAGATGCTTTCCTGCAGAAGCCACAGCTCAGACGTTAATCTAGATTCTCTCAAGCTGTGGTCCTGAGACCACTCATGTCGGCATCTGTCTGGGTGTTGCCGGAGTGAGGTTTCCACTGCCCGTGAGGGAAGCTATGAGATAGAGGTCTATTCCAATCGTGTGTTTGCTCTGGATTTGGGCAACGTCAAAATCTCAATAGCTGCCCTCTGCCTCCCTCTGCTGGTGGCTGGGTGGTATTGACTTACACCCTGGCCAGGAAGCGGTTTGGTCTATACAACACCTCAGCCTGAAAGTTTGCCGGGGGTGAAGCAGAGTTTCTGAAAAAAAAATAAACCCACTTACATTCTGGACCACATACCTCGTCATAGATTTTCTTGCTGAGTCGCTCAGTCGTGTCCGACTCTTTGCGACCCCATGGCCTGCAGCATGCCAGGCTTCCCTGTCCATCACCAACTCAAACTCAGGTCCATTGAGTCAGTGATGCCATCCAAACATCTCATCCTCTGCCGCCTCTACAGTGAAAAAAATTAGCAGTGCTTTAAGATCAATCCACTGAAGTTGGGGGTTTTTATCCCCCCCTAACTATGTTGTCTTGCTTTCAATGTTTCCTTGCAGAATCACGGACTATCTGAGGGCTTCCAAAGGCCACCCACCGCTCTGAGAAAGCCTCCTGTGGAACGTCCCTTTCATTCTTGGCTTCACCCGCTGCCCTGGATGGTCTTCCCTTCTGTTTGCGATAGACGCGCTGCCCCACAAAGAAGGGGGTTCCTGATTCCTCGGATACACCGATGGGAACGAGGTGGACAGCTGGATCTTGGATTGTAAAGAAACTGCTTGATCTGCGGGTTCCATTGGCCACGTGGGCTGAGAGGTTCTGAGTCTGGTCTGAGCTCTGGAATGTGTCCTGCTGGGACCACGGGCCACCGACGTGCTGAGAGAACACAGGAGCCAGGAGGATAGCTGGGGTTCTCGGGTGGGGCTGCCGTGGAGGACTTCCAAAGGATGGAAGCTGCTGCTTGGGTTTCTAGCAAGCTGGGGAGACAAGCTTAGCTGATGCTACAGGTTCCTTGAAAAAGCGA
Source organism: Oreotragus oreotragus (assembly GCA_006410675.1). Classification (NCBI taxonomy): domain Eukaryota; kingdom Metazoa; phylum Chordata; class Mammalia; order Artiodactyla; family Bovidae; genus Oreotragus; species Oreotragus oreotragus. Next base: position 199,132 of record SJYX01006138.1, on the reverse strand, counting down.
AAGTGTTCGTCGCTCAGTGGCAACCGACTCTTTGCGACCCTTGGGACTGTAGCCCACCAGGCTCCTCTGTCCACGTGGATTCTCTGGGCCACAATCTTGGAGCGGATTGCCATGCCCTCCTCCAGGGGGATCTTTCCTGATCCAGGGATCCAACCTGGGTCTCCCGCATTGCAGGCAGATTGCTTTATCATTTGAGCCACCAGGGAAACTAAATCACCTTTAGGTAACATCAGGAATCCGAACCCGTTCACCACCGCCCGTGAATCAGCAATGAATGTGTTTCTGCCCTAAAGGGCAGCATTTGAACTTTGTCTCAGCTCACAAAAGTATTATCACCTGCAGAGGATGAGGCTGGATTTCTGGAAATAAAAGTGCAAGGCCCATGATGTGGAAACCTGGTTGGGGAGGTGATCTTGGGGTGTATTTTTTTTTTTTTTTTTCCCATGAAATTGTATGCTTTCTACTTCTTTTTTTTTTTCAGAACATGGGATAGAGACTTTGAGATGTCGAGACTTTTTTGTATTAGTTTTGGTCTTGCATCCTCTGTGGGTACCAGTTCTTAACGCAACGTCAGCTCTTTCCTTAGTGTATACTTTTCTTTTTCCTGGACTAAATGTCTACCCTCAGCATCTAAAAAAGTAGCCCAGCTGCTTGCTGGGGTTTTAGTTGTTCTTCAGAGGAGAGAGTGGGTGGTTTGGGCCGACTAGTGTAAGTCTGATGGACTGAGATGAATGCTGATGGAACGTTTAGGGAGCAAAGAGGAACATGGTCATTCGAGTCTGGAATGCAGAAAGATGATGCACAGAAATCCTAGATATTCCTGCGTGGGTGCTCCCCCTTAGGTTCCTGCAGCCCAGAGTTCACTGCACCACTATCCACGGTAGCCAAAGTGTGGAACGCCTGAGAGTCCATCGATGGGGGAATGGCTCAAGTCCACCGGTCCATCAGAGGGGGAACGGCTCAAGTCCATCGGTCCATCAACGGGGGAATGTCTCAAGACGATGTGGTACACGTGAACAAATGGAATATTACTCGGCCGTGGAAAAGAATGAAACCGTGCCGCTTGCAGCCACGTGGGGGGACCTGGAGAGAGTTACAGTAAGTGAAGTAAGTCTGCAGAACACAGATGCCATACGATATCACTTACGTGCGGAATCTAAGACAACGGGTACAAATGAACTTGGTTTACAAGACAGAGATAGACGCATAGACATGCAAAACGAGCATCTGGTCACCAAAGGGGAAAGCAGGGAGGCATACATGAGGAGTCTGGGATGAAGAGATGCGTGACACCGTATGTAAAATAGATAAAACAGCAAGGTCTTACTGTATAGCGCCGGGAACTCGACTCAAAATGTGGTAATAAAATGATAGTGGAGAAGAACCTGGAAAAGAATACATGTGTTTCTCTATGAATCACTGAAACTGCCTTATGTGTTAGCCGCTCAGTCTTATCGGACTCTATGTGACCCCCATGGACTGTCCTCTGTCCATGGGATTCCCCAGGCAAGAGTACTGGAATGGGTTGCCATGCCCTCCTCCAGGGGATCTTCCTGATCAGTGATGGAACTTGGGTCTCTTGCATTGGCATTTGATTCTTTACCAAGTGAGCCACAGGAAAGTCTCTGCCTGAAAGTAACACAACATTGTAAAGTGCCTACACTCAAACAAAAAAGAAATGAGAACACCCTCTCCAAGTACAAACCACTGTATGCAAGGGTGGTGACCTACCTCCAGCTCTTAATGTAGGGAAGGCAAACCCCTCTCTCTCTCTGTCACACACACACACACACACACACACACACACACACACACACAGGTCTCCAAATTCATGCTCTGGTGTCTTGACCCTTGGGATCTCAGAGTGAAACCTTATGTGTCGAAAGACTGGGGACAGTTGTGATCAGTTAAGATGATGAGTTAGAACAGGAGGATGGCTTCTAAAGCTATGTGAGCTGTGTCTTTATAAGAGGGGAAATTCAGAGACACAGAGAGACACGAGGAGAAGAACTTGAGTGGCTTGGAGCGGGCCAGCCACAAGGCAAAGAGCTAGCGCAAGCCAGAACAGAGCCCTGTCAGAGGGTGTGCCTGCCTGCCCAGCCCTCGGTCTTGGACTTCCAGACTCTGAAACGGGGAGAAGATGCATATTTCTTGTTTCATCTGCCCAGTTTGTGAGATTCTGTTAAAGACATCCTTAAAAATCATACAGAGATGAATATATTGGGGGTACATAAGTTGTGAAGTTGTTTTTTTTTTTTCTAATTTAAACGCGAGAATGAGGAATGCATCTAGCTTGTCTATACAGGTCGCACAGGAAGCCAGGCATGATTAAACTCTGGACTCAGGCCCAGAGCGTGAGATCACAGTCCGGCTTCTCCAAGTCGAGCTGTGTGACCCTCGGCAAGTTGTGTAACCTCTCTAGGCGTCAGTCATCTCCTCCGGAAAACGAGTGTTAATGGCATCTGTCTTCCAAAGCAGTGGTGAGGCTGTGATTGTTCAGCCGCTAAGTCGTGTGCAGCTCTTTGCAGCCCCGTGGGTTGTAGCCCTCCAGGCGCCCCAGTCCATGGAAATTTCCAGGCAAGAACACTGGAGTGGGCTGCCATCTCCTTCTCCAGGGGATCTTCCCAACCCAGGGACTGAACTGCAGTCTCCTGCATGGGCAGGCGGATTCTTTACCCCTGGAGCCACCAAGGAAGTGTATCCTATATTTTGAAAGGTTTTGAATAGTCTCACCTCAGAAAGAAAGGATGATGTCACAGGGTGGAGACGTCAGACAAGGCTATGGTGATCATCCCATTGGAAAGTAGCTGCCACGGTCATCCCACTGAAGCATAGCTGCGATCGTCATCCCACTGAAATGTATCTGTGATGGTCATCCCACCGAAATGTATCATCATCCCCCTGAAATGTATCATCATCCCCCTAAAATGTATCCTCATCCCAGTGTACACTTTAAGCTTCTACAATGTTACGTGTCGATTCTATCTCAGTAAAGCTGGGGGGAAAGAGTTCTTTCTGAATTTTTTCTGCGAGTGTTTTTTCTTGGATTCTGTAGGTGTGGGGCATGTCACGAGCACACTGGATCTTTACACTGGCTCTGGCGAGACTTCCCTCTTTCTTTCCACGGAAAATTCACTAGACATTTAATATCCTGCGACAGCGCATTGTATACACACATACATATCTGGGACAGGGCAGCTCCCTTAGTGACCATGTGTTTCTGCTGACGTGATGCAATCTGACTTTCAAATTGTGCTTTCTTCTGACTGCCGCGAGTCTTGTTCATTTTGAGGACTGTTTCAGAGGATATGTGCGTGCATCTGTTCTTGTATCTTCCTTCGGGTAATTCAGTGTAGATTTGCTGGCTGTTTCTTGCGTAGGTTTGGAGGACTCCTTTATCTGTGCTCAGAAATCAGTTTCCTTGACACTTCTTGTGATCCACGTTCAAGATTTGCAGCATCTCCGGGATTTCACATGGAAGGAGCCACGGTGTGTGTGTAGCAGAATCATCTTTACTTTCAGCAAATGTTTCCTAACATTTTGTTGTTCAATTCTCTTTCTTTGTACCCTCTACCTTCTTTTATCCGCCCCCCCTCAAACATTAACTTCATTATTTTTTAAAAAAAATTTTGTATTAAGAGTATAGCCAATTAACAAACAATGTTGTGATAGCTTCAGGTGGACAGCACAGGGACTCAGCCACACATACACATGTATCCGTTCTCCCCCAAACTCCCCTCCCATCCAGGCTGCCACACAAGATTGAGCAGAGTTCCTTGTACTGGGCAGCAGGTCCTTGCTGGTTCTCCATGTTAAATACAGCAGTGTGTTCATGTCCATCCCAGACTCCCTGACTATCCCTTCCCCCATCCTTCCCCCTGGGAACCATAAGGTGATTACAGAGTATTGAGCAGAGTTCCCTGTCCTGGACAGCAGGTCCTTGCTGGTTCTCCATGTTAAACACAGCAGTGTGTCCATGTCCATCCCAGACTCCCTGACTCTCCCTCCCCCATCTTTCCCACCCCCCCCCCAATCCATAAGTTCATTCTCTAAGTCTCTGAGTCTGTTTCCGTTCTCCAAGTAAGTTCATTTGTTTCATATATTTTCAGATTCCACGTGTAAGGAACGTCATAGGATATTTCTCCTTCCGTGTCTGACTCAACGTCACTCAGCATGACACTCTCTAGGGCCATCCATTTCACTGCAAACAGCATTAACCGTCTGGCTTCTTATAAAAACTCCTTTGAAAGTGAAAGTATTAGCCACTCATTGTGTTCGACTCTTTGAGACCCCATGGACTGTAGCCTGCCAGGCTCCTCTGTCCATGAGATTCTCCAGGCAAGAATACTGGAGTGGGTTGCCGTTTCCTCCTCCAGGGATCATCCTGACTCAGGGATCGAACCTGTGTCTCCTGAGTCTCCTACATTGCAGGCAAATTCTTTACCGCTGAGCCACCTGGGAAGCCCACACATCTGGAAACAGTCACCACCATGTGGTTTTAGTATAAGCATTAGTCTTGGTGTGAAAATTCAGTACCTTTTCTGCTTTCTTTCTTTAAAATTAAAAAATGTATATATTTTTCAACTTTTGGCTGCTGTGAGTCTTTGTTGCAGTGCTCAGCCGTTGTTGTTCCATGGCGTGTAGCATCTTTGTTCCCTGACCAGGGATTGAACCTGCGTCCTCTCCATTAGAGATCGCTAACCACTGGGCAACCCTTTTGCTTTCCTTGGAGTCACAATGTGCTCAAATGCAAGTTGTGTCTGAGCCACAAGAAGCCCACTCTCACTGGTGAAAAGTCTCCTGAGATTTCCCAGCAAACAGAAGATGCAGGGAAAAGTGAATACAGGATCAAGGTGTCCAAGAGCCAGTCCCATCCCGTAAGCGCTTATTTGCAGGTCAGACTCCAGAGGGAATGATAGAGTTGACTTGTCTGATTTCACATCACGTACTATTCTGGGCCTGGGTGTTGACAGGCTTCAGTGGGTGTGGGTTGGCGTCCGCCCAAGCCCCGTCTTCCTAACGGAGGCTTGTCCCCCGGAGTTCCAAATATAAATGCAGCGTGTTCCCTGGAATCCATCATAGCTATGAGCACATCTGTGCTTTGCAGCCGTCTCTCCTTCATCCTGGCCACCTCCCTCCCCACCCTTCTAGAACAGGTGTGCAGCAAAGATAGCTGCCTGTCCGCAAATAGCCGGGGCTCCATAAATGGTCCCTGGTTGGACAGACGTCCCAAACTTCCCTCAACTGAACATCAAAGCAGTGCTTGGATGTGACGCTTTTGAACTGCGGTGCTGGAGAAGACTCTCGAGAGTCCCTTGGACTGCAAGGAGATCCAACCAGTCCATTCTGAAGGAGATCAGTCCTGAATATTCATCGGAAGGACTGATGCTGAAGCTGAAGTTCCAATCCTTTGGCCACCTGATGGGAAGAGCTGACTCACTGGAAAAAGAGCCTGATGCTGGGAAAGATTGAAGGCGGGAGGAGAAGGGGACCACAGAGGATGAGATGGCTGGATGGCATGACTGACTCGATGGACATGATTTTGAGTAAACTCCGGGAGTTGGTGATGGACAGGGCGGCCTGGCGGGCTGCAGTCTGTGGGGTCTCAAAGAGTCGGACACAACTGAGCGACTGAAACACAACAAGTTGGACCGACAGATAACGTTTTGCCGCTGGAGTGGAGGGTTGGGGGCGCCACCTGGCTCTCTCACCTTTGGCTGTGAACCAGAGGGGCATTAATTACAGAGATGAGACCACTGCAATCATAGCCAAGGGCACTTTCTCGCCCACCTCCTCTGCTCAGAATTTTGTTCTCTCTCTGTCTCCCAGATCCACTTCCAACACCTTGTAAAGTATGACTTTCAATTGATGATTGCCTGGCTTCTCCCCACCTACCCGACTAGAATATACATTTGGAAAAACACGGATGTGTCTACAACTCCTAGAACCACGAATGGCAACCAGCGGTGAAGGGAAAGTCACTCAGTCGTGTTTGAATCTCTGTGACCCCACGGACTATAACACTGGAGTGTTGCCATGCCCTCCTCCAGAGGATCTTCCCAACCCAGGGACTGAACCCGCGTCTCCTGAGTCTGCATTGTGGGTGGATTCTTAACTCCTGACCCACCAGGGTTGCCCTAAAATATGGATATATAACTGTAATCGTGGTGCAGACAGAGAAGGAATATATATATATATATATATATATATATATGCTTCCTTCTGTGTCTGCACCACGATTACAATTATATATCCATATTTTAGGGCAACCCACTCCAGTACTCTTGCCTGGAGAATCCCATGGAGAGAGGAGTCTGGTGGGCTGCAGTCCATGGGGTCGCAAAGAGTCGGACACGACTGAGCGACTTCACTCACTCACTCACTCACTCATATATATCGGAGAAGGTGATGGCACCCCACTCCAGTACTCTTGCCTGGAAAATCCCATGGACCGAGGAGCCTGGTGGGCTGCAGTCCATGGGGTTGCCAAGAGTCAGACAGCACTGAGCGACTTCACTTTCCCTTTTCACTTTCATGCATTGGAGAAGGAAATGGCAACCCACTCCAGTGTTCTTGCCTGGAGAATCCCAGGGACAGGGGAGCCTGGTGGGCTGCTGTCTATGGGGTCACACAGAGTCGGACACGACTGGAGTGACTTAGCAGCAGCAGCAGCAGCATATATATATATATATACTGCTGAATTTGTTCTCATTGTCTTGCTTGCCTTTCAAGGTTACTCACAAGGCTTTCATCACAAAAATGCGGCAAGCAGTCCAGCCAGTTGGCATACTTTTCTAGCTTGTGGGCTTGAACTATGTCTCGCAAAGGGCCCTGTAACTTGCCAACAACATTGCATCTGATGTAGCAACGAAAGACTCATATTCTCCAAACAACGTCTCGGGAGAACGCAGGCTCAGTTTTGCAATAGGCAAACATCCTTTGTGAGGCACCTGAGAGCAGAGACCGCCTCGGGCTCACAGCGCCCACAGGTCACCTGGCTTCCTGATAGCGCCCCCCACCCGCAAAGGAACCCAGCTGCGCCCACGACAGGATGTCTGCTCTGGGTTTAAAAATGGACCTAGCCTTTGCCCGGAGATCCGGGAGGATTGCCTGTGGCTGACTGCCTTCGGCTCTGTTAGCTGTTGTTCAGGTGCTCAGGCGTGTCTGACCCTTTGTGACCCCATGGACCGCAGCACGCCAGGCCTCTCTGTCCATCACCAACTCCCAGAGTTTACCCAGACTCATGTCCACCGAGTTGGCGATGCCATCCAACCACCTCTTCCTCTGTCGTCCCCTTCTCCTCCCGACTTCAATCTTTCCCAGCAACAGGGTCTTTTCCAGTGAGTCAGTTCTTCCCATCAGGTGGCCAAAGGATTGGAGCTTCAGCTTCAGCATCAGTCCTTCCAACAAATACGCAGGACTGATTTCCTTTAGGATGGACTAAATACCTCTGCCATAAGAAGGGATGAAATTGTGCCATTTGCAGAGATGTGGGTGCACCCAGACACTGTCTATACAAAGTGAATCAGAAAGACAAACATCGTATATTAACACGTACATGTGGAATCCAGAAAAATGGCACAGATGAACGCATTTGCAAAGCAGAAATCGAGACTGGGCTAAAATGTGAAACTGAGATTGATACGTACACACTGGGCTTCCCTGGTGGCTTAGACGGTAAACAATCTGCCTGCAATGTGGGTTCCATCTCTGGGTCAGAAAGACCCCCTGGAGGAGGAAATGGCAACCCACTCCAGTATGCTCGCCTGGAGAAGCCCATGGGCAGAGGAGCCTGGCGGGCTACAGCCCATGGGGTCACAGTCGGACACGACTGAGCGACTTTCAGATCACTTCACATATGTACTGTTACACTGTGTATAAAACAGCTAACTAGTGAGAACCCACAAAGAAAACAGATACGTGTGTATGTATGACTGAATCACTTTGCTGTACACCTGAAACAATATGCTTTTGCTGCTGTGTATATGCTGTGTTTGCTCTGGATTTGGGCAACGTCAAAATCTCAATAGCTGCCCTCTGCCTCCCTCTGCTGGTGGCTGGGTGGTATTGACTTACACCCTGGCCAGGAAGCGGTTTGGTCTATACAACACCTCAGCCTGAAAGTTTGCCGGGGGTGAAGCAGAGTTTCTGAAAAAAAAATAAACCCACTTACATTCTGGACCACATACCTCGTCATAGATTTTCTTGCTGAGTCGCTCAGTCGTGTCCGACTCTTTGCGACCCCATGGCCTGCAGCATGCCAGGCTTCCCTGTCCATCACCAACTCAAACTCAGGTCCATTGAGTCAGTGATGCCATCCAAACATCTCATCCTCTGCCGCCTCTACAGTGAAAAAAATTAGCAGTGCTTTAAGATCAATCCACTGAAGTTGGGGGTTTTTATCCCCCCCTAACTATGTTGTCTTGCTTTCAATGTTTCCTTGCAGAATCACGGACTATCTGAGGGCTTGCAAAGGCCACCCACCGCTCTGAGAAAGCCTCCTGTGGAACGTCCCTTTCATTCTTGGCTTCACCCGCTGCCCTGGAGGGTCTTCCCTTCTGTTTGCGATAGACGCGCTGCCCCACAAAGAAGGGGGTTCCTGATTCCTCGGATACACCGATGGGAACGAGGTGGACAGCTGGATCTTGGATTGTAAAGAAACTGCTTGATCTGCGGGTTCCATTGGCCACGTGGGCTGAGAGGTTCTGAGTCTGGTCTGAGCTCTGGAATGTGTCCTGCTGGGACCACGGGCCACCGACGTGCTGAGAGAACACAGGAGCCAGGAGGATAGCTGGGGTTCTCGGGTGGGGCTGCCGTGGAGGACTTCCAAAGGATGGAAGCTGCTGCTTGGGTTTCTAGCAAGCTGGGGAGACAAGCTTAGCTGATGCTACAGGTTCCTTGAAAAAGCGAAAGTGTTCGTCGCTCAGTGGCAACCGACTCTTTGCGACCCNTCTGGACCACATACCTCGTCATAGATTTTCTTGCTGAGTCGCTCAGTCGTGTCCGACTCTTTGCGACCCCATGGCCTGCAGCATGCCAGGCTTCCCTGTCCATCACCAACTCAAACTCAGGTCCATTGAGTCAGTGATGCCATCCAAACATCTCATCCTCTGCCGCCTCTACAGTGAAAAAAATTAGCAGTGCTTTAAGATCAATCCACTGAAGTTGGGGGTTTTTATCCCCCCCTAACTATGTTGTCTTGCTTTCAATGTTTCCTTGCAGAATCACGGACTATCTGAGGGCTTGCAAAGGCCACCCACCGCTCTGAGAAAGCCTCCTGTGGAACGTCCCTTTCATTCTTGGCTTCACCCGCTGCCCTGGAGGGTCTTCCCTTCTGTTTGCGATAGACGCGCTGCCCCACAAAGAAGGGGGTTCCTGATTCCTCGGATACACCGATGGGAACGAGGTGGACAGCTGGATCTTGGATTGTAAAGAAACTGCTTGATCTGCGGGTTCCATTGGCCACGTGGGCTGAGAGGTTCTGAGTCTGGTCTGAGCTCTGGAATGTGTCCTGCTGGGACCACGGGCCACCGACGTGCTGAGAGAACACAGGAGCCAGGAGGATAGCTGGGGTTCTCGGGTGGGGCTGCCGTGGAGGACTTCCAAAGGATGGAAGCTGCTGCTTGGGTTTCTAGCAAGCTGGGGAGACAAGCTTAGCTGATGCTACAGGTTCCTTGAAAAAGCGAAAGTGTTCGTCGCTCAGTGGCAACCGACTCTTTGCGACCCCCGGGACTGTAGCCCACCAGGCTCCTCTGTCCATGTGGATTCTCCGGGCCACAATCCTGGAGCGGGTTGCCATGCCCTCCTCCAGGGGGATCTTTCCTGATCCAGGGATCCAACCTGGGTCTCCCGCATTGCAGGCAGATTGCTTTATCATTTGAGCCACCAGGGAAACTAAATCACCTTTAGGTAACATCAGGAATCCGAACCCGTTCACCACCGCCCGTGAATCAGCAATGAATGTGTTTCTGCCCTAAAGGGCAGCATTTGAACTTTGTCTCAGCTCACAAAAGTATTATCACCTGCAGAGGATGAGGCTGGATTTCTGGAAATAAAAGTGCAAGGCCCATGATGTGGAAACCTGGTTGGGGAGGTGATCTTGGGGTGTATTTTTTTTTTTTTTTTTTCCATGAAATTGTATGCTTTCTACTTCTTTTTTTTTTTCAGAACATGGGATAGAGACTTTGAGATGTCGAGACTTTTTTGTATTAGTTTTGGTCTTGCATCCTCTGTGGGTACCAGTTCTTAACGCAACGTCAGCTCTTTCCTTAGTGTATACTTTTCTTTTTCCTGGACTAAATGTCTACCCTCAGCATCTAAAAAAGTAGCCCAGCTGCTTGCTGGGGTTTTAGTTGTTCTTCAGAGGAGAGAGTGGGTGGTTTGGGCCGACTAGTGTAAGTCTGATGGACTGAGATGAATGCTGATGGAACGTTTAGGGAGCAAAGAGGAACATGGTCATTCGAGTCTGGAATGCAGAAAGATGATGCACAGAAATCCTAGATATTCCTGCGTGGGTGCTCCCCCTTAGGTTCCTGCAGCCCAGAGTTCACTGCACCACTATCCACGGTAGCCAAAGTGTGGAACGCCTGAGAGTCCATCGATGGGGGAATGGCTCAAGTCCACCGGTCCATCAGAGGGGGAACGGCTCAAGTCCATCGGTCCATCAACGGGGGAATGTCTCAAGACGATGTGGTACACGTGAACAAATGGAATATTACTCGGCCGTGGAAAAGAATGAAACCGTGCCGCTTGCAGCCACGTGGGGGGACCTGGAGAGAGTTACAGTAAGTGAAGTAAGTCTGCAGAACACAGATGCCATACGATATCACTTACGTGCGGAATCTAAGACAACGGGTACAAATGAACTTGGTTTACAAGACAGAGATAGACGCATAGACATGCAAAACGAGCATCTGGTCACCAAAGGGGAAAGCAGGGAGGCATACATGAGGAGTCTGGGATGAAGAGATGCGTGACACCGTATGTAAAATAGATAAAACAGCAAGGTCTTACTGTATAGCGCCGGGAACTCGACTCAAAATGTGGTAATAAAATGATAGTGGAGAAGAACCTGGAAAAGAATACATGTGTTTCTCTATGAATCACTGAAACTGCCTTATGTGTTAGCCGCTCAGTCTTATCGGACTCTATGTGACCCCCATGGACTGTCCTCTGTCCATGGGATTCCCCAGGCAAGAGTACTGGAATGGGTTGCCATGCCCTCCTCCAGGGGATCTTCCTGATCAGTGATGGAACTTGGGTCTCTTGCATTGGCATTTGATTCTTTACCAAGTGAGCCACAGGAAAGTCTCTGCCTGAAAGTAACACAACATTGTAAAGTGCCTACACTCAAACAAAAAAGAAATGAGAACACCCTCTCCAAGTACAAACCACTGTATGCAAGGGTGGTGACCTACCTCCAGCTCTTAATGTAGGGAAGGCAAACCCCTCTCTCTCTCTGTCACACACACACACACACACACACACACACACACACACACACAGGTCTCCAAATTCATGCTCTGGTGTCTTGACCCTTGGGATCTCAGAGTGAAACCTTATGTGTCGAAAGACTGGGGACAGTTGTGATCAGTTAAGATGATGAGTTAGAACAGGAGGATGGCTTCTAAAGCTATGTGAGCTGTGTCTTTATAAGAGGGGAAATTCAGAGACACAGAGAGACACGAGGAGAAGAACTTGAGTGGCTTGGAGCGGGCCAGCCACAAGGCAAAGAGCTAGCGCAAGCCAGAACAGAGCCCTGTCAGAGGGTGTGCCTGCCTGCCCAGCCCTCGGTCTTGGACTTCCAGACTCTGAAACGGGGAGAAGATGCATATTTCTTGTTTCATCTGCCCAGTTTGTGAGATTCTGTTAAAGACATCCTTAAAAATCATACAGAGATGAATATATTGGGGGTACATAAGTTGTGAAGTTGTTTTTTTTTTTTCTAATTTAAACGCGAGAATGAGGAATGCATCTAGCTTGTCTATACAGGTCGCACAGGAAGCCAGGCATGATTAAACTCTGGACTCAGGCCCAGAGCGTGAGATCACAGTCCGGCTTCTCCAAGTCGAGCTGTGTGACCCTCGGCAAGTTGTGTAACCTCTCTAGGCGTCAGTCATCTCCTCCGGAAAACGAGTGTTAATGGCATCTGTCTTCCAAAGCAGTGGTGAGGCTGTGATTGTTCAGCCGCTAAGTCGTGTGCAGCTCTTTGCAGCCCCGTGGGTTGTAGCCCTCCAGGCGCCCCAGTCCATGGAAATTTCCAGGCAAGAACACTGGAGTGGGCTGCCATCTCCTTCTCCAGGGGATCTTCCCAACCCAGGGACTGAACTGCAGTCTCCTGCATGGGCAGGCGGATTCTTTACCCCTGGAGCCACCAAGGAAGTGTATCCTATATTTTGAAAGGTTTTGAATAGTCTCACCTCAGAAAGAAAGGATGATGTCACAGGGTGGAGACGTCAGACAAGGCTATGGTGATCATCCCATTGGAAAGTAGCTGCCACGGTCATCCCACTGAAGCATAGCTGCGATCGTCATCCCACTGAAATGTATCTGTGATGGTCATCCCACCGAAATGTATCATCATCCCCCTGAAATGTATCATCATCCCCCTAAAATGTATCCTCATCCCAGTGTACACTTTAAGCTTCTACAATGTTACGTGTCGATTCTATCTCAGTAAAGCTGGGGGGAAAGAGTTCTTTCTGAATTTTTTCTGCGAGTGTTTTTTCTTGGATTCTGTAGGTGTGGGGCATGTCACGAGCACACTGGATCTTTACACTGGCTCTGGCGAGACTTCCCTCTTTCTTTCCACGGAAAATTCACTAGACATTTAATATCCTGCGACAGCGCATTGTATACACACATACATATCTGGGACAGGGCAGCTCCCTTAGTGACCATGTGTTTCTGCTGACGTGATGCAATCTGACTTTCAAATTGTGCTTTCTTCTGACTGCCGCGAGTCTTGTTCATTTTGAGGACTGTTTCAGAGGATATGTGCGTGCATCTGTTCTTGTATCTTCCTTCGGGTAATTCAGTGTAGATTTGCTGGCTGTTTCTTGCGTAGGTTTGGAGGACTCCTTTATCTGTGCTCAGAAATCAGTTTCCTTGACACTTCTTGTGATCCACGTTCAAGATTTGCAGCATCTCCGGGATTTCACATGGAAGGAGCCACGGTGTGTGTGTAGCAGAATCATCTTTACTTTCAGCAAATGTTTCCTAACATTTTGTTGTTCAATTCTCTTTCTTTGTACCCTCTACCTTCTTTTATCCGCCCCCCCTCAAACATTAACTTCATTATTTTTTAAAAAAAATTTTGTATTAAGAGTATAGCCAATTAACAAACAATGTTGTGATAGCTTCAGGTGGACAGCACAGGGACTCAGCCACACATACACATGTATCCGTTCTCCCCCAAACTCCCCTCCCATCCAGGCTGCCACACAAGATTGAGCAGAGTTCCTTGTACTGGGCAGCAGGTCCTTGCTGGTTCTCCATGTTAAATACAGCAGTGTGTTCATGTCCATCCCAGACTCCCTGACTATCCCTTCCCCCATCCTTCCCCCTGGGAACCATAAGGTGATTACAGAGTATTGAGCAGAGTTCCCTGTCCTGGACAGCAGGTCCTTGCTGGTTCTCCATGTTAAACACAGCAGTGTGTCCATGTCCATCCCAGACTCCCTGACTCTCCCTCCCCCATCTTTCCCACCCCCCCCCCAATCCATAAGTTCATTCTCTAAGTCTCTGAGTCTGTTTCCGTTCTCCAAGTAAGTTCATTTGTTTCATATATTTTCAGATTCCACGTGTAAGGAACGTCATAGGATATTTCTCCTTCCGTGTCTGACTCAACGTCACTCAGCATGACACTCTCTAGGGCCATCCATTTCACTGCAAACAGCATTAACCGTCTGGCTTCTTATAAAAACTCCTTTGAAAGTGAAAGTATTAGCCACTCATTGTGTTCGACTCTTTGAGACCCCATGGACTGTAGCCTGCCAGGCTCCTCTGTCCATGAGATTCTCCAGGCAAGAATACTGGAGTGGGTTGCCGTTTCCTCCTCCAGGGATCATCCTGACTCAGGGATCGAACCTGTGTCTCCTGAGTCTCCTACATTGCAGGCAAATTCTTTACCGCTGAGCCACCTGGGAAGCCCACACATCTGGAAACAGTCACCACCATGTGGTTTTAGTATAAGCATTAGTCTTGGTGTGAAAATTCAGTACCTTTTCTGCTTTCTTTCTTTAAAATTAAAAAATGTATATATTTTTCAACTTTTGGCTGCTGTGAGTCTTTGTTGCAGTGCTCAGCCGTTGTTGTTCCATGGCGTGTAGCATCTTTGTTCCCTGACCAGGGATTGAACCTGCGTCCTCTCCATTAGAGATCGCTAACCACTGGGCAACCCTTTTGCTTTCCTTGGAGTCACAATATGCTCAAATGCAAGTTGTGTCTGAGCCACAAGAAGCCCACTCTCACTGGTGAAAAGTCTCCTGAGATTTCCCAGCAAACAGAAGATGCAGGGAAAAGTGAATACAGGATCAAGGTGTCCAAGAGCCAGTCCCATCCCGTAAGCGCTTATTTGCAGGTCAGACTCCAGAGGGAATGATAGAGTTGACTTGTCTGATTTCACATCGTGTACTATTCTGGGCCTGGGTGTTGACAGGCTTCAGTGGGTGTGGGTTGGCGTCCGCCCAAGCCCCGTCTTCCTAACGGAGGCTTGTCCCCCGGAGTTCCAAATATAAATGCAGCGTGTTCCCTGGAATCCATCATAGCTATGAGCACATCTGTGCTTTGCAGCCGTCTCTCCTTCATCCTGGCCACCTCCCTCCCCACCCTTCTAGAACAGGTGTGCAGCAAAGATAGCTGCCTGTCCGCAAATAGCCGGGGCTCCATAAATGGTCCCTGGTTGGACAGACGTCCCAAACTTCCCTCAACTGAACATCAAAGCAGTGCTTGGATGTGACGCTTTTGAACTGCGGTGCTGGAGAAGACTCTCGAGAGTCCCTTGGACTGCAAGGAGATCCAACCAGTCCATTCTGAAGGAGATCAGTCCTGAATATTCATCGGAAGGACTGATGCTGAAGCTGAAGTTCCAATCCTTTGGCCACCTGATGGGAAGAGCTGACTCACTGGAAAAAGAGCCTGATGCTGGGAAAGATTGAAGGCGGGAGGAGAAGGGGACCACAGAGGATGAGATGGCTGGATGGCATGACTGACTCGATGGACATGATTTTGAGTGAACTCCGGGAGTTGGTGATGGACAGGGCAGCCTGGCGGGCTGCAGTCTGTGGGGTCTCAAAGAGTCGGACACAACTGAGCGACTGAAACACAACAAGTTGGACCGACAGATAACGTTTTGCCGCTGGAGTGGAGGGTTGGGGGCGCCACCTGGCTCTCTCACCTTTGGCTGTGAACCAGAGGGGCATTAATTACAGAGATGAGACCACTGCAATCATAGCCAAGGGCACTTTCTCGCCCACCTCCTCTGCTCAGAATTTTGTTCTCTCTCTGTCTCCCAGATCCACTTCCAACACCTTGTAAAGTATGACTTTCAATTGATGATTGCCTGGCTTCTCCCCACCTACCCGACTAGAATATACATTTGGAAAAACACGGATGTGTCTACAACTCCTAGAACCACGAATGGCAACCAGCGGTGAAGGGAAAGTCACTCAGTCGTGTTTGAATCTCTGTGACCCCACGGACTATAACACTGGAGTGTTGCCATGCCCTCCTCCAGAGGATCTTCCCAACCCAGGGACTGAACCCGCGTCTCCTGAGTCTGCATTGTGGGTGGATTCTTAACTCCTGACCCACCAGGGTTGCCCTAAAATATGGATATATAACTGTAATCGTGGTGCAGACAGAGAAGGAATATATATATATATATATATATATATAAATGCTTCCTTCTGTGTCTGCACCACGATTACAATTATATATCCATATTTTAGGGCAACCCACTCCAGTACTCTTGCCTGGAGAATCCCATGGAGAGAGGAGTCTGGTGGGCTGCAGTCCATGGGGTCGCAAAGAGTCGGACACGACTGAGCGACTTCACTCACTCACTCACTCACTCATATATATCGGAGAAGGTGATGGCACCCCACTCCAGTACTCTTGCCTGGAAAATCCCATGGACCGAGGAGCCTGGTGGGCTGCAGTCCATGGGGTTGCCAAGAGTCAGACAGCACTGAGCGACTTCACTTTCCCTTTTCACTTTCATGCATTGGAGAAGGAAATGGCAACCCACTCCAGTGTTCTTGCCTGGAGAATCCCAGGGACAGGGGAGCCTGGTGGGCTGCTGTCTATGGGGTCACACAGAGTCGGACACGACTGGAGTGACTTAGCAGCAGCAGCAGCAGCATATATATATATATATACTGCTGAATTTGTTCTCATTGTCTTGCTTGCCTTTCAAGGTTACTCACAAGGCTTTCATCACAAAAATGTGGCAAGCAGTCCAGCCAGTTGGCATACTTTTCTAGCTTGTGGGCTTGAACTATGTCTCGCAAAGGGCCCTGTAACTTGCCAACAACATTGCATCTGATGTAGCAACGAAAGACTCATATTCTCCAAACAACGTCTCGGGAGAACGCAGGCTCAGTTTTGCAATAGGCAAACATCCTTTGTGAGGCACCTGAGAGCAGAGACCGCCTCGGGCTCACAGCGCCCACAGGTCACCTGGCTTCCTGATAGCGCCCCCCACCCGCAAAGGAACCCAGCTGCGCCCACGACAGGATGTCTGCTCTGGGTTTAAAAATGGACCTAGCCTTTGCCCGGAGATCCGGGAGGATTGCCTGTGGCTGACTGCCTTCGGCTCTGTTAGCTGTTGTTCAGGTGCTCAGGCGTGTCTGACCCTTTGTGACCCCATGGACCGCAGCACGCCAGGCCTCTCTGTCCATCACCAACTCCCAGAGTTTACCCAGACTCATGTCCACCGAGTTGGCGATGCCATCCAACCACCTCTTCCTCTGTCGTCCCCTTCTCCTCCCGACTTCAATCTTTCCCAGCAACAGGGTCTTTTCCAGTGAGTCAGTTCTTCCCATCAGGTGGCCAAAGGATTGGAGCTTCAGCTTCAGCATCAGTCCTTCCAACAAATACGCAGGACTGATTTCCTTTAGGATGGACTAAATACCTCTGCCATAAGAAGGGATGAAATTGTGCCATTTGCAGAGATGTGGGTGCACCCAGACACTGTCTATACAAAGTGAATCAGAAAGACAAACATCGTATATTAACACGTACATGTGGAATCCAGAAAAATGGCACAGATGAACGCATTTGCAAAGCAGAAATCGAGACTGGGCTAAAATGTGAAACTGAGATTGATACGTACACACTGGGCTTCCCTGGTGGCTTAGACGGTAAACAATCTGCCTGCAATGTGGGTTCCATCTCTGGGTCAGAAAGACCCCCTGGAGGAGGAAATGGCAACCCACTCCAGTATGCTCGCCTGGAGAAGCCCATGGGCAGAGGAGCCTGGCGGGCTACAGCCCATGGGGTCACAGTCGGACACGACTGAGCGACTTTCAGATCACTTCACATATGTACTGTTACACTGTGTATAAAACAGCTAACTAGTGAGAACCCACAAAGAAAACAGATACGTGTGTATGTATGACTGAATCACTTTGCTGTACACCTGAAACAATATGCTTTTGCTGCTGTGTATATGCTGTGTTTGCTCTGGATTTGGGCAACGTCAAAATCTCAATAGCTGCCCTCTGCCTCCCTCTGCTGGTGGCTGGGTGGTATTGACTTACACCCTGGCCAGGAAGCGGTTTGGTCTATACAACACCTCAGCCTGAAAGTTTGCCGGGGGTGAAGCAGAGTTTCTGAAAAAAAAATAAACCCACTTACATTCTGGACCACATACCTCGTCATAGATTTTCTTGCTGAGTCGCTCAGTCGTGTCCGACTCTTTGCGACCCCATGGCCTGCAGCATGCCAGGCTTCCCTGTCCATCACCAACTCAAACTCAGGTCCATTGAGTCAGTGATGCCATCCAAACATCTCATCCTCTGCCGCCTCTACAGTGAAAAAAATTAGCAGTGCTTTAAGATCAATCCACTGAAGTTGGGGGTTTTTATCCCCCCCTAACTATGTTGTCTTGCTTTCAATGTTTCCTTGCAGAATCACGGACTATCTGAGGGCTTGCAAAGGCCACCCACCGCTCTGAGAAAGCCTCCTGTGGAACGTCCCTTTCATTCTTGGCTTCACCCGCTGCCCTGGAGGGTCTTCCCTTCTGTTTGCGATAGACGCGCTGCCCCACAAAGAAGGGGGTTCCTGATTCCTCGGATACACCGATGGGAACGAGGTGGACAGCTGGATCTTGGATTGTAAAGAAACTGCTTGATCTGCGGGTTCCATTGGCCACGTGGGCTGAGAGGTTCTGAGTCTGGTCTGAGCTCTGGAATGTGTCCTGCTGGGACCACGGGCCACCGACGTGCTGAGAGAACACAGGAGCCAGGAGGATAGCTGGGGTTCTCGGGTGGGGCTGCCGTGGAGGACTTCCAAAGGATGGAAGCTGCTGCTTGGGTTTCTAGCAAGCTGGGGAGACAAGCTTAGCTGATGCTACAGGTTCCTTGAAAAAGCGAAAGTGTTCGTCGCTCAGTGGCAACCGACTCTTTGCGACCCCCGGGACTGTAGCCCACCAGGCTCCTCTGTCCATGTGGATTCTCCGGGCCACAATCCTGGAGCGGGTTGCCATGCCCTCCTCCAGGGGGATCTTTCCTGATCCAGGGATCCAACCTGGGTCTCCCGCATTGCAGGCAGATTGCTTTATCATTTGAGCCACCAGGGAAACTAAATCACCTTTAGGTAACATCAGGAATCCGAACCCGTTCACCACCGCCCGTGAATCAGCAATGAATGTGTTTCTGCCCTAAAGGGCAGCATTTGAACTTTGTCTCAGCTCACAAAAGTATTATCACCTGCAGAGGATGAGGCTGGATTTCTGGAAATAAAAGTGCAAGGCCCATGATGTGGAAACCTGGTTGGGGAGGTGATCTTGGGGTGTATTTTTTTTTTTTTTTTTTCCCATGAAATTGTATGCTTTCTACTTCTTTTTTTTTTTCAGAACATGGGATAGAGACTTTGAGATGTCGAGACTTTTTTGTATTAGTTTTGGTCTTGCATCCTCTGTGGGTACCAGTTCTTAACGCAACGTCAGCTCTTTCCTTAGTGTATACTTTTCTTTTTCCTGGACTAAATGTCTACCCTCAGCATCTAAAAAAGTAGCCCAGCTGCTTGCTGGGGTTTTAGTTGTTCTTCAGAGGAGAGAGTGGGTGGTTTGGGCCGACTAGTGTAAGTCTGATGGACTGAGATGAATGCTGATGGAACGTTTAGGGAGCAAAGAGGAACATGGTCATTCGAGTCTGGAATGCAGAAAGATGATGCACAGAAATCCTAGATATTCCTGCGTGGGTGCTCCCCCTTAGGTTCCTGCAGCCCAGAGTTCACTGCACCACTATCCACGGTAGCCAAAGTGTGGAACGCCTGAGAGTCCATCGATGGGGGAATGGCTCAAGTCCACCGGTCCATCAGAGGGGGAACGGCTCAAGTCCATCGGTCCATCAACGGGGGAATGTCTCAAGACGATGTGGTACACGTGAACAAATGGAATATTACTCGGCCGTGGAAAAGAATGAAACCGTGCCGCTTGCAGCCACGTGGGGGGACCTGGAGAGAGTTACAGTAAGTGAAGTAAGTCTGCAGAACACAGATGCCATACGATATCACTTACGTGCGGAATCTAAGACAACGGGTACAAATGAACTTGGTTTACAAGACAGAGATAGACGCATAGACATGCAAAACGAGCATCTGGTCACCAAAGGGGAAAGCAGGGAGGCATACATGAGGAGTCTGGGATGAAGAGATGCGTGACACCGTATGTAAAATAGATAAAACAGCAAGGTCTTACTGTATAGCGCCGGGAACTCGACTCAAAATGTGGTAATAAAATGATAGTGGAGAAGAACCTGGAAAAGAATACATGTGTTTCTCTATGAATCACTGAAACTGCCTTATGTGTTAGCCGCTCAGTCTTATCGGACTCTATGTGACCCCCATGGACTGTCCTCTGTCCATGGGATTCCCCAGGCAAGAGTACTGGAATGGGTTGCCATGCCCTCCTCCAGGGGATCTTCCTGATCAGTGATGGAACTTGGGTCTCTTGCATTGGCATTTGATTCTTTACCAAGTGAGCCACAGGAAAGTCTCTGCCTGAAAGTAACACAACATTGTAAAGTGCCTACACTCAAACAAAAAAGAAATGAGAACACCCTCTCCAAGTACAAACCACTGTATGCAAGGGTGGTGACCTACCTCCAGCTCTTAATGTAGGGAAGGCAAACCCCTCTCTCTCTCTGTCACACACACACACACACACACACACACACACACACACACACAGGTCTCCAAATTCATGCTCTGGTGTCTTGACCCTTGGGATCTCAGAGTGAAACCTTATGTGTCGAAAGACTGGGGACAGTTGTGATCAGTTAAGATGATGAGTTAGAACAGGAGGATGGCTTCTAAAGCTATGTGAGCTGTGTCTTTATAAGAGGGGAAATTCAGAGACACAGAGAGACACGAGGAGAAGAACTTGAGTGGCTTGGAGCGGGCCAGCCACAAGGCAAAGAGCTAGCGCAAGCCAGAACAGAGCCCTGTCAGAGGGTGTGCCTGCCTGCCCAGCCCTCGGTCTTGGACTTCCAGACTCTGAAACGGGGAGAAGATGCATATTTCTTGTTTCATCTGCCCAGTTTGTGAGATTCTGTTAAAGACATCCTTAAAAATCATACAGAGATGAATATATTGGGGGTACATAAGTTGTGAAGTTGTTTTTTTTTTTTCTAATTTAAACGCGAGAATGAGGAATGCATCTAGCTTGTCTATACAGGTCGCACAGGAAGCCAGGCATGATTAAACTCTGGACTCAGGCCCAGAGCGTGAGATCACAGTCCGGCTTCTCCAAGTCGAGCTGTGTGACCCTCGGCAAGTTGTGTAACCTCTCTAGGCGTCAGTCATCTCCTCCGGAAAACGAGTGTTAATGGCATCTGTCTTCCAAAGCAGTGGTGAGGCTGTGATTGTTCAGCCGCTAAGTCGTGTGCAGCTCTTTGCAGCCCCGTGGGTTGTAGCCCTCCAGGCGCCCCAGTCCATGGAAATTTCCAGGCAAGAACACTGGAGTGGGCTGCCATCTCCTTCTCCAGGGGATCTTCCCAACCCAGGGACTGAACTGCAGTCTCCTGCATGGGCAGGCGGATTCTTTACCCCTGGAGCCACCAAGGAAGTGTATCCTATATTTTGAAAGGTTTTGAATAGTCTCACCTCAGAAAGAAAGGATGATGTCACAGGGTGGAGACGTCAGACAAGGCTATGGTGATCATCCCATTGGAAAGTAGCTGCCACGGTCATCCCACTGAAGCATAGCTGCGATCGTCATCCCACTGAAATGTATCTGTGATGGTCATCCCACCGAAATGTATCATCATCCCCCTGAAATGTATCATCATCCCCCTAAAATGTATCCTCATCCCAGTGTACACTTTAAGCTTCTACAATGTTACGTGTCGATTCTATCTCAGTAAAGCTGGGGGGAAAGAGTTCTTTCTGAATTTTTTCTGCGAGTGTTTTTTCTTGGATTCTGTAGGTGTGGGGCATGTCACGAGCACACTGGATCTTTACACTGGCTCTGGCGAGACTTCCCTCTTTCTTTCCACGGAAAATTCACTAGACATTTAATATCCTGCGACAGCGCATTGTATACACACATACATATCTGGGACAGGGCAGCTCCCTTAGTGACCATGTGTTTCTGCTGACGTGATGCAATCTGACTTTCAAATTGTGCTTTCTTCTGACTGCCGCGAGTCTTGTTCATTTTGAGGACTGTTTCAGAGGATATGTGCGTGCATCTGTTCTTGTATCTTCCTTCGGGTAATTCAGTGTAGATTTGCTGGCTGTTTCTTGCGTAGGTTTGGAGGACTCCTTTATCTGTGCTCAGAAATCAGTTTCCTTGACACTTCTTGTGATCCACGTTCAAGATTTGCAGCATCTCCGGTATTTCACATGGAAGGAGCCACGGTGTGTGTGTAGCAGAATCATCTTTACTTTCAGCAGATGTTTCCTAGCATTTTGTTGTTCAATTCTCTTTCTTTGTACCCTCTACCTTCTTTTATCTGCCCTCCCTCAAACATTAACTTCATTATTTTTTTAAAAAAATTTTGTATTAGAGTATAGCCAATTAACAAACAATGTTGTGATAGCTTCAGGTGGACAGCACAGGGACTCAGCCACACATACACATGTATCCATTCTCCTCCAAACTCCCCTCCCATCCAGGCTGCCACACAAGATTGAGCAGAGTTCCTTGTGCTGGACAGCAGGTCCTTGTTGGTTCTCCATGATAAATACAGCAGTGTGTCGCTGTCCATCCGAGACTCCCTGACTATCCCTTCTCCCATCCTTCCCCCTGGGAACCATGAGGTATTACAGAGTATTGAGCAGAGTTCCCTGTGCTGTCCAGCAGGTCCTTGCTGGTTCTCCATGTTAAACANGTGAGAACCCACAAAGAAAACAGATACGTGTGTATGTATGACTGAATCACTTTGCTGTACACCTGAAACAATATGCTTTTGCTGCTGTGTATACGCTGAGCCATTTCCCCCTCTTCTGTGACCCCACGGACGGCACCCTCCAGGCTCCTCTGCCCATGGGATTCTCCAGGCAAGAGTACTGGAGTGGGGTGCCATGCCCTCCTCCAGGGGATGTTCCCGACCCAGGGATCAAACCTGCGTCGTTTCCTGCATTGGCAGGCAGATTCTTCATCACTGAGCCATCAGGGACGGAGGAGGCCATGGCACCCCACTCCAGTGTTCTTGCCTGGAAAATCCCATGGACGGAGGAGCCTGGTGGGCTGCAGTCCATGGGGGCGCTAAGAGTCGGACACGACTGAGCGACTCCACTTTCACTTTTCACTTTCATGCACTGGAGAAGGACATGGTAACCCACTCCAGTGTTCTTGCCTGGAGAATCCCAGGCACGGGGGAGCCTGGTGGGCTGCCGTCTGTGGGGTCGCACAGAGTCGGACACGGCTGAGCGACTCCACTTTCACTTTTCTCTTTCATGCATTGGAGAAGGACATGGCAACCCACTCCAGTGTTCTTGCCTGGAGAATCCCAGGGACGGGGGAGCCTGGTGGGCTGCTGTCTCTGGGGTCGCACGGAGTCTCTAACAGAGACTTAAATTTTTTTTTTTTTTTTTGCAGTTACGAAATAAGGGCTTCCCACATGGCGCTCCTGGTGAAGAACCCGCCTGCACAGTGCGGGAGACTGGGGTTCCATCCCTGGGTCGGGAAGATGCCCTGGAGGAGGGCATGGCAACCCACTCCAGTACTCCTGCCTGGAGAATCTCATGGACAGAGGAGCCTGGCGGGCTACAGGCCACGGGGCTGCAGAGAGTCAGACATGACTGAAGCCTCTCAGCACACTCGCAGGCAATATGAAATAAACATGAGAACTGGGGAAAAGAACAGACGCAAACATCTCTCCAGTTCCCCTCACTTGCTGTCTCTGGCTCCCACTTACGTCCCCCACTCTCTAGCCACAGGGTGCCCCAGCCATCCCAAGCCCACAATCAGCAATCAGAACCCACCAGGGGGAGGGAAGCTTGGTAGTAACAGAGGGTACGACCCCAACACGCAGTTTCCTGAGGCTAGGGGTGTAACGAGACCTGGGACTGTTTGTCAGAACGTCCCAGAAGATGCTGTGCCCTCTGGAAGCAAAAGCCGGGGGATGAGGACTTGGAGTGAAGCACAGGTTTGGGTGTCCGGCTCCCGTGGGTGGGAGGGGGTGATATCTACTTCCTCCAAGCCTATCAACCCGCCTCGTGGTGTTTCCTGGACCTCCCCGAGGGTTGGGTAGAGCGTGGAATTCCTAGGACGCTTTATGAGCCATAATGAAAGGGTGGGTTCAGGGATGAGGCGGGAAGGAATCTGCCTTCTCCAGGACTGCATTTGCACTTGGCCTGGAAGGGTCTCATTTTCTCCCCCAAGGCAGGAGAAAGTGCCACGAACCACCGCCCAACCCCTTCCCCAGCCTGGAATGCGGCTTCTTTAACCCTCTCTTTCCCTCTGGGCCAAAGCAGTCTGCTTCCTCCCTCCTGTGTGTGGCTTAGTGAATGCGTGCACTCAGGCATCTGTGAATTATTAATTCACTCATTCACCCACTCCAGCAGACGAGCGCTCGCTCATTCACGAATTCACACACTCACCCCTTCTTGCAGGCATCCATTCATTCACTCAGGCACGCACACAGTAAGTCATTCATTCATCCACTCAGGCACGCACACGGGAGCTCATCCATTCATTCACTGAGGCAGGCACGCGGGAACTCATTCATTCATTCACTCAGGCACACACTCGGGAGATCATTCATTCATTCACTTGGGCCTGCACATGGGAACTCATTCATTCATTCACTCGGCAGGCACGCGGGAACTCATTCATTCATTTACTCAGGCATGTACAGGGGACTCATTCATTCACTCAGGCACACACTCGGGAGGTCATTCATTCATTCACTCAGGCATGCACACAGGGGCTCATCCATTCATTCAATGAGGCAGGCACGCGGGAACTCATTCATTCATTCACTCAGGCATGTACAGGGGACTCATTCATTCACTCAGCTCTGCACATGGGAACTCATTCATTCATTCACTCAGGCACGCACACGGGAGCTCATCCATTCATACACTCGAGGCTGCACACGGGAAGTCATTCATTCATTCACTCAAGTCTGCACACGGGAGCTCATCCATTCATTCACTCAGGCATACATGCAGGAAAGCATTCATTCATTCATTCACTCGGGCTTGCACACGGGAACTCATTCATTCACTCACTCGACATGTACAGAGGACTCATTCATCCACCCAGGCATGCACACAGGAGCTCATTCATTCATTCACTCAGGCAGGCACGCGGGAACGCATTCATCCACTCAGGCATATACACAAGAACTCATTCACTCATTCACTCAGGCACGCACACGGGAATTCATTCACTCACTCACTCACTCAGGCACGCACACGGGAACTCATTCATTCATCCACTCAGGCAGGCACACGGGAACTCATTCATTCATCCACTCAGGCAGGCACGCAGGAACTCATTCATTCATCCACTCAGGCATGCATTCACTCATAACTGTGTTCTCTCCGTCTACTCAGGTTCATCCGCCCTCCTTACGCTTCTCTCCATCACCGAGTCTGATCAGTCCCTCTGTCCTGCGCCCAAGCACTGTCCACGCCTCACCCAGGCACGGTTCACGTCCCGCGCGCGAGCCTGCTGCGCTCACCGCACGTTCCCTGAATACGATCACGTTTCCCGCGTGGCCTCTGCCCCGGGCCGCGCTGGCCTGGGGCCCGGCCCGTGAGGCCAGTGCAAACATTGACTTTGGGGGCGGCGTGGTAAAGGTTAGAGGTTTTAGAGCCAGGACGCCCCGGACGCCTGCATTCCGCGGAGAGGCGGCCGAGGGAGCCGGGCGCGGAGTCCCAAGCGCCCGCCTCCAGGCATTCACTTCCCGGGGGGGGGGGGGGGGGGGGGGAACGTCCGC
>SJYX01006138.1:144623-173057 GCA_006410675.1 Oreotragus oreotragus | reverse complement strand
GGGGGGCGGAGCTGAACTTCCGGAGAGCCGCCCCGCCCACCCCGGGGCAGCAACCGCAGGAGCGCGGAGAAGGTGGCGGGGCCCCGGCGGCCACCCGGGGCCGGGGAGGGGGACGCAGGCCTGGCCCGGGGCTGCCTCACGTGGGGGCGGCCTGGGCGCGGTGGAGACCCGAAGCTCCCGGAGCTCGGAGGAAGAGCGGGCCGCGGGGGTGTGCAAGGCCGGGGGTGGGAGGCGGAGGAAGCTTCCGGAGGCGTGGTGGCAGCCCGGGCGCTGCAGCGGAGGCGGGGGCCCGGGAGCGGACTTGGGGCGCTGCAGCGGAGGCGGGGGCCCGGGAGCGGACTTGGGGCGCTGCAGCGGAGGCGGGGGCCCGGGAGCGGACTTGGGGCGCCTGGGGCTGCTGGAGCGCAGAGACCCAGAGAGGGGCGGGGCGCACGGCTGCACTCGCGCCGAAAGGGGTGATCGGGGCCGGGGGCGCAGCGAGCCCGCTGGAGTCTCGGCCGTGGACGGGTGTGTGGGTGCGGGGGGCGCCTGGAGCCTGCCGGGCGCGGCGGGGGGACCCTGAGGACACGGGAGGGCCCGCGGTGCCCCTGCGCGCGGCGGAGACGTGCGCTGACTCGGGAGGGGCCGGGGCAGGGGGCGGTGCGCGCATCCGGAACGCCCCGCTGTCTCCGCAGGCCTCGAACTCGGAGCGGCTGGGGCCCCTGGAGGCGCCGACGACGCCTCCGCTCGGCTCGGCGGCTGGAGCCCGGGAGAGAGGCCGCCCGCCGCGCCCGGGCGCCCGCGGCCGCGTGGTGCCCCCCGCGCGCTGCGCCCACACCATGCCCGGTAAGCCGAGAGCCCTCCTGGCCGCCAGCCTCCGCGCGCTCCTGGGCCGGGTGAGCTGCACTGCGCTGCGGGGCGAGGACCCCCACCTCCCGGCTGGGCCCGCCCAGGGCGTCCCCAGGGGGCGTCCACCGGGCTGTAACCGCCCAGCCCCTCGCACACCCCGGGGGCTGGAGAGCTCGGTGTCCTTTGGGACTGGCGAGACAGTGGGCCTCAGCGGCTGGGAGGGCTGAGCTTCAGGGACACTTCCGGCTGCTCACTGGCTCCCTCGTGCCTGACTCTTGGCGACCCCACGGACTGCAGCGCGCCAGGCCTCCCCCGTCCATCACCATCTCCCCGAGTTTGCTCAAATTTACATCCACTGAGTCGGTGCTGCCATGCAGGGGGCTCGTCCTGGGTCGCCGCCTTCTCCTCCCGCCCTCAAAAAAGAGGGTCAAGGGGCACTGGGATTGGGTAATTTTCCTTCTGTGAAAGCTTAGCCCTTGGAGGTTGGGTGGACCATTTTCTTGGCAGGCACGCAAACTGTGTGAGAGGCTTACCGACTTGCAAAACCGTGGGAAGTTTGCGGTCGTAAAACTAACCATGGGAAGACAGAGTGTCTTTGGGCCTCCCCAAGATCAGACCGGAGACAGAGTTGCTTATTCCTGTATAAAGATCCACGGTTAATCCCCGCTGCAGGGCAGCAGGCTGACTTTGGTGGGATGGCTGGGACTGTGGCAAGCCCTTTCTCCCAAGGGCTTCAATTGCATCCTCTCTGCCTGCCCTAGGGTTTGGCGGGGACATCCAGTTGGAACAGTGGACCTCAGAGGCTTAGAAATGGGATGATAAAATGTAACCTTCACCCATGGGAAAGATGTCTGTCCTGTTCTGTTTGTGTGTGGGTGGGGGCCGGGGGGCGAGGGAAGAGGGCTGGTTTGGCCACCTCACCCGGCATGTGGGATTTTGTCTTCCTGACCACGGGTGGAATCTGGGCCCCCAGCAGGGAGAGCTTGACATCCTAACCGCTTCCCTGCACATGCCAAGTATCTCACTCATGTCAGACTCTTTGCCCCCAAAGACCGTAGCCCCGCCAGTCTCCTCTGTCCATGGGGATTCTCCAGGCAAAAATACCAGAGTGGCTTGCCACTCTTCCCGGACCAGGGATTGAACCCCCATCTCCTCCATTGGCAGGCGAATTCCTTACCACTGAGCCACCTGGGCGGGGAAGGCAATGGCACCCCACCCCAGTACTCTTGCCTGGAAAATCCAACGGACGGAGTAGCCTGGTGGGCTGCAGTCCATGGGGTCGCTAACAGTCAGACAGACTGAGCGACTTCACTTTCACTTTTCTCTCTCATGCATTGGAGAAGGAAATGGCAACCCACTCCAGTGTTCTTGCCTGGAGAATCCCAGGGATGGGGGAGCCTGGTGGGCTGCCGTCTATGGGGTCACACAGAGTCGGACACGACTGAAGTGACTTAGCAGCGGCAGCAGCAGAGCCACCTGGGAAATTCCCGCCTGTTCCTGTTTTTTTGTTTTTGTTTTTTTTTTTCTTTTTATCATGAAGAGAATCTCTACTTGCACCAAGTCAGGCCTGATCATTCATGAGAGCATTAAAAAAAAAAAAAAATTTTTTTTCAGGTTGCTTTTTATTCAGAGGAGCGATTTGGTAATAAGTCACCAGGCGGCTTCCCAGCTGTATTCCACCTCTGTGCCTTGGAGAGGCAAAGTTGTTTGGGCCGATTTCCTGCTGTACGCTACAAGGTTCTGTTGATGTGTGTTCCAGGGAGCGGCTTGGAGCTCTCCCAAAAAAACAACAACAGCACGTTTTCTGGAAACTGGCGAGGGTCTGTATAAATGGTAGCATTCAGGAGGGATGTTCCTACACATGGCCGTCGGGCCGGGCAGCGTGCTGGAGAGACCCCACTGGGGATTCAGCACTCTTGGCCAGGAACAAAACGCGCCTTTGAGTGAAAGCGGAGGGGCCCCCCCACCAGGAAGCCAGGGGTTTTATTTTGGGGGAGTGGTTGTTAGGTGGGTAGAAGGGGAAGGAGGCAAGGAATCAGAGTAAGCATTGCTTCCCAACCCCTCATAAAACCGACAGCTGCCGCTGTCTGCAGGGTGAACTAGACTTTGGGAGATGTACTATTTTTTTTTCTTTTTCAAGCCACCAGTCCCGTTTGTGTTCCATGCCAGACGTCTGCACCCTCACCTCCCTGTCGAGTGGAAACTCGGCCTTTCAGCGTGGGTGCGTACGTGCTCAGCATGGACGGTAGCCCACCAGGCTCCTCCGTCCATGGGATTTTTCCAGGCAAGAGTACTGGAGTGGGGTGCCATTTCCTGGACGGATGTTATTAATGTTAATAGATGATGATAGCTAGGTAGATGAATAGATAGACAGCCATCTTTGGGGCTGCAGACTTGAGTTCTGAGCTTTCCCTGTCGGGAATAACTCATGGCCGAGATGCCAGAATCCTCATCTTCTCCTTAATCCAAGAAGAGCCCCAGCCAGGGGTAGACAGGAGGCCCTTGGGCAGGCGGGCACTCACCCAGCAGAATGTCAAGCTTAAACCAGGAAAGGGGCCCAGGAACATTGGGTCCCGCTATCCTTTCTGGGGTGACTTTGTCTTTGGAGGGGGGGAGGCCGCGGGGGCCACAGGGGAGCGCCATCTGGCTTTTGAGAACTCAGCTGTGTGTGTTCCAGCCCCAGACCGAACGCTGCGAATGTTAATTTCTGTCGCAGCTCGGGAGCCAAGGCCCGGATCTCCGGGTCGCCTTGGTTTGGTCCCGGTGGCCAGGGGACCGCAGAATCAAGCGGTTTAAAATTCCCTGTGAATGTCCACATCACGCGTTCTTCACACGTGGAACTGCTGTCCATCTCGTCAGCTGTAGGAGTTTCTTTCCCTGCTGCGGAGACCGTGGGGAAAGTGGGCGTTTTTGGTGAATGAAACGGTCTTCTTTTCCCTTCTGAAGCCCGTCTCCTTGGCTTCATACACCCTTGAGTTGAAGTCTTGCCAGCGACTGGGGCGTGTGCGATTTAATTAATGGGTCTGGCGGTTCCCTTTTGAAAGCCCGGTTCTTTTGGCAAAGTGGGCAGGAATCCTCGTGGTGACTCGGATCAATCCGAGTGTTGTTTCTACCTTTGGCTTTATGTTCACCCAAGACCTAAAAAGTCTTGGGTGAGTTTTTGAGACTTGAATGGAGACTCAAATAAGCTAGGCAGTTGTGTCATGCTGGAGCGAGAGGAAATTTTATTTTTTCAACTGAAGGATGGTTGATTTACAATACCGTGTTGTTTTTAGCAAAGTGATTCAGTTATAAATATGCACGAAAATTGAAAATTCCTGTTGGGCTTTCCAGGTGGTGCTAGTGGTAAAGAATCTTCCTGCCAGTGCAGGTTCCCTTATAGGTTATTGGATAAAGAAATGGCAACCCACTCCAGTGTTCTTGCCTGAAGAATCCCAGGGACGGGGGAGCCTGGTGGGCTGCCGTCTGTGGGGCCGCACAGAGTCGGACACGACTGGAGTGACTCAGCATAGGTTATTAGAGGATATAGACTTCCCTGTGCCATACAGTAGGTCCTTGTTTACTTATTTTATATGCAGTGTCTGTATATAAGCAAAGTCTATGATTAAAATTTCCTGGTGTATATAAACAGATACTGTGTATAAACTTAGATCTGTTCATCAGCACCAGGAAATTTTAATCACACTCTGCTTGACTTTGTATCATATTTCATGTTTCCTGGATGTGTGTGGGGTTTCTTTGTTTTTTTTTTTTTAAGACTTTTCTCTTTTAATTTTTCAATGAAAGAATGAAGGTGAAGCGTATTTTAGAATATGCATGCACGCGTGCTAAGTCACCTCACTCATGTCTGACTCTTCACGACCCCCTGGCCTGGAGCTCACCAGGCTCCTCCGTCCATGGGATTCTGCAGGCCAGAGCGGGTGGCCCTGCCCTCCTCCAGGGGATCCTCCCCACCCAGGGATCGAACCTGCGTCTGTCACGTCTCCTGAACGGGCAGGCGGGTTCTTCACCGCTGGCACCACCTGGGAAACTCGCGTTCAGTCCACGTGGTGAAGCTCGAGAGAGTCAGAGGTGACGCGCAGACCCACCGCTGGCCCCTGAGACCAGGCGGAAACATAACCCGGTTGTCCCCGTCCACAGGGTCCGACCAGGCGTTTGTCACGCTGGCCACCAACGACGTCTACTGCCAGGGGGCCTTGGTGCTGGGGCAGTCACTCCGGGAGCACAGGGCCACCAGGAGGCTGGTGGTGCTGGTCACGCCTCAGGTGTCCACCCCGCTCAGGTAAGGCTCCCACACACCCCCGGCTCTTCTGGCTGCGGAAGCTGGAGAAGGTTCTAGGCCGTGATGCGTGAGCCCGGCCCGGCGCACACGTGGGGGGCCCGGACGCTTGCGGGGGGGCTTGCGGTTGTTAGTAGAGGAAGGGGCTCTGCCTTCAGAATCCTGCCACGCCAGGCCACGTGTGTGTAGCGTAGTTCCTTGCCTCAAATATGGAAATCAGTGTCATTGATTCGGGGTGGGGGGCGTGGGGGGCTTTGAGGAGCGGCCGTCCCACTAGTCCGCACGCATGCCCACTCCTCAAGTCGTGTTACCATCTCTGCGACCCCCTGGACTGCAGCCCGCCGGGCCCCTGTGTCCGTGGCATTCTCCGGGCAAGAAGCCTGCAGTGGGTAGCCATTTC
Source organism: Oreotragus oreotragus (assembly GCA_006410675.1). Lineage (NCBI taxonomy): Eukaryota > Metazoa > Chordata > Mammalia > Artiodactyla > Bovidae > Oreotragus > Oreotragus oreotragus. The sequence continues at coordinate 167,550 of SJYX01006138.1, read as the reverse complement.
CTCCTCCAGGGGACCTTCCCAACCTCGGGATGGAACCCGTGTCTTCTGCGTAAGCAGGTGGGTTCTTTACCATTGAGATCCCTGGGAAGCCCACGTCGTCAGCCAAGTTAAAGCATTTTTATTTTTCTTACATTTTTATTGAAATATGGCTGATAGACTGAGGCAAAATCTGACAGACTGGGGCGGGTGGGGGCTGTCTCTTATACACATCTNAGGCAAATTCTGACAGACACTCAGGGGTTCTGACATAAAATCTGACAGAAATTAGGGGGTTCTGAGGTAAAATTCATCCATTACAGGAGGCAAATTCTGACAGACACTCAGGGGTTCTGACATAAAATCTGACAGAAATTAGGGGGTTCTGAGGTAAAATTCATCCATTACAGGAGGCAAATTCTGACAGACACTCAGGGGTTCTGACATAAAATCTGACAGAAATTAGGGGGTTCTGAGGTAAAATTCATCCATTACAGGAGGCAAATTCTGACAGACACTCAGGGGTTCTGACATAAAATCTGACAGAAATTAGGGGGTTCTGAGGTAAAATTCATCCATTACAGGAGGCAAATTCTGACAGACACTCAGGGGTTCTGACATAAAATCTGACAGAAATTAGGGGGTTCTGAGGTAAAATTCATCCATTACAGGAGGCAAATTCTGACAGACACTCAGGGGTTCTGACATAAAATCTGACAGAAATTAGGGGGTTCTGAGGTAAAATTCATCCATTACAGGAGGCAAATTCTGACAGACACTCAGGGGTTCTGACATAAAATCTGACAGAAATTAGGGGGTTCTGAGGTAAAATTCATCCATTACAGGAGGCAAATTCTGACAGACACTCAGGGGTTCTGACATAAAATCTGACAGAAATTAGGGGGTTCTGAGGTAAAATTCATCCATTACAGGAGGCAAATTCTGACAGACACTCAGGGGTTCTGACATAAAATCTGACAGAAATTAGGGGGTTCTGAGGTAAAATTCATCCATTACAGGAGGCAAATTCTGACAGACACTCAGGGGTTCTGACATAAAATCTGACAGAAATTAGGGGGTTCTGAGGTAAAATTCATCCATTACAGGAGGCAAATTCTGACAGACACTCAGGGGTTCTGACATAAAATCTGACAGAAATTAGGGGGTTCTGAGGTAAAATTCATCCATTACAGGAGGCAAATTCTGACAGACACTCAGGGGTTCTGACATAAAATCTGACAGAAATTAGGGGGTTCTGAGGTAAAATTCATCCATTACAGGAGGCAAATTCTGACAGACACTCAGGGGTTCTGACATAAAATCTGACAGAAATTAGGGGGTTCTGAGGTAAAATTCATCCATTACAGGAGGCAAATTCTGACAGACACTCAGGGGTTCTGACATAAAATCTGACAGAAATTAGGGGGTTCTGAGGTAAAATTCATCCATTACAGGAGGCAAATTCTGACAGACACTCAGGGGTTCTGACATAAAATCTGACAGAAATTAGGGGGTTCTGAGGTAAAATTCATCCATTACAGGAGGCAAATTCTGACAGACACTCAGGGGTTCTGACATAAAATCTGACAGAAATTAGGGGGTTCTGAGGTAAAATTCATCCATTACAGGAGGCAAATTCTGACAGACACTCAGGGGTTCTGACATAAAATCTGACAGAAATTAGGGGGTTCTGAGGTAAAATTCATCCATTACAGGAGGCAAATTCTGACAGACACTCAGGGGTTCTGACATAAAATCTGACAGAAATTAGGGGGTTCTGAGGTAAAATTCATCCATTACAGGAGGCAAATTCTGACAGACACTCAGGGGTTCTGACATAAAATCTGACAGAAATTAGGGGGTTCTGAGGTAAAATTCATCCATTACAGGAGGCAAATTCTGACAGACACTCAGGGGTTCTGACATAAAATCTGACAGAAATTAGGGGGTTCTGAGGTAAAATTCATCCATTACAGGAGGCAAATTCTGACAGACACTCAGGGGTTCTGACATAAAATCTGACAGAAATTAGGGGGTTCTGAGGTAAAATTCATCCATTACAGGAGGCAAATTCTGACAGACACTCAGGGGTTCTGACATAAAATCTGACAGAAATTAGGGGGTTCTGAGGTAAAATTCATCCATTACAGGAGGCAAATTCTGACAGACACTCAGGGGTTCTGACATAAAATCTGACAGAAATTAGGGGGTTCTGAGGTAAAATTCATCCATTACAGGAGGCAAATTCTGACAGACACTCAGGGGTTCTGACATAAAATCTGACAGAAATTAGGGGGTTCTGAGGTAAAATTCATCCATTACAGGAGGCAAATTCTGACAGACACTCAGGGGTTCTGACATAAAATCTGACAGAAATTAGGGGGTTCTGAGGTAAAATTCATCCATTACAGGAGGCAAATTCTGACAGACACTCAGGGGTTCTGACATAAAATCTGACAGAAATTAGGGGGTTCTGAGGTAAAATTCATCCATTACAGGAGGCAAATTCTGACAGACACTCAGGGGTTCTGACATAAAATCTGACAGAAATTAGGGGGTTCTGAGGTAAAATTCATCCATTACAGGAGGCAAATTCTGACAGACACTCAGGGGTTCTGACATAAAATCTGACAGAAATTAGGGGGTTCTGAGGTAAAATTCATCCATTACAGGAGGCAAATTCTGACAGACACTCAGGGGTTCTGACATAAAATCTGACAGAAATTAGGGGGTTCTGAGGTAAAATTCATCCATTACAGGAGGCAAATTCTGACAGACACTCAGGGGTTCTGACATAAAATCTGACAGAAATTAGGGGGTTCTGAGGTAAAATTCATCCATTACAGGAGGCAAATTCTGACAGACACTCAGGGGTTCTGACATAAAATCTGACAGAAATTAGGGGGTTCTGAGGTAAAATTCATCCATTACAGGAGGCAAATTCTGACAGACACTCAGGGGTTCTGACATAAAATCTGACAGAAATTAGGGGGTTCTGAGGTAAAATTCATCCATTACAGGAGGCAAATTCTGACAGACACTCAGGGGTTCTGACATAAAATCTGACAGAAATTAGGGGGTTCTGAGGTAAAATTCATCCATTACAGGAGGCAAATTCTGACAGACACTCAGGGGTTCTGACATAAAATCTGACAGAAATTAGGGGGTTCTGAGGTAAAATTCATCCATTACAGGAGGCAAATTCTGACAGACACTCAGGGGTTCTGACATAAAATCTGACAGAAATTAGGGGGTTCTGAGGTAAAATTCATCCATTACAGGAGGCAAATTCTGACAGACACTCAGGGGTTCTGACATAAAATCTGACAGAAATTAGGGGGTTCTGAGGTAAAATTCATCCATTACAGGAGGCAAATTCTGACAGACACTCAGGGGTTCTGACATAAAATCTGACAGAAATTAGGGGGTTCTGAGGTAAAATTCATCCATTACAGGAGGCAAATTCTGACAGACACTCAGGGGTTCTGACATAAAATCTGACAGAAATTAGGGGGTTCTGAGGTAAAATTCATCCATTACAGGAGGCAAATTCTGACAGACACTCAGGGGTTCTGACATAAAATCTGACAGAAATTAGGGGGTTCTGAGGTAAAATTCATCCATTACAGGAGGCAAATTCTGACAGACACTCAGGGGTTCTGACATAAAATCTGACAGAAATTAGGGGGTTCTGAGGTAAAATTCATCCATTACAGGAGGCAAATTCTGACAGACACTCAGGGGTTCTGACATAAAATCTGACAGAAATTAGGGGGTTCTGAGGTAAAATTCATCCATTACAGGAGGCAAATTCTGACAGACACTCAGGGGTTCTGACATAAAATCTGACAGAAATTAGGGGGTTCTGAGGTAAAATTCATCCATTACAGGAGGCAAATTCTGACAGACACTCAGGGGTTCTGACATAAAATCTGACAGAAATTAGGGGGTTCTGAGGTAAAATTCATCCATTACAGGAGGCAAATTCTGACAGACACTCAGGGGTTCTGACATAAAATCTGACAGAAATTAGGGGGTTCTGAGGTAAAATTCATCCATTACAGGAGGCAAATTCTGACAGACACTCAGGGGTTCTGACATAAAATCTGACAGAAATTAGGGGGTTCTGAGGTAAAATTCATCCATTACAGGAGGCAAATTCTGACAGACACTCAGGGGTTCTGACATAAAATCTGACAGAAATTAGGGGGTTCTGAGGTAAAATTCATCCATTACAGGAGGCAAATTCTGACAGACACTCAGGGGTTCTGACATAAAATCTGACAGAAATTAGGGGGTTCTGAGGTAAAATTCATCCATTACAGGAGGCAAATTCTGACAGACACTCAGGGGTTCTGACATAAAATCTGACAGAAATTAGGGGGTTCTGAGGTAAAATTCATCCATTACAGGAGGCAAATTCTGACAGACACTCAGGGGTTCTGACATAAAATCTGACAGAAATTAGGGGGTTCTGAGGTAAAATTCATCCATTACAGGAGGCAAATTCTGACAGACACTCAGGGGTTCTGACATAAAATCTGACAGAAATTAGGGGGTTCTGAGGTAAAATTCATCCATTACAGGAGGCAAATTCTGACAGACACTCAGGGGTTCTGACATAAAATCTGACAGAAATTAGGGGGTTCTGAGGTAAAATTCATCCATTACAGGAGGCAAATTCTGACAGACACTCAGGGGTTCTGACATAAAATCTGACAGAAATTAGGGGGTTCTGAGGTAAAATTCATCCATTACAGGAGGCAAATTCTGACAGACACTCAGGGGTTCTGACATAAAATCTGACAGAAATTAGGGGGTTCTGAGGTAAAATTCATCCATTACAGGAGGCAAATTCTGACAGACACTCAGGGGTTCTGACATAAAATCTGACAGAAATTAGGGGGTTCTGAGGTAAAATTCATCCATTACAGGAGGCAAATTCTGACAGACACTCAGGGGTTCTGACATAAAATCTGACAGAAATTAGGGGGTTCTGAGGTAAAATTCATCCATTACAGGAGGCAAATTCTGACAGACACTCAGGGGTTCTGACATAAAATCTGACAGAAATTAGGGGGTTCTGAGGTAAAATTCATCCATTACAGGAGGCAAATTCTGACAGACACTCAGGGGTTCTGACATAAAATCTGACAGAAATTAGGGGGTTCTGAGGTAAAATTCATCCATTACAGGAGGCAAATTCTGACAGACACTCAGGGGTTCTGACATAAAATCTGACAGAAATTAGGGGGTTCTGAGGTAAAATTCATCCATTACAGGAGGCAAATTCTGACAGACACTCAGGGGTTCTGACATAAAATCTGACAGAAATTAGGGGGTTCTGAGGTAAAATTCATCCATTACAGGAGGCAAATTCTGACAGACACTCAGGGGTTCTGACATAAAATCTGACAGAAATTAGGGGGTTCTGAGGTAAAATTCACCCATTACAGGACATAGAGGGTTCAGGGGTAAACGCTGACAGAAAGATGAACCTTCTGGGGTGACATCTGACAGAAAGATGAACATTGTAAAGTAAAATCTGACAGAAGCTAGAGGTCCCTGTGGTAAAATCTGAGATAAAGTAGGTGGTTCTGAGGCAAAAATCTGGCAGCCAATAAGAGGATCTGAGATAAAAAATCTAACAGAAGGAGTTTCTGAGATAAAATCTGGCAGGAAGAGGGACCTTCTGAGGTAAAATTTGACTGAAAGACAGTCTTTCTGAGGTAAAATGCTTCCAGAAAAAAATCAGAAAAAATTCTTGTTTTTTCCTTCCAACTTCCTGGTTGGCATTAGTTGTAAAGAACCTGCCTGCCATTGGAGGAGACATAAGCGATGAAGGTTCGATCCCTGGGTTTGGAAGATCCCCTGAAGGAGAAAATGGCAACCCACTCCAGTATCCTTGCCTAGAGAATCCCATGGACAGAGGAGCCTGGTGGGCTGCAGTCCATGGGGTCACAAAGAGATGCACACAACTGAGTACATATATCTGTACAAAGATTTTTATCCCTCCAGAACCTTTTAGAGAAAAACACTTCAGCGTATACTCCAGCAAAGTGAAATGTGAGCAACAAGGAACAGAATATCTTGTGTTAAACGGCTTTCTGGTCTCCTCGAATTCGGCCTCTCTTTTGCCAGGGTTATCCTCTCAAGGGTGTTCGATGAGGTCATCGAGGTGAACCTCATAGACAGCGCGGACTACGTCCACCTGGCCTTTCTGAAGAGACCTGACCTCGGGATCACCCTCACCAAGCTTCACTGCTGGACGCTCACCCATTACAGCAAATGCGTCTTCCTGGATGCAGACACACTGGTGAGTACGGAGGAGGGGGAGGTCCAGACCTTCTGCTTGACGAGGAGCCGCCCACTCAGAGATCATGCCCCTCTCTCCATTAGCAGGCTGCTAGCCCGTGATGGTGGATCCCCACCAGGTAATGTCCGTCTCTACCGCCAACATCATTTAGTCAGTGAGCGTCAGGTAGGAGACACCCAGTACTGTTGCTGAGAACACTGGGTTACTTGAAGGCCTGTTCCTTCCCTAGGACAAGTTATGTCGTCTACACAAAATAAGATATTGGAAAAATACTCTTCTTTGATGGTACCGTGAACTATACAGTCCTGCTGGACTGGAAACCTGGCTTCGTAAGCCATAGCATCTCCACCGTAGTCATTTGGGGTAGTGACTCTCGGTGTAGGAGCCCGGGTCAGGTACTTTCAGAAACAGCCATTGGAACGTCGAAAGGTGAAATGAGGTTTGCCTGTTGGTTGCGCAAAGGTGGTGTAGGAAGATGGAGGCATGGACAGGAAAATCAGAACAGAGGAACAGAGTAATTTTTTTTTTTTTTCCCAAACAAAGTACAGTTTATAAAGCCAATATGTGTGTTAGAGAGGAGTGCCATTCGTGGTCAAGCTCTTGGAGGCAGTGGATGATATCATATTGACTTGCAAACCTGCATGTTTGTGGATTTCCACTCTCGTAGGTCACGTTTGCTGGACAGAATAGAATCGATACAATTAAGAGCAATACAGATAAGAGCATATCACCAATATATTGGGGCTTCCCTGGTGACTCAGACGGTAAAGAATATTCCTGCAGTGCAGGAGACCCAGGTTCGATCCCTGGATTGGGAAGCTCCTCTGGAGAGGGGAAGTGGCCACCCACTCCAGTATCCTTGCCTGGAGAATCCCATGGACAGAGGAACCCGGCGGGTTCCAGTCCGTGGCGGCTCAAAGAGTTGGACACAGCTCAGTGACTGAGCGACCACAAGCTTGCAGGCAAATTCCCTTTTGTGATAAACTTGTCCTGCTCAGGATGTTTCCTGGCAGCGAAACAAAGGAATTTTAGCTTAAGGCTCATGCCACTGGAGGCAGGCAGTTCCTGGAGACCAGAGATGGGCCATTGTGTATCATTCAAGCTCAGCTGCAGCGTCCCTTCAGTGATAGCTGTGCACAGGTGTTTCTGACTCTTTGTGACCCCATGAACTGCAACCCCCAGGCTCCTCTGTCCTTGGGATTCTCCAGGCAAGGATACTGGAGTGGGTCTCCATTGCCCTTCTCCAGGGGATCGCCCCAGCCCGGGGGATCGCACCCAAGTCCCTTGCGCCTCCTGCACTGGCAGGGCGTTTGTTTACCCCTGAGCCGCCTGGGAAGCCATGTGCTTCATCCCTTTAGTGATGAACTCGGAGCAGAAGTTCAAGTCACAGACACAGGTTCAGTACGGAGCCAGACTGGTTCTCTCCCGTCACGTCGTACGGGGGGGCCCCCACGCGCTGTCTCCCCAGGTGCTGTCCAACATCGATGAGCTGTTCGACAGGGGGGAGTTTTCTGCGGCCCCGGATCCCGGATGGCCGGATTGCTTCAACAGCGGGGTCTTTGTGTTCGAACCCTCGCTGGAGACTCACAGCCTCTTGCTACAGCACGCCACCGACCACGGCAGCTTTGACGGTACGGTGAGGGGCAGTTGGACGTTTGTGGACCAGAGTGGGGCTGTGGCCATCCCTCTGACCCACTGGCACTCCCCGCCACCTCGAATCTGTGAATAGCAAGTTAAAGATGGGGACTGAGGGATTTCCATGGTGGTCCGGTGGCTAAGACGCCAAGCTCCCAATGTCGGGGGGGCGGGGGCGAAAACTACACCATTCGTTGTTAACTTCTTTGGCTGTGCTGTAACTCTCTAGGGGCAGACCAAGGCTTGCTGAACAGTTTCTTCAGTAACTGGTCCACCGCCGACATCCAGAAGCACTTGCCTTTCATCTATAACTTGAGCAGCAACACCACGTACACCTACAGTCCTGCTTTCAAACAGTGAGTTTTATAAATAGTTATAGTTTATGAGAAAATACCAAAGATGTGTCCCTTTTTACACAGTTTAAACATAATAGGGTGTTATATATAGTTTCAGTTAGATTTTCTGAGAAAATATGAAAGGTATAGATAGAACTACAGATTGTTTGAAAATGTAGTTATATAGAGTATATATTTTTTATTAATTAATTTTTCTATTGAAGGATAGCTGCTTTCAGATGTTTTCCATGAAACCTCAACATGAATTATGAGGATGACAGCTTCCCTGGTGACTTACGGTAAAGCGTCTGCCTGCCAATGCGGGAGACGTACGGTCGACCCCTGGATTGGGGAGATCCCTGGAGAAGGGCATGGCAACCCACTGCCGTCTTCTTGCCTGGAGAATCTCATGGACAGAGGAGCCCCAACGGCTACAATCCATGGGGTCCCAAAGAGTCGGACAGTAAATAACCAGGGATAGAACCCACACTTCCTGCATTATAAGGCAAAATACTAACAATTCCTGGCCCATCAGGAAAGTCCAGGGTGGGTACAGTGGGCCATACAGAACATAGATCTCTGGGGAGAATATGATATCAAATTTTCATAAGAAAGCAATGAATTAAAAAAAAAAACGTTTTCAAAGCTGTGAGGTTGGTGCAAGTGGTGATAACGGTAAAAAGACAAAAATGAAGAGGGGAAAAGTTTCCGTCTTGCCCAAGAAGTCAGTTTTCTGCTCTGCAGCTTTCATTCTCTGCTATAAAATCTATTTAAAAAAAAAAAAAAAATCTGTCATTGTTTTCAGGGTGAGATGATTTGGCCTCCGAAACCACCCACCTTTCTAAGACTCCTGATTTATTCTTTCTGTTGTGGGGAGCATCCCAGTGGGTGCTGATTTTGTTTCTTGGTCTAGAGAAATAGGAAAGACTGCCAGCACGGACTGACTATAAACAGTTTTTCTTTTTTGATGCAAGTCTTAAGTGGCTCTCACGAGAGGATCATCCCTGAGCCGCTGAGGTGCATCTTGCTGTCTGTGATGAGTCCTGCGGTGCTCACTGGCTTTCTTTCTTTCTTTCTTTCTTTTTTTTTTAACTTTATTGACTTTTGTCTGCGTCTCCTCCTCAGATTTGGCTCCAGTGTGAAGGTGGTCCACTTTCTGGGGTCCTCGAAGCCTTGGAACTACAAGTACAATCCCCAGACGGGCTCCGTTTTGGAGGAGGGCTCCGGGCGGGCCGACCAGCATCAGACGTCCTTCCTTAACCAGTGGTGGGGAATTTACCACCGTAGCATCTTGCCCCTTTGTGAAAACATCCGGAACAAGGACCACCAGGCACCCCCAGGTCACACGGTAAGGTCCTGCAACCCTGGAGCTGAAAAACTGGGGATTAAAAACAGACAGAAACCGGGGATCAGTTCTCTGTGATCTACACTTGGGCATTTTCTTCAAAGGCAGACTCCCCCACGTTCTTGTGTTGAATCTCTTCTCACTTTTAATTTTTTGTTTTTTAAAGGCAGATATAGGATGTGTGTGAGTCGCTCAGTCATGTCCGACTCTTTGCAACCCCATGGACTGTAGCCTGGCAGGCTCTTCCATCCATGGGGTTTTCCAGGCAAGGATACTGGAGTGGGTTGCCATTTCCTTCTCCAAGATATAGGCTATTATAAGCAATTACCAAGTTACATTAAAAAAAAAAATCTGTCGATGTTCAGAGGCAGATAATCTATGTAAATTTTTGTTTTTTATAATACAATAGTGACTGAAGTCGCTCAGTCTTTGCAACCCCGTGGACTGTAGTCTATCAGGCTCCTCCATCCATGGGATTTTCCAGGCAAGACTTTTGGAGTGGATTGCCATTAATACATTTTTATTTCCAAGACAGGCACTTTCAAAGTGGTACTTGAAGAATGTTGTGTCTTTAACCTATCGGCCACTTTTGTGCTGATCAAATCCATTAAAAATTTGACAACTGTAAATGCATTTTTGTTTCTAATATCCAAATACTTATTTTCTTAACTATGATCCTCTTTCTGAGAAGAAGTTGGACTTCAAATTATAACATCGTCCTACGACCTCACAAATAGTTTTCAGTTAAATTAGGGTGTTGGCTCTTTGACAGGTCTCCATTCCAATAAAGTAAATTACATCCCCCCCCAAAAATAAAGTGGTAACCAATTTGCATAATATAATTATATCAAATCAACATGTTATATACCTAAAACTTACACAATATTATATGTTAATTATATCTCAAGACAGTTTGGGGGAAAAAAAAAAAGGAAGAAAAATTAAAAAAACTTTCCCTTTAGAAGAGAACAAAAAAATCTGTCAAGGACTACAGCAATGGAAGAAATAAGATTTTTTTTAAAGTTCAATTTTTAAAAATATTAATTTATTTGGTTGTACCAGGTCTTCGTTGGGGCATGTGGTATCTAGTTCCCTGCCCAGGGATCGAACCCGAGTCTCCACTCGAGGGAAGTCCAGAGTCTTAACCACTGCACCCCCATGGAAGTTCAAGAATAGTTCACCATTTATAGACATGTTTATTTTTAAATGAGGGAATTAGAAGATATTAAATAATGTTGACACACACCAGAAAGGAATTAGACGAGGAAAGACGCGTTATTCACCACAAGAAATAAAGAACATAGTTGGAGGTTAAGGACCTGCCAAAGCTTTAGATCTTGTGCCAGTTTCATCTGTATGCCTGTCCTGTATTTCATGTAGGAAGATGCTGAAAGAGGCAGGCAATTTTTATTTATTTATTTTCTTTGGTGCAAAATCGTGAATGTTTCATAAGCAGAACTGTGGCTGCGATTTACCAAACCGACGCAAAAATAATCATTTAAATTAGCCGGCTTCATCAGGGAAAGAGCCACTCATTGATTAAGTGGCTGGAAAGGACTGATTATAGATGTCATTGGAGCGGGAATTTTCCACCTTCTGTCCTGGATTGAAGAGGCCGTTGAAGGTGGTGTCTGAAGAGGGCTTTTCAAGTTCTGGATGGGTACCCATTTGAATTTTTTAAAACTATAACGCTGCACGCTCTCCGTACTGGAGTTTCTGCAGTGAATTTCAACAGGCGGGCAAAAGACCTTTTAAGGTAAAGTCCCAGGAAATTTTATTTCTCGGTTTGTTTTTAACGGGCACGTTTAAACAGTGGAGTCCAGTGTCTGCAAATACATGCACTGGGACCTTGAAAATAATTCACTTTTTAGTCTTTTTTACTGCAGTTTTTGTTTGGTGGAGCTGGGTGCTACTTTGCAATCAGAACCAAAATTTTCTTGCAGCATCTCTGGCGGTCCAGTGGTTAAGAAGGTCCATTCACCTTCCAGTGCAGAGGGCAAGGGTTCGATCCCTGGTCGGGGAACTTAGACTCCCCATGCTGTGCATTGTGGCTGAAAGATTGAGGAGAAGAAAAAAAAAAAAAAAAAACTTTCTCTGACCATTGGAGACAATCAAATAGCAGCTTTTTCAGATTCTTGTCACTGATAGCAAATTGCTGTTCCTTTCTGCCAAGCAGCCCACTTAGTCTGTCTTTTTTTTTAATGGAGTCGCTCAGTCGTGTCCGACTCTTTGCGACCCCGTGGACTGTGTAGCCCACCCGGCTCCTCTGTCCATGGGATTCTCCAGGCAGGGATACTGGAATGGGTTGCTATTCCCTTCTGCAAGGGATCTTCCCAACCCAGGGATGGAACCCACGTCTCCCGCATTGCGGGCGCGTTCTTTACTGCTGGGTACTGGGTTGTATACGAAGAAAGATGAAGCAGATTCAGGTGGTTCTAAGAAATGAAATGTTGAAGGCCGTGTGCGGAGCCTGTGCCATGGGTTCCTTCTTACCTGGAGCAATACTGTGAACGTGGATGTTAGTGAGATTTGCAGAGAGGTCAGGAGTCCCTTGGACTGCAAGGAGATCCAACCAGTCCATCCTAAAGGGGATCAGTCCTGAATATTCATTGGAAGGACTGATGCTGAAGCTGAAGCTCTGATACTTTGGCCACCTGATGCGAAGAGTTGACTCATTGGAAAAGACCCTGATGCTGGGAAGGATTGAAGGCGGGAGGAGAAGGGGACAACAGAGGCTGAGATGGTTGGATGGCATCACCGACTCGATGGACATGAGTCTGAGCAAGCTCCGGGAGATAGTGAAGGACAGAGAGGCCTGGCGTGCTGCGGTCCACCGGGCCGCAGAGAGTGGGACACGCCTGAGCACTGAACAACACGGGAAACTTTGCTGAGTGTGCACGTTTTTACGCAGGCTCGCCTCGGAAGCGTTGGGGTGCCGCGTTCCAGTGCAGCGGGCGCGGCGGAGGGGTCGTGTGCAAATCCAGCAGAGGGGCCCAGGCAGGCTTGCTCTGCTGGTGGCTCGGAGAGGACCGTGGGGGTGGAGGAAGACATCCCTACTCTGGCAGCGTGCCCTTCCGAAGAGGTCAGTACGTTTGTTTGCTCTGGACAGGGGTGATGGAGGCTCAGGCTCACTGGTTACCATGGAAACGGAGGATGCGCCCTGGACCCCCGGGGACGAGGGGCGTGGGGAGGAGGAGGGGAGGAACCCTTCTTCAGGCTGCCCTGCCTGAGCAGTTTGAAAGTGTCAGTCACCCAGTCACATCCGAGGAGTGCATGTAGCTTATCAGGTGGTACTGGAACCCGGTCGTGATTAATCTCTGGCCTCAGGCCCAAAGTGTGAGATCAGAGTCTGGCTCCTCCAGCCCGAGGTCTGTGAGCTCAGACAACTTGTGCCAACCTCCCTGGGCGCCTGTCAGCTTTCGATGGGACGTTTCTCTTCTACACTTTACTATGGGATCAGTGATGTGCAGGCAACTTCCGTGCAGTAGCAGTTTTTGAGTTGTGAATTCATAGCTGCCCAAACAAATTGAAAAAAAGAAAAAGACGACACTGGTTTGGACCAAGGAGGTGGCTGGGAACTGAGCTTATTCCTAATTTTATTTATTGTTTTCATTTCTTCTGCTGTACCCTGAGGTTTTCGCGGCACCCGCCTCTGGCCCCAGGAAATGCCTCATGTGGGTTAAGCAGAAGGCGTCCGCCTTGCAGGAATGTGACCACTCTGTGGATTAAGCTCTTACCTTCCTGTAGAACTGCCTCCCTGCTCTGCCAGCAGGAGCCACACCCTCAATGGGAATTTTAAAAAAAACCGAAGTATACTCGATTTACCACACTGTGTTAAGCCTCACGTGTCCAGCAGAGTGCTTCAGTGCTATTTTATTTTCAGATTGTTTCCCATGACAGGTTATATTACAACATACTGAATATAATGCCCTCTGCCATACAGTAGGTCCTTTCGTCCGGATATTTGAGAAGAGTCGGCATTCGCATTAAATGTCTGACAGTCAGACTCTATGGGGAATCTCTCAGAAATAAATAAATAAATAAATAAAAGGAAATAATGATATAAATGATTAAATAATTTAAATAATAAATATAAATGTATTAATATAAATGTATTATATTATATTAACATACATAAGTAAAATATATAAATTAAAACAAAATACAATGTAAATATAGATAAATATAAATAACAGTACATTTATATTGTAATTTAATATAATTATATTCAATATATTAATATGATCAAGAAATTAATCTATACAAACATAATTTATATACATAATATAGTTAATTAATGTGATTAAACAATATATTAATTATAAAACATTAATAATACAGTCATACATTGAGTCTTTCCTGGTGGCTCAGACGGTAAAGCGTCTGTCTGCAATGCGGAGACCCGGGTTCAATCCCTGGGTTAGGAAGATCTCCTGGAGAAGGAAATGGCAACCCACTTACTCTTGCCTGGAGAGTCCCATGGGCAGAGGACCGTGGTAGGCTGTAGTCCATGGGGTCGCAAAGAGTCGGACACAACTGAGCGACTTCACTTTCACTTTCAATATATTATTATAAATAAAATAGAAATCGTTTTATGAAAATACACTCTATAAAATTAATATGAATGTATGTTATATTCCTATATTGATGTAAATTGATAAAATTGATAAACTAATAAAAACCCTTTCCAACTGCAATGGTTAGTTTTATGCGTCAAGTTGAGCAGAGTAGTGGATGTGTAGATAGCTGGTGAAACATTACTTCAGGGTGTGTTTCTGGAAGAGATTAGCATTTAAGGAAGTGTCTATCAGGACTTCCCTCATGGTCTAGTGGTTAGGACTCCCTGCTTTCTGCGCAGGGGGCCCTGGGTTCAATCCCTGCTTGGGGAGATCTCGAATGTTGTGAGGCATGGCCGGAAAAAAAAAAAAAACCACAAGAAAGAAAGTCTGTATTGACTATTTTCTGATAGAAAATCGTGGCCCTTGTATACGTGAAAGTCACTCAGTCGAGTCCCAAAGTAAATAAAATAAGTCCCAAAGTAAATAAAATAAAAATGTTTAAAAAATAAACGTTGGGTCCCAAGAAGACATGAAGGTGAAAGGCGCTCAGTCGTGTCCGACACTTTGAGACCCCATGGGCTACACAGTCCATGGAATTCTCCAGGCCAGAATACAGGAGTGGGGGGCCTTTCCCTTCTCCACGGTATCTTCCCGACCCAGGGATCGAACCCAGGTCTCCCGCATTGCAGGTGGATTCTTTACCAGCTGAGGTATAAGGAAGGGGCCCTTTTTACAGTGTCTGTGCCTATATTTCATTATTTTGCACTCCAAGGTCATCTTTCTAGAGAAGGGAATAGCAACCCACTCCGGTATTCTTGCCTGGAGACTCCCATGGATAGAGGAGCCTGGCGGGTTACAGTCCATGGGGGTCACAAAGAGTCAGGCTCAGATTAGCTACCTGACACCACCACAGCAGACATCTTTGCAGTTAATTATTCTGCAACCACCTCCTGACCATCTAGTGAATGATCCTTGCTGAGTTCTCTGGGGAATTTGGAACCCAGTCCCTCCCAACCCCCCACCGCCAACACCCCCCCCAAAAAAAGAGAGAGATTATTTTCATCAGTCCTGTGAATATGCAAGAGACAAGTCTGGAATGCTTATTTCAAACAGCAGCCTTTGTATGTCTGACTCTGCAACCCCGTGGACTGTAGCCCGCCAGGCTCCTCTGTCCAGGCGTGGGATTCTGCAGGCAAGAATCCTGGAGTCGGTCGCCATGCCCTCCTCCAGGGGATCTGCGCGACCCAGGGATGGAAGCCACGTGGCCTGCATGGCAGGGGGATTCTTTATAGTCTGAGCCACCAGGGAAGCCCAAGAATACCAGAGTGGGTGGGCCGTGTCCTCCTCCAGGGGACCTTCCTCACCCAGGGATGGAAATCAGGTCTCCTGCATTTCCTGGCAGATTCTTAACTGTTGAGCCCCCATGAAAGTCCCAGGCCCAGTACAGGCAGGTCAGCTTCTGGTCTGTGTCACGCCCAGCCGAGGCGGGAGAGAGGCGTGCTCTGCCCTCCACAGTCATCTAATGACCCAGCATTCCTGCCATTCCTCTGCTCCATGCCCTTCCAAGGCGGCTCCTTGAGAAACAGTTCTGGCTTCCACGCTGAACCCACCCGATGATGCCCGTGAACACGTTAAGGTGTCTCCTGCACGCTGGGATGCTCTTCACCGTGTGCCGTCCCGGGTAGAGTCGAGAAGAGCCGCTTGCATGGTTTTCTGTGGGGTTTTCTCTTCCTGCGGCATTCCAGCTGAAATCAGAAGAGGTCCTCACGGAACGGGACCTTCACCCGACCTGCGGGGACCCAGGGGAGAAAAACTGTCTGCCGCCTGACCACCCAGTCTGAGTCGGTGATGCCATCCAGCCATCTCACCCTCTGTCGTCCCCCTTCTCCTCCCACCTTCAGTCTTTCCCAGCATCAGGGTCTTTTCCAGTGAGGTGGCTCTTCACATCAGGTGGCCAAAGGATTGGAGCTTCAGCTTCAGCATCAGTCCTTCCAATGAACATTCAGGTCTGATTTCCTTTAGGAGGGTCCGGTTTGAACCTCCTTGACCTGCTTTTTGTCCAGCTGTATTTGCACCCGTGGAGGCAGACGAACGCAGATGAGGCATTTTTAGTTATCTTCATGAAGTACTGTCCTAACTTTGCTTTCACTTTTTTTTTTTTTTAGACGGTAGGTTGGCGGGAAATAGAGACTCGAGCTGAAGTGCGACGTGACCTGTTCTCAACACCCTCCCCCCAGTTTGCAGACCTCACAGAGATCCAGAGCTGTTCGGTATAACTCACTGTTACCTCCTTTTTTTTTTTTTTTTTTTTTTTTTTAGTGGCTGCACCATGCAACACAGGGGATCCCTCAGCAGGGATCGAACCCACAGCGCCTGCAGCGGCGGACTTCTTAAACGGTGCCTCTTTCTTTGTGTGGCCTCTGTCGGTCGGCCACCAAAGGAGACACCCCATGTGTTTCTCCTCGATCCTGTGACATCTCTGAATGGCTTTTCCCCCTGGTGTTGTTCATGAGTCGCTTTACTTTCCAGGTGGATAAGACACCTGGGTGTTTGCCCACCTAAATCCCTGAGGTTCTCTTCTATCTTGCTTTAGGAAGAAATAGAAAAGTGTTAGACGTTCAGTCGTGCTCCTGGCTCTTTGCAGACTGCAGCCCCACCAGGCTCCTCTGTGCACGGGGTTCTCCAGGCAAGAATACTGGAGTGGGCTGCCAGGCCCTCCTCCACAGGATCTTCCCGACCCGGGGATGGAACCTGAGTCTTTGTGTCTCCTGCGTTGGCAGGCAGATTCTTTACCGCTGAGCCACCAAGGAAGCCTGTTCATATGCATGGGCCTATTCTTGTTCAAATTCTTTGGCCAGGCAGGTCGTTACAGAGTATTGAGCAGAGTCCCCTGTGCTGGACAGCAGGTCCTCGCTGGTTCTCCATATTAAATCCAGCAGTGTGTCCACGTCCATCCCAGACTCCCTGACTGTCCCTTCCCCCATCCTTCCCCTCTCGTAACCAGAAAGTTATTACAGTATTGAGCAGAGTTTCCTGTGCTGGACAGCAGGTCCTTGTTATCTGTTTTATATATAGCATCAATAGTGTATATATGTCGATCCCAATCTCCTCATTTGAAAAATTAACCTTACATCAGATAACAAATATCAGCCTCTCGTCTTGTGCAAAAAGTAACGGGCACGGGGAGCGGGGGTAAGTTCAGAGTAGTAAATCACACCAAATGACTTAAAAAAAATTTTTGTTTGTTTGTTTGTTTATTCTATTGACTGTGCTGTGCAGCCTGCGAGATTTGAGTTTCCCCATCAGAAATTGAGCCAGGGCCCTCGGCAGTGAAATTGTGGAGTTCCAACCAGTGAACCGGGGCTCAGCGGGTAAAGAATCCGCCTGCAGTGCAGGAGACCTGGGTTCGATCCCTGGGTCGGGAAGATCCCCTGGAGCAGGGCATGGCAACCCAATATTCCCACCGGGAGAATCCCATGGACAGAGCCTGGCGGGCTACCGTCCATGGGGTCGCAAAGAGCCAGACACGACTGAGTGACTAACCACGGCTATGCCACCCCCTGGACCACTGCGGCGGGGTGGTTGCCCTAAATTGCTTACTTTTTTTTTTTTTTGCACAAACCATTTGTTTGATCCTAAGGAGAAAGAGTTCTGTGTCGTTCTGGTTCACGCTGTGGTTCTGGGAAGCCCCCTGCAGACTAACGATGCAACGATTCTGTTTCCAGCGGCAGGCGGAGAGCGAGGGAGGTGCCCCCGCCGAGGACGCCTTGGAACCGAGCCGGGAGCCCCCTGCGGCTGTCAGCAGGGACCCCAGTCCCCAGGACGCTCTGGAGGTGGTGTCCCCTGTCCCAACCGTTCACCCCGTGCAGCTCCCGCGTCGGCGCTGTGGGCTCTTGCAGTGGCCAGCTGTGCACGTGCATGGGCCTGACCGCGGTTGCAGCCTTGCTTGTTGAGATGAGAACCTTCATTCTCCCGCTGCACCTGGCTTCTCTCTGGCCTTTGCCCTTGGCAGGCGGTTCACCTGCTTTCCTGTCCTCAGCTCTAATCATCACGCCTGTGTTCTCCCGCAACGCTGTTCTGCAGAGTTTAATTGACCTGAAGGGGCTGGGCTGTGTTTTCTGCACCCTGAGCTTGGGAGGTGATACACAGACGTAAAACCTGGGGAATTTGAGGGGTGGAGGGGCGGCGGTGTTTTGATCCTAACCGAGCATGCCTTGATTTCTTCTTGCAGAAAGACATGAAAGATGCTTTCTTCCTAAGCCTACCTCTTCCAGATGCTCTGGTCTTAAATGTCAGCCTCTCTGATGATGCATTTAAGGAAGCTGAGGGCTCGTGTTTCTAACTATGATGTAATAACACTTTTGTTGATGTCACTGTTGTCGTCCAGTCGCTAAGTCACGTCCACGGACTGCAGCACGCCAGGGGTTTCCTTGGAGTGACCGTCGTGAAGAACGGGGGGGTCCTTTGCCAACTCCCAGATTTTGCTCAGACTCATGTCCATCGAGTCAGTGATGCCATCCAGCCATCTCGTCCTCTGTCGCCCCCTTTCTCCTCCTGCCCCCAATCTTTCCCAGCGACAGGGTGTTTTCTAATGAGTCGGCTCTTTGCATCAGATGGCCAAAGTATTGGAGCTTCAGCTTCAGCATCAGTCGTTCCAGTGAATATTCAGGGTTGATAATAGTCGGAGGAAATCTGCTGGGCAGAGGATAAAATTGGTCTTGATGTTTTTTATTGTGCCTTTGTCTGTGGAGGCCGCTGTGACAAAAAAAAAAAATAGACCACAGTCTTCCGAATAAAATGAGATGTTACTTCTCGCAGCTCTGGAGGTGGAGTGTCCAAGTTTCAGGCACCAGCAGGTCTGGGGGTCTGGTGAGAACCCATCTTCCTGGCTCACAAGCGTCTCCCTGTGGGCTTGTCTTTCCCCAGGTGGACCTGACCATTTCCGTCTCCCAGATCTCCATCGAAGAGAAGCTCAAGGTCCTGAGTCCTGCAGAGGAGCGGAGGAAGTGGGAGGAGGGGCGGATGGATTACCTGGGGAAGGATGCCTTCGCCCGCATTCAGGAAAAGCTGGACCGCTTCCTGCAGTGACCCGCTGTTCTGACGAGCGGTCCTGTTCCATCAACGTCCCAAAGCCCTTTCCGAGGAGCTCTTCACCCACGTGCCTCTGTTTCCGGTCGGCCCACCTGAGTGCCTTCTGCCCAACCCCGTGGTCCATCCAAAACCCAGCTCGAAGCCCCGTGTGACCCCAGCTCCCCATGCCTCTCAGGCTTCCCCGGGGACGTCCCGTCTCCTTTATGTCTTGTTAGCAAATCACTGAGGATGGTGACTGCAGCCATGAAATTAAAAAACACTTGCTCCTTGGAAGAACAGCTATGAGCAACCTAGATAGCGTATTAAAAAGCAGAGACATCCCTTTGCCCACAAAGGTCCGTCTAAGTCAAAGCTATCGGTTTTCCAGTGATCACGTGCGGATGTGAGAGCTGGACCATAAAGAAAGCTGAGCACCAAGCTGATGCTTTTGAACGGTGGTGCTGGAGAAGACTCTTGAGAGTCCCTTGGACTGCAAGGAGATCCAACCAGTCCATCCTAAAGGACATCAGTCCTGAATAGTCATTGGAAGGACTGAGGCTGAAGCTGAAACTCCAACACTTTGGCCACCTGATGCGAAGAGCCGACTCATTTGAAAAGACTCTGATGGGAAAGATTGAGGGCAGGAGGAGAAGGGGACAACAGGATGAGATGGTTGGATGGCATCCCGGACCCGATGGACATGGGTTTGGGTAAACCCCGGGAGTTGGTGATGGACAGGGAGGCCTGGCGTGCTGCAGTCCACTGGGTGGCAAAGAGAGCAGCTGAGCAACAGCAGCAAAGAACATGAGTATAGCCTTCTGGTCAACCCTGGGTCTCTGGACTTGCTTGAAGGAGCTCAGGGTTTTCTCCTGGACTGATGAAACCACGTCCGTCCTATGTAGGATTAGCTCTAAGCCCTGCAGAGCTTGAAACACGTAGCACTCAGAAAGGTACTGAGCTCCCTGAGAACCTTCCAAAATGATTGCGTCCTTTTCTTGAAGACGGGGTCAACGTCTGGATGTCTTGAGTGTGACTGTGGTGTGAATTTTGCCAAGACTGGCTGACGGACGCCACGGCTGTGCTTTCTCTTCTGCAGAAATAACCCAGGGGGACTTCCAAGTCTCTTGACATAGTCCCCATGGGGACACATCAGAAATATCTGGAAGGAGATATTTGGGAGAGATGACCTCGTCCAGACTGGTGTAACTCCTGGTGCAGAAGACGTCCCAGGTGGTGCTAGTGGTAAAGAACCCTCCTGCTAATGCAGGAGATAATGGGTTCGATCCCTGGGTTGGGAAGATCCCCTGGAGAAGGAAATGGCAACCCACTCCAATTTTTGTTTTTTCCATTTTGACCTTTTTATTTTGTATTGGGATATAGCCGATCAACAATGTTATGATGATTTCAGGTGGACGGTGAAGGGACTCAGCCAGACACATACGTGTATCCATTCTCCCCCAGACTCCCCTCCCATCCAGGCTGCCATGTGACAGAGCATGCAGGAATAAGCACCCGGGGTTTACGCCCAAGGGTCACGTGCTCATGACTGGATCCTGGGAGGCTGTTTCTCTGGAGGTGAATCCGTGCGGGGTCGAGGACACGGGACTGCCCTTGGCTGGGTCTCACTACCTCACCTCACAGCTGCACCCAAGGTCCTCGGTGAGCCATTGCAGCTCAGCTATGTGGGGACAAGCCTCTGTTTTGTGGCACTGGACGCCGTAATTCCACGGGAAAGCCTCACTTCAGAAGCATCCTAGTTTGGAATGAATGCAGTGTGTCAGACCCTCTCATGGGGTCAGTGTTTGTGGCCACCACAAGGATAATTAAAGCCAGGTGTCAGCTGCTGTCGTAAGGAGGAGAAGATGCTGGGCACCACAAAGATAAAGCCGGACGTGGGTCGCTGTACTGAAGACAAGATGCGGGTTTTTAATGTTTGAGTGGTTTATTTATCGCTTCCCCAGGTGGCTGAGTGGTAAAGAGTCTGCAGGAGGTTTCAGGTTTGATCCCTGGCTCGGGAAGATCCCTGGGAGGAGGGAAGGGCAACCCACTCCAGCGTTCTTGCCTGGAGAATCCCGTGGACAGAGGAGCCTGGGGGGCTACAGTCCATGAGCTCGCAGAGAGTCGGACACGACTGAGTGGCTGAGCATGTACTATGGAAAATCGTGACGTGGGTTTGGAGGAAGGTTGAGGTGGCTCTGTTCAAATCCACACAGGATCCGAGTGGACTTCTGGGGTTTGCAGTAGTGTTTGCTATGAGAGGTGCCCGCTCTGGAGGAGCTTTTATTTCTTATCTGTGGGTGAATGATCTGGCATCTGGGTTTCCTACATATGATGCTTCAGGGGCTACTAGGAAAAAGCCGTGGGGACGAACTCCTTGGGTGGGTTGTGTCGGGAGTGGTGCTGGTGGTCGCCAACCGTCAGAGTAACCGCGTAGGCTTGTTTTGGGGAAACGTGATGTTGGACTATAAGATGCAAAAGGGAGACTCTACGTCCATGAGAGGAGAACTCTGGACGGTGAACATCGGACTCCAGCTTCTCCGAAGAGGACCCTCCATAGGAATGGTCCAGCAGCTCCCTGGCTTCAAGTCTAGACTCAACTCGGGTCTCTCTCCCGCATTGTGAAGTCTGTCCATCTGGATGAAAGCTGGTGCACTGCAATTAAAATCTTAGGATAGCAATGAGGTCTCCTTCCTGGGTTTTTGGATGTGTTCTGAGTCTTCAGAACGCCATTTATAGGAATGTGACTGGCTTCGTTTGTCTTACTATCAGTTAAAATAACCAAATGGGTTTTTCAGAATTGATAGTGACCTAAATGGGAAGGAAATCAAAAAAAAAAAAAAAACAACGGGATAACATGTATTTGTTGCTCAGTCACGAAATCATGTCTGAGTCTCTGTGACCCCATGGACGGCAGCACGCCAGGCTTCCCTGTCCTTCACCATCTCCCAGAGTTTGCTTCAACTCATGTCCGTTGAGTCCGTGATGCCACCCAACCATCTCATCCTCGGTCGTCCCCTTCTCCTCCTGCCCTCAATCTTTCCCAGCATCAGGGTCTTTTCCAAGGAGTCATCTCTTCCCACCAGGTGGCCAAAGTATTAGAGCTTCAGCATCAGTTCAGTTCAGTCGTGTCTGACTCTTTGCGACCCCATGAATCGCAGCACGCAAGGCCTCCCTGTCCATCATCATCTCCCGGAGTTCACTCAGACTCGCATCCATCGAGTCCATGATGCCATCCAGCCATCTCATCCTCTGTCGTCCCCTTCTCCTCCTGCCCCCAATCCCTCCCAGCATCAGAGTCTTTTCCAATGAGTCAACTCTTCTCATGAGGTGGCCAAAGTACTGGAGTTGCAGCTTTAGCATCATTCCTTCCAAAGAAATCCCAGGGTTGATCTCCTGCAGAATGGACTGGTTGGATCTCCGTGCAGTCCAAGGGACTCTCAAGAGTCTTCTCCAACACCACAGTTCAAAAGCATCAATTCTTCGGTGCTCAGCCTTCTTCACAGTCCAATTCACATCCATACATGACCACAGGAAAAACCATAGCCTTGACTAGGCGGACCTTAGTTGGCAAAGTAATGTCTCTGCTTTTGAATTTGCTATCTAGGTTGGTCATAACTTTTCTTCCAAGGAGTAAGCGTCTTCTAATTTCATGGCTGCAGTCACCATCTGCAGTGATTTTGGAGCCCAAAAA
>SJYX01006138.1:105724-133326 GCA_006410675.1 Oreotragus oreotragus | reverse complement strand
CCATCATCTATCCATCCATCCATCATCTATCCATCACCCATCCATCATCTATCCGTCACCCACCCATCATCTATCCACCCATCCATCATCTATCCGTCACCCACCCATCATCTATCCATCCCCCCACCCACCGATCCACTCATCCACCCGGGCACCCACACACCCTCTGGGTTACATTTCCCTGGAGGACCCTGCACCCGCTGAGTCGTAGGGAGGCGAGTGCTCACCGTCCTTGTCGTGCCAGCGGGCGGCGTGCAGATACTGCCCACAGTAATGAAACAGGAACTCGTGTGCCGAGTGCTCAGCATCTCCCCGCAGCAGGGGCAGCAGGCTCCGGCCGTCGATGACCCTGATTCAGGGAAGAGACCACAGGAGGGACTATGCAGGCTGCACTGTGGACCTGGGACCTTCGAAACCCCAAGGCTGCCAGGACCCCAGATGACACACAGTGGATCACACACGCCCTGTCTCCCCAAGGCTGCCCAGACTGCGTGTAGCACGTCATAAACAGAAGACACACAGACATACCCAGCCACGACAACACACACCATGCTGACCGCAGATATTGACACCAAGTCTCCTTAAATTCCAGCTGGGCTGCCCGTGCCCCTAGGCTGAAGTCTAGGGCAGCGGAAACCTTTTATTTACAGTTTTCATTTTATGTATACAGTTTTGAATTTTTATTTTCTATTAGAGTAGATGAACGACGTTATGACAGTTGTAGGTATATGGCCAAGTGAATCAGTGATACCTAAAACATGTATGTATTCTGTTCCAAATTCTTTTCCTCCTTAGGTGATTACAGAGCGTTGAGCAGAGTTCCCTATGCAGCACACCAAGGCCTTGTTGGTTATCTATTTTCTATATAGCAGGTAAGGTTAACATCTATAATTAGCAAGGCTTTGAGTAAAGCAGATCGCCCTGGGGTTAGGAGGGTGAGTCTGGTCCGATCAGTTGAAGGCTGTCAAGAACAAATCTGAGGTCTGCTGGAGAAGAGAAAACTCTCCCTCAACACAATGATACAGAAATACTCCTGAATTTGCAGCTGGCGCCCTTCCCAACATCAAATTTCAATTTGCCAGTCTCTTATCACTGCGTGAACCAATTCCTCATGATAAATGTCTTATTTTGACCCCACAGACTATAGCCTGCCAGGCTCCTCTGTCCATGGGATTCTCCAGGCAAGAATACTGGAGTGAGTTGCCATGTCCCCCTCTAGGGGATCTTTCCAACCCAGGGATCGAACCTGCGTCTCCTGCATTGCAGGCAGGCACTCCTTACCATCTGGGCCACTAGCAGAGCCCTTCTTAGTTATACACACACACACACACACACACACACACACCCCTGCACATGTACTGCTGGCTCGCTCTCTCCAGAGAAACCTGCTGAATTACAAATACTACTAAACTAAAAAATTAATAAGATGGATTTTTTTTTTTTGCAGTAAGAACTAGGGGATAAAGTACCTTATATTATTATCCATCATACACAAATATTTATTGGTAACCTTTCTTTCAGGTTTGTTTTTTTTTTTTTACAGGGCAGGGTTGAGGGGTGACAGGTAGAATCCTCATTCCGCAAGCAGGGATCAAACCCATACCCCTTGTGAGTGGAAACGTGGATTCCTAACCACTGGAGCTGTAGGGGAAGTCCCTTATTGGTTATCCTAAAGGAAGTAAAATCCAATCTTGTATCAAAATATTTAGTTCTATTTCTTCTCATGTATGAGAGGGACTTTTTGGGTATGTATTGAGGCACATAATCATTTTTCAATCATATTTTCAAGGGACTTCCTTGGTGGTCCAGCAAGGTTAAGACTCTGAACCTTCAGTGCAGGGGGCACACAGGTTCAATCCCTGGTCGGGGAACTAAGATCTCACAGGCTGTGTGGCACAGCCTAAAAATAAATAAACTTTTAAAAAAATTTAAATTTTCATAGCCGCACCAACACGTGGGCAAGATTGCATTTCAGAAGATTAATAGGAGATGTCGCATTCTGATGATTGCCTCTCCGGATTGTGATGCTGTAACATAAACTCTTGCCAAAAAAAAAAAAAAAAAGTCACTGGACCCAATAGTCCATTTAGCCTTGTTTTCCTGGATGTGGTCATTTCACATCAGCCTGTCCCCTACATGGGAGACTATTTTAAACGTTCTCTTATTGTGGAATGTTTTCCCCAAAAATACGGACAAGGTTAGGGGGCTCTCTCAGGACGCAGGGAGGAGTGTACCTGTCCTGGGGCACCTGGCCGCCCGCGAGGTGGACCACGGTGGGGAAGACGTCCATCAGGCTGGTGGGCTCGTGGACCACGCGGCCGGCCGGCAGGACCCCGGGCCACCGGAATATCCCCGGGACCCGGATCCCGCCTTCCCAGCCGGCCATGCCTTTGCCACCTGGAAGGGAACGACACCACCACCTTCTCAGGAGATGCTCCAGCCTAGAGACACGCCCGGATGTGCCTGTGTGGGTCTGGATCCAGTGCGTGGCGCACGGTCGCTCAGTGGCGTCCTTGACTCTTGGCCACCCCATCGCTGAAGCCCACAGGCGCCAGTGGTAAAGCACCCGCCTGCCCATGTGGGGGATGTACGAGACGTTGGTTTGATCCCTGGGCTGGGAAGATCCCCTGGAGGAGGGCAAGGGAGGCCTAGAGCATCCCATGGACAGAGGAGCCTGGCAGGCTACAGTCCGTGGGGCTGCAAAGAGTCAGACTCGACTGACTGACTGACCACACACACACAGACTGCAGCCCACAGGCTCCTCTGGCCACGGGCTTCTCCAGGCGAGAACGCTGGAGTGGGTTGCCATTTCCTTCTCCAGAATAATTCACATGGACCGTATCAAATTTTATTGTATTCATTTTATTAAAAAAAGATTTTGTTTGGCCATGCTGAAAGGCATGTGGGATCTTAGTTCCCTAACCAGGGATCGGACCCGTGGCCCCTGCAATGGAAGTGCGGAGTCTTAACCAGTGGACCACCAGGAAAGTCCCTCATGTCAGATACGTAAAAGTACCAACGTAAAGAGATTTGACCCTGGAACCCCAATGCCCGCGGGCCTTACCTCTGTATATTCCATTCCACCCGCCCAGTTGGACGCGTCCATCTCTTGCCTCCAAGTGTCCCCCGTGATCAGAGGTGAAGTACGTGAGAGTCGTGTTTTTCAGACCGTGTTTTTCAATGGCGTGCAGAATCTCCCCTTTGGGAAAGACGCAGCGTTTCAGGGTGACGTAAATGAAACAGCACCTGAGAGTTCAACACAAAGTCTCCTTTCTGAGGGATTCCCATGTGGCTCAGTAGTAAAAAGAACCCACCCACCCGCCGATGCAGGCGATGTGGATTCCATCCCTAGGTTGGGAAGATCCCCTGGAGGAGGGCATGGTAACCCACTCCAGTGTTCTTGCCTGGAGAATCCATCCCATGGACAGAGGAGCTGACGTACTGCAGTCCACGGGGTTGCAAAGAGTCGGACTCGACTGAGCGACTAACACTTAATTTTTAAGCTCTTTATTGAATGTACTACAATACGGTTTCTGTTTTCTGTTTGGTTTTTTGGCCACGAGGCATGTGGGATCTCAGCTCCCCGACCAGGGATCGAACCCACACCCCCTGCATTGGAAGGTGAAGCGGTAACCACCGGACCACCTGGTAAGTCCTGTCGTGACAGCGTTCAATCACAGACTTTAGAAGGACGCCTTTGTGCAAAACTAAACAAAAGAAATAGGAAAGGCAGAAGCAATCTGTGGATGACGTGGGAGAATCTTCCTCTTCGTCTTTGATTCTTTACTGAAGGCTGGCTCCTGGGTGACACCCACCTGTCACCCCGCCATCAAGGGAAGGCCAGGAACTAATGAAGCCTGGCCGTGGGCTGACTTACCCACGAGCCAGTCCATCTCCTCCACGTTGTCGCCGTACAAGCCGTGCTGACTTTTCCCAAGGAACCTTTCTGTGGTCACCAGGGGGGTATGGACATGCAGCAGAGACATAAAGAGCAGGAATGGACCATGCTTATTTCTGAAAGAAGGAAAAACATCCTTTGGCTACAAGAGCACCTCTGTGATCCAGGACTTCAAAGTAGAGACTGAAGGCTTGTGGGCATCAAGTAATTCACATCTTCTGTTTGCTGGGGGTTTCAGCATCTGTAAAACAACTGAAGAAGTCTGCGTCAGATACTATGATCTACGTACTTCAGACAGGAGCTGGAGCAGAGGACAGGGGTAGGGGTCTTTCCCAGGAACGCCCCATAGGGTCGTGTCAGCTACATTTCCGTATCAGCACACACAGCCCCCTTACTCTTTAAAGTTGCTGTGCAATATTCTAGACATCTCAAGTGGCTCAGTGGTAAAGAATCCAGCTGCCAATGCAAGAGACCCGAGTTCATATCCCTGGGTTGAGAAGATCCCCTGGAGCAAGGCATGGCAACCCACTCCAGTATGCTTGCCTGGAGAATCCCCAGGACGGAGGAGTCTGGAGGGCTACAGTCCAGGGGAGTCACGAAGAGTCGGATACGACTGAGCAACTAAGACACACACACGTCTGCTCGGAGAGCTGGCAGATTCCCACCGGTGATAAACAGACTCAGATGCACCCAGAACTCACCTCCGATTTCCAAGGGGACGGCGCCATTACCTTGCAATAAAGGAAACAGCCTCCTTGAGCACGAGGCTCGCAGCTCTTTCCAAAACCATGGGCTGCTCAGTGACTTCGTGGTTTCTCATCAGGATGCAGTTCCAACGGCGGACGAAGCCAAAGCTGGCGTACCAGGACGTGAAAAACAGCAGGACCAGGGCGGCCATACTCAAGACTAGTTTCCAGGAAATGGACATCAGCCTGCAGGCTTTGCCTGCCACGACAGTCAACACGCCCAGGGCCATGATCTGGGTGTAAAGCCACAGCCTGGCCCTCAAGCCCGCGTCCAGCGCCGGGGGCCTGTCTGGGTGGCAGTCGTCGACCAGCGTGAAGGGCATGCCGTAGAAATACTCAAAGCCGTGGAGCAGAGGGTGATGGCAGTGGTCATTACGCGAGGCGCAGTTTACACCCTGATGCCATTTTCCTGAAGAGAGAAGCAAGAACTTAAAAAAGAAAGAAAGAAACATAAAAGCAGCATACGTCTAAGGGATTCTGCCTGAAATGACTTTCTGAGGGTAATCTGGAGGGTCATCAGCGACTCAGCGGTCTTGAGTTTGAGCAAACTCCCGGAGACGGTGGAGGACAGGGAAGCCTGGCGTGCGGCAGTCCATGGGGCCGCAGAGAGTCAGGCATGACTGAGCGACTGAACGGCAACGCCCAAGAAGCAACAGGGGCTTCCTGGCTGTCTCAGTGCTGAAGAATCTGCCTGCCAGTGCCGGAGACACAAGGGACGCGGGGTCAACCCTTGGGTGTGGGAAATCTCCTGGAATAGGAAAAGGCACCCCACTCCAGTGTTCTTTCCTGGAGAACCCCATGGACGGGGGAGCCTGGTGGGCTGCCGTCTGTGGGGTCGCACAGAGTCGGACACGACTGAAGCGACTTAGCAGCAGCAGCAGCACATACTCCAATATTCACTGCAGCGCTATTTACAATGGCCAAGACATAGAAACAACCTAAATGTCCACTGACAGATGAATGGACAGAGATGTGGTACATATATACAACGGAATATTACTCAGCCATAAAAAAAGAATGAATTTGAGTGACTGGCAGTGAGGGTGGCTTAACCTAGAACCTGCTATACAGAGCGAAGTAAGTCAGAAAGCGAAAAACAAGTATCCCACGTTAATGCGTACGTGTGGAATTTAGAAAGATGGAACAGATGAACCTATTCGCTGGGCGGGAATACAGACTAGAGCGTGGATAACGGACTTGTGGACACAACAGGAGAAGGAGATGGTGGGACGAACTGAGAGAGCAGCGCTGACTGCACAGCTCAGCTCAGGGCTCTGTGATGACCTTGGGGGGTGAGGTGAGCGAGAGGCTCAGAGGGAACATTCTTCATGGCTGGCTGACTTCACTGTAAAGCAGAGCCCAACTTTGTAAAACAACTATCCTCAAAAAAAAGAAAAAAAAGTCCAGAAAATAAAGAAAATAAGGATGAATATTATTAAAAGAAAATTACTGGGTTGAAAAAAAAAAATTATTCAATTCCAACATGGTGACCCATTCAAGAGACATGAGAGGAACCAGGCATTAAATCTGGGTTCTGACAGCTCGAGGTTTTCTAGGAACCTAGGGTCTTGCGATCCCTGCCCTTCCCCGACACGCAAAGGAAGCGGAAAAATATGCGCGTCACCACACACCGATGAGGCCCGTGGTGTACCCGTGCCGCTGAAGGATCCTCGCAAACGTGGTTTCGTTCTGCGGGAGTCCCCCCGAACCCGCGTTCCACTGCAGGGCCCGGTAGCCATCCGTGGCGTCCATGCCTGTGGAGTGGAGCAGAGCCGAGAGGAAACGGTGGTTTCCGGTAAACGGCCGGAAGTGCCCTACTTCCGGAAAGTGCCCTACTTCCGGAAAGTGCCCTACTTCCGGGAAGTGCCCTACTTCCGGGGTGTAGGCCGAGGGTCTCTGCTGGGGACTGATGTTCTCCACCACGGATGACCCTGTGCCGAACCATCTGAAAGTGCAATTTGACCTTGAGACTGACTCAGAGATTCTGGACCAACAACACGGCACGCAATCAGTTACCTTGAAGCTTTCTGAATTCTCAGTAATTAACAGAGCTTTTCAAAGGTGGCTCAGATGGTAAAGAAACTGCCTGCAATGGAGGAGACGGGGGTTCGATCCCTAGGTTGGGAAGATCCCCTGGAGAAGGAAATGGCAACCAACTCCAGTATTCCTGGCTGGAGGATCCCATGGACAGAGGAGCCTGGCAGGCCGCAGTCCATGGGGTCGCAAAGAGTCTGCAGATGACGGAGCAACTTGGCAGCATACAAGCACAATATTTACATAATTCCAGGAAAGTGAATTTGCAGATTGTATTTTAACCATCTGTCAACCATTGGCACCTGATCTCTTTTTTAACTCTTTTCAGGATCTTAGTTCCCAGACCAGGGGTCGAACCCATGGCCCACGATTCTTTTTTTTTTTTTTTAAACATGTATTTATTTATTTGTCCCTGCAGGATCTGAGTAGTGTCAAGTAGGACCTAGTTCCTTGACCGGGGATCAAACCCATGCTCCCTGCATTGGAAGAAGAGTCCCAACTTCCCTGGGCTGTCAGGGAAGTCCCACCACCTGATTCTTTTTTTTTTTTTTTTCCGATGGCACCCCACTCCAGTACTCTTGCCTGGAAAATCCCACGGACGGAGGAGCCTGGTGGGCTGCAGTCCATGGGGTCGCTAAGAGTCGGACATGACTGAGCGACTTCCTTTCACTTTTCACTCTCATGAATTGGAGAAGGAAATGGCAACCCACTCCAGTGTTCTTGCCTGGAGAATCCCAGGGATGGGGGAGCCTGGTGGGCTGCCGTCTATGGGGTCACACAGAGTCGGACACGGCTGAAGTGACTTAGCAGCAGCATATACATATATATATATATATATATATTTGGCTGTGCAGGGTCTAAGTTACAGCATATGGACTCTGGTTCCCTGACCAAGGATTGAACCTATGGCCCATGCAGTGGAAAAGCGTGCAGTGGAAAAGCATGGAGTCTCAACCACTGGACTACCAGAGAAGTCCTACCACCTAATTCTTTTTGTTAGTATTTTGTGTTAGCCTTTTTTTTTTTTTTTAATTTGTATCAAAGTCCCCTTGTCTTTTTATACAGCAGTTCATGGGGTTCTTGCTGGGAAATATACTGGTTTGCCTCCGCACCCATGCAATGGACGTGAGCTTGGGCTAACTCCAGGAGATGGCCACCACCCCATTTTTAAGGACAGTCAACGGGTGGACGAGGCCAGCCCTTTCCCCAGCCGCCTCCACAACACCCACCCGATCTGAAGGCGTGTCTCCCCGTGAGGAAGGCGGCCCTGCTGGGGGTGCACAGCGGGGCGGCCGCCAGGTGCTGGGTGAGCCTCACGCCTTCCTCCGCCAGCCGGTCGATGTTCGGTGTCCTGGGCAAAGCACACAAAGGTCACCCTTAGGAGGGGTCGAGCGAGCTGGGTGGGGTCCCCATGCTGAAAGGTATATGGATGAGTTCTCTATTTGAGGAACTTCCTTTGCTTTAGATGTAATTGCATTTTGCCCCCCTGCAGGACCTCCCTGGTGGCTCAGATGGTAAAGCAACCCGCCTGCAATTTGGTATAACCGGGTTCAATCCCTGCGTAGGGAAGATTCCCCTGGTGGAGGAAATGGCAACCCACTCCAGTATTCTTGTCTGGGAAATCCCATGGACGAAGGACCCTGGAGGGCTGCAGTCCAGGAGGCCACAGTTGGACAACTAACACACTCACACATCTGCAGAGGCAGTTCCTAAACCTTCTGTTCAGAGGTGGCGGCTGATGGTATCATTCACACGCACGCCAACAAAGGTTTCCGTGCATCCTCAGTTGTGTCTGACGCTTGGAGACCTCATGGACTGCAGCAGCATCTCCTTACTCACACATCTGCAGAGGCAGTTCCTAAACCTTCTGTTCAGAGGTGGCGGCTGATGGTATCATTCACACGCACGCCAACAAAGGTTTCCGTGCATCCTCAGTTGTGTCTGACGCTTGGAGACCTCATGGACTGCAGCAGCATCTCCTTAACTCATGTCCATCGAGTCAGTGATGCCATCCAACCATCTCATCCTCTGTCACCCCCTTCTCCTCCCACCCTCAGTCTTTCTCAGCATCAGGCTGTTCGTATCAGGTGGCCAAAGTACTGGAGCTTCAGCATCACTTGCCTGACCTTAGGAATTCTTCTCACCTTCCTAGTCTCAGATTTCCCTCTAACTCTCCTTCTTTCCCTCCGAAGTCCCTTGTGCTCTCTTCTTCCCTTCAGAAAGGTTGATAACTCACTTTTGCTCCAGAAATAACTTTCGCTGTGGAAATTTGATGCCTTAAGGAATTTCCCAATTTTTGCGGGCAGATTTGAAGTCTGCTTCATTCCTCCAAACACGCACACACACCCTGAGAACTGCCTGCCCCTCCCCCTGTCCGCAGCTCCTGGTACCTTAGTGTGTCGTTTCCATAGCAACCGAGATCCCCAATGCCCAGATCGTCCGCCATTATCAGCAGAATATTTGGTTTAGACGTATTTGCTGATTTTAATTCGCAAGTCTTCAGAAGCAAACACATGATGAGCAACAGATTTAAAGAGTCCCTAGAGAGAGAGAACAAAGAAAGAAAGAAAAAAGCCAAAAACGAAATAAACGTCTCCTTTGGAATGAAAAAATCAGCCTTTCAAACCAGGTTTCGGGGAAGGTGCGGGCATTTTCATTCCACTGCCCGTGTGCTCCGTCCATAGGTCCAGTCCGCCACTCTGCAACCCCATTGACAGGAGCCCACCAGGTTCCCCTGTCCGTAGAATTCTCCAGGCAAGAATAACTAGAATGCATTGTCATTTCCTTCTGCAGGGGATCTCCCCCACCCAGAGACTGAACCGGTGTTTGCTACACTGACAGAGGGATTTTTTTTTTACGACTGANCTCTGCAACCCCATTGACAGGAGCCCACCAGGTTCCCCTGTCCGTAGAATTCTCCAGGCAAGAATAACTAGAATGCATTGTCATTTCCTTCTGCAGGGGATCTCCCCCACCCAGAGACTGAACCGGTGTTTGCTACACTGACAGAGGGATTTTTTTTTTACGACTGAGCCTCCTGGGAAGCTCTTCCTTTATATGAGGATTTAACAAAGAAAGGCCTGCAGCCCTTGTTTACTTTTATCCCAAAGGCCTGACCAATCCATTCCACGCGCCGCACAAAACTTGAACGCACTAGGTTTTGCTTTTGAAAGTCGTGATCCGCCCAAATTCAGTTTCTTTCACTGAATTCACTCAGGCCCCCCACCTTGCACTACTTTGTAAGGCACCCCGGGCACGCCTTTCCCTGGGCCTCGGAGCTGCCTTCCGCCCAGGGGCGTGGGGCCCAGGGTGAGGGGAACCCAGGGTGAGGGGGGCCCAGGCTCCGCCAGGAGGGAAACGGGGCCAGGTCGGATCAGAAGGGGACTTACGTTTTTGAAGGATCAATAGGGGATTAAAAGTACCCTAGACAGCACACCTGTTTTGACCTCTGCTCGGATTTGAAAAGCGCGCGGTCAGCGAGCGTCGGGGGCGTACCCGGCGTGCGCGCGCGCCACCGAGGTTTGGGCGGTCCTGGGTGGTGGACCTACGCAGTCTCTCCCCGCCCCGCAAAACCCAGAGGCACTCGGGGGCTAGACGCTCCAGCGGATCCCCGAGTCCCCAACAGGGCCCCCCCCGGTGCCATCCACGTTCCCCGATCGCGTCCCGGTGGACGTTCCCCGATCGCGTCCGGGTGCGCCAAGCAGTCCGGAGACCCGGGGCGGGGTCTCCGCGGTGCTCGGGGTTGGGGACCTGTGGCCTGGGGGCTTCCGTTTGTAAAGGATCAATACGGGATTAAAAGTCCCCTAGACAGCTCAGCTCCGATTTGCAAGGCGCGCCGCCAGCGAGTGCCGGGCGCCGCCCCGACGCGCGGGCGTGTGCACTGCTTAACGGAGATTTGGGCGGTCCTGGGGGTGGGCCTACCGAGGCTCTCCCCGCCCCTCCAGCCCTGCGGCCCTCGGGGGTAGAAGCTCCAGCGGAGCCCAGAGTCCCCAGCAGGGCACCCCCTGGTGCCAACACCGTCCTCCTGTTGGGCCCCGGTGCGCCAAGCAGTCCGGAAACTGGGGGCGGCGTTTCCGCCGCGCTTGGGTTTCGGGACCTGTAGTCCGTGGCCTGAGACTTGGGGAGTGGGGTTACCCTTGGAAGATTTTGTTGTGAAAAGGAAAACAGAGGAATGAGTTTTTCTTTCCCTTTCATGAGAATAAAGAGAAAGTGAACAGCGAGCAGGCCTGGTCATTCCTAGCTGGTTGTTTTTTTTTTCACTTTAACTGGTCGGAACTCTGCGTGTCTGTAACTAAAGTTTGCTTTTTCTGCCCGCTAACTCTGCAGGAGCCTCAATTCATTTTTTTTTTTTTTTTTTCCTTTCTTCTTGGACTCCATGCTAAACGTACCCATACCTGGTGTTCACGCTTACAACACCCTTCCCGTTGAAGTTACATGTCAGAAAGAAGGCGCCCAGAGCCACCGAACCGCCAGACTCAGTTACGGGGTTACTGACAGTGCAGAACTGTCTCTGAAACAACGCAAGAGGGATAAATCAGGATGCTAGCACCTCTTGGGGGGTCTTGCCTGGTGGCTCAGAAGGTAAAGAATCTGCCTGCCCTTTGGAGACCTGGGTTCGATGCCTGGGTCGGGAAGATCCCCTGGAGAAGGAAATGACAACCGACTCCAGTTTTCTTGCGTGGAGAATCCCATGGACAGAGGAGCCTGGCAGGCTACAGTCTCGCCAAGAGTCCAGAAGGTAGGGTAGACCGACTGCATCCTAGTGGGTTTCAGGCACACGGCCACGCTTGTGGGGTGTGGGGGGAGGTGGTCAGTGCGCAGAACGGGGGTGTGTCTTAGTTTGGGGATGGAGGGCGCGCGGCGAGAGAGGGCTGGAAGGAGGCAAGTGAGTGCCTGGAGCGGACGCGGATGCGCTTGGGGACGGAGACCTCTGGGGCGGGACAGGAAACCTTTGGAGAGCAGGGGAGGGGCTGCGCCACCTCTACCGGGGCGTGGCCTGCCTGCCTCCCTTTCCTCCCCGCCGCCTCCCCAACCTTCTGGACCCTTTCCTTCCCTCCCTCCCGTCCCCCACCGCCCCCAACCCAGCTCTCTCGTCCCGCCGGCGTCCAGCTGCAACTCCAGCTGCGTTTTGGAGACGCCGAGGCGCAGGCGCAGGCCGGCCTTTGGCTGGGTGGCTGGGTGGCTGGGTGGCTGGGTGGGGGTCCACGCTCACCCTAGACGCCCCTCCCCACTCTGTTCCCCTGTTTCCACGCCCCCAGCCCCAGGATCGGGGAAGGAAGGCCCAGGGTCCCGCGCACCTGGCGGCGTGCGCCGCGCGTCTCCTCTGCGCTGTGGGCGCCATGGCGCAGCGCGGCCCGGAGCGCGGGACTTTGCCCCGTGCGCTCTGAGTCCCGCCCACCGAGCGGCGCGATCTGGGGTGTGGGGTCCCCCTCCCGCTCTAATCCGCTTAAAGTCCTGGGGCCTCAGGGGGAACTGAGCTTCTAAACAGGTTTTCCTGGGTGGCTTTCTCGGTGGCGGGCACTCCCAGGAGACAGGGGCCAAAGCGGAGGTGCAGTCGTTTCTAAGTCGTGTCTGACTCTCTGTGAGTCCACAGGACGACAGAACTGCCAGGCTTCCCTGTCCTTCACTAGCTCAAACTCATGTCCATCCAGCCCTCTCATCCTCTCAGCCCCTTCTCCTCCCGCCTTCAATCTTTCCCAGCATCAGGGTCTTTCCCAGTGAGTCAGCTCTTCTCATCATGTGGCCAGAATACTGGAGCTTCAGCTTCAGCAATAGTCCTTCCAATGGATATCCACGGTTGATGTCCTTTAGGATGGACTGGTTAGATCTTCCTGCTGTCCAAGGGACCCTTCTCTTATTCGACTACAGTTGATTTACAATCTTGTGTTAGTTTCAGGAGTACAGCAAAGTGAATCAGTCATAGCTGCACATAGATCGACTCTTTTTTTTTTGTATTTCCTTCCCATCCAGGTCACCACGGGGCACTGAGTCGAGTTCCCTGAGCTATATACGGCAGGTTCTGACAGGTTATCTGTTTGATACATGTGTGCTAAATTGCTTTGACTGTGTCCGACACTTGGCAACCCCGTGGACTGTATAGCCTGCCAGGCTCCTCAGTCCATGGGATTCTCCAGGTAGCCACACTGGATGGAGTAGCTGGCCACTTCCTTCTCCAGCGAATGTTCCCCAGCCAGGGATTGAACCTGTGTCTCTTTATGTCTCCTGCGTTAGCAGGCAGGTGCTTCACCACCAGGGCCACGTAAAAAGCCATTTAACGACAGTTCCTCCAAATGTGCATACTGATTCCAAAAACTTAGATGCAGATTATTTTTGCCTTTCAAAATATACTGTTATATTTAAATAGCAAAAAAGGAAAAGATAGCCATGTATTCATGTATGTGTCAGTTCCAGTCTCCCAGTATATCCTGTGCACCCCTTACTCCCTGGTAAGCATGAGTCTGTCCTCTCCATCTGTGTGCCTGTTTCTGTTTGTATGTGTGGGTGTGTGAGTTGACTGCTCAGATGAGTCCGACTCTTTGCGACCCCGTGGACTGCAGCCCGCCAGGCTCCTCTGTCCGTGGGAGTCTCCAGGCAAGCATCCTGGAGTGGGTTGCCATTTCCTCCTCCCAGGGCTCTTCCTGACCCAGGCATCAGACCTGGGTGTCTGTAGTGTGGATAAGTTCATCTGTGTATTTTAGCTTTGGAGGCTTATTTCTTATTGGAGAGTCATTACTTCCCAATATTGTGGTGGTTTTTGACATACATCAACACGAATCAGCCGTCGGTATACATATATCCCCTTCCTCTTGAACTTCCCTCCCTGTCCTACCCCTATAGGTGTCACAGAGCGCCAGCTTGGGCTTCCTAGCGTTGTACAGCAAATTCCCACTGGCTCTCTACCTTACGAAGGCTAGGACATATGTTTCAAGGCTACCCTATCCGTCCGTTCCACCTTGTCCTTCCCCCGCTGTGTCTGAAGTCTGTCCTTCACGTCTTCGCCTCCTTTGCGGCTCTGCAGTTAGGATCGTCAGGAACATCTTTCTAGATTCCGTGTATGTGCATTCAGTTCAGCTCAGCTCAGTCGAGTTCGACTCTCTGTGGCCCCGTGGACCGCAGCACGCCAGGCCTCCCTGTCCCATCACCAGCTCCGAAGTTTGCTCAGACTTATGTCCACTGAGTCGGTGATGCCATCCAACCATCTCATCCTCTGTCGTCCCCTTCTCCTATGTACGTTAATATATTTCTTTCTCAAAGTCAAAACAGAAAGACAAGTACTGGATTCTTTTTTTAAAATTGATTTATCTTTTTTATTGAAGGATATCTGCTTTACAGAATGTGGTTGCTGCTGCTGCTGCTGCTGCTAAGGCACTTCAGTCGTGTCCGACTCTGTGTGACCCCATAGACGGCAGCCCACCAGGCTCCCCCGTCCCTGGGATTCTCCAGGCAAGAATGTGGTTGGCTTCCGCTAAACCTCGACATGAATCAGCCATAGGTATACATATGCCCCCTCCCTCTTGAACCTCGCTCCCATCTGACTCCCCATCCCACCCGCCGAGGCTGTCACCAAGCCCCTGTTTGAGTTCCCTGAGTCTTACAGCAAATTCCCATTGCTTATGTAATTTACATGTGGTCACGTAAGTTTCCTCTGGTCTTCCCTGGTGGCTCAGCTGGTAAAGAATCCGCCTGCAATGCGGTTGGATCTCTGGGTCGGGAAGATCCCCTAGAGGAGGGCTTGGCAACCCGCTCCGGTGTTCTTGCCTGGAGAATCCCATGGACAGAGGAGCCTAGTGGGGCTACAGGCCATGGGGTCGCAAAGAGTCTGGCACAACGCAGCTGCAATATGAGTTTGCATGTTACTCTTCGTACATGTCAGCCTTTCCTTCCCACCACCCCGCAGCAACCCCAAGCCTGGATTCTAGGTGAAGGCATGCAAGCCCACCCAGGCGGGCGACTTGACTTCACACCCATGTTTTAGATTTGCTTGACCGCAGTGAGCCGGCTTTCCCCGCTGGGCTCCTATCGTGGGTCCGCATCCCGATCGCACCAGCAGAAGGGAAACCGCCCACAGCACGGCTGCAGCCACGGCTTCCACACGTTGTCCGCCGCGTCCAGCTGCAGCGGAACGGGGCTCAGCGTCCGGCGATGGGCCGCCACGGCCCGCGCCACGGTCTCCACCACCCGGTGGAACGACGGCTCCGTGTCCGGCGTGAGGGCGTGGGCCTCGGAAGGGTCTCGGGACAGGTCGAACAGCAGCGGTGGGACGTGGTGAGTCACCCTGTCTCCTGAGCAGGGGCACACTGCCTGCCCATAGCAGGCGCCCGCGCCCTCCGGCTGGAAGACGGGGGTGGCGAAGTGGACTTTCCACACTGCGCCTCCTGGAGAAAGGGCGAGAATTAGTCAACTTAACCGATGCAGTTAGTGGGCTTAGCTGAAGGTTAAGGACGGACGGTGGCCAGTCTCCTGAGCATGTTCTGAGCATGGATGGGACAGGCGTGGGCTCAGACGGTGAAGAATCTGCCTGCAACACGGGAGACCCGCGTTCCACCCCTGAGTCGGCAAGATTCCCTGGAGGAGGAGGGCATGGCAGCGCACTCCAGTATTCTTGCCCAGAGAATCCCGTGGACAGAGGAGCCTGGGGTGGGCGGGGGGTGGGGAGGCCTGCACACAGTCCATGAGGCCACCAAAGGGTTTGACACGCTGCAAGCATTCCCTTCCCGTCGGGGCAGGATGACTGACAGCTAAAGGATGCTCCTGGGATCGGAGGCGAAACCCCGCCAAGAAGGAAGTAAAGACGATCCCGGGGAAATCAATGGAAGGCGTGCAGGAGCGGAAAAGGAGGGCAGAGGCCCAGCCGGGCCCCGCGTGCGGCGGACTCACGGTCGCGTTGGTGCCACCGGGCGGCGTGCAGGAAGCTCTCGCAGTAGTGCATGACGAACTCGTGGTCTGAGTGCCGCGCGCTCCCCTGGAGCAGAGCCAGCAGGTCCCAAGAGGAGCCTGGCGGACTACAGTCCATGGGGGTCACAAAGAGTTGGGCACAACTGAGTGACTAATACACGTATACACACTACATATATATATGTGTGTGTGTGTGTGTGTATACACACAATATATTAGTACATAAAAACATACAATGTATATCATATATACAAATATACACATATACTCTATAGGCCATATATAACACATATACAAAATATATCAAGAAATTTACCTGTATATGGCATAGAGTATGACCCAGAAATTCAACTTGTAGGGATTTTTACTAAAAAGATAATTATGACAGGCAGTAAAATGACAAAGCCAGGTTTTGCTTTTTTTTTTTTTTTAAGGAACAAGGCTAATGTCCACCTATAAGAGGTTAGTAGAAAGAATACTGTAAAGCCATTAAAATTTTTGTCCATGCATTAAGATGTCTAAATATACATAGATGTGTACATGTATATCTGTAGAGATATACTTAGACATATTTTATGCAAATATGTAAGGGGAAGGCAATGGCACCCCACCCCAGTACTCTTGCCTGGAAAATCCAATGGATGGAGTAGCCTGGTGGGCTGCAGGCCATGGGGTCGCTAACAGTCGGACAGACTGAGCGACTTCACTTTCACTTTTCTCTTTCATGCATTGGAGAAGGAAATGGCAACCCACTCCAGTATTCTTGCCTGGAGAATCCCAGGGATGGGGGAGCCTGGTGGGCTGCTGTCTGTGGGGTCACACAGAGTCGGACACGACTGGAGTGACTTAGCAGCAGCAGCATGTAAATATATATATATATACATGAATAGCGGCTTCCCAGGTGGCACTAGTGGTAAAGAATTCGGGTGCCAATGCTGGAAACCTAAGAGTCATGGGTTCGATTCCTGGATGGGGAAGATCCCCTGGAGGAGGGCATGGCAACCCACTCCAGTGTTCTTGCCTGGAGACAGACAGGAGCCTGGTGGGCTACAGTCCATAGCATCGCCAAGAGTCAGACACAACTGAAGGGACTTAGCATGCACATGTATACAAGTATATAATATATATACAAGTATAAAAAATATATCTGAATACATGTAGTGTATAGGTATCATATAATATGGGGCTTCCCTGCTGGCTCAGACTATAAAGAATCTGCCACCAGTGTAGGAGACTGGGGCTTGATCCCTGGGTTTGGAAGATACCCTGGAGAAGGGTATGGCAACCCACTCCAGTATTCCTACCTGGAAAATCCCAAGGACAGAGGAGCCTGGCAGGCGACAGTCCATGGGGTGGCAAAGAGTCGGACATGACTGGGCGCCTAATGCTTTCACTTTCATCATATAAATTAATTATGTATTCATCTGTGTGTAAGCAAGTTTAAGAAATTATTTTCTTTCTTTTACTGCCCAATTTTCTATAATTTCGGGGACTACCATGTTGTGCTGCATGTAAGATCTTAGTTGCCCAACTAGGGATTGAACCCACAACCCCTGGATTGCAAGTACGGAGTCTCAACCACTGGGCTTCCAGGAAGTCTCTATAATATTTAAAAGGGGGTGGGGGGGAACGGAAACATCAAAACTCCCAAGCAGGCTACGTGAAAAGGACTCTTGTGATGAACTGTCAGTAAATGTATCGGTGCGTTTCAGCGGTCATCGTCCTTACACTCAAAAGGCTCCACTTTTAACTCAGGGGAAGGACAGGCTGTGTCCTCCAGAAAGCAAATACTGGAGCCCCTAATGATGAAAGCTTTTCCAGGTACCAATCTCACGGGTGTTTTAGGCCCAAGAAAGGGACAGTGATGTTTGGCGCACATCTTGTCTCTAGGCAAAACGGAATTGCCTTCTCTGGGCCGGGCTTTACCTGTCCTGGGGCACCTGGCCGCCTGCGAGGTGGACCACGGTGGGGAAGATGTCCATCAGGCTGGTGGGCTCGTGGATCACGCGGCCGGCCGGCAGGACCCCGGGCCACCGGAATATCCCCGGGACCCGGATCCCGCCTTCCCAGCCGCCCATGCCTTTGCCTCCTGTGTTTAAACGTGAACAGGAAAGAATGTGATTCAAAAGCAGAGGTTGCTTCCCTGGGTGACTAAACCCTTCTGTTCACTGTAAATCACTCTTTCTGTCCCCGTCTGTTTAATGACATGATGACATTTAGCTCCTACATGGTCAGATTTTATTTTCCTTCTTAATCTGGGTGTGGGTTTTCTACCATACTGGGGTCAGGATGTGAATGTCCTGGGAGACATTATTCTGTCCACCACTCGAGGGTCAGTATATGGACGTCTTTGGGGACATTATTCTATCAACCATGTGGCTATAAAGGACGTGGACGTCTTTGGGGACATGATTCTGTCCACCACGGTGATCATTTGAGTTCTTCTGATTTTTGTGACTTTGCTTTTGTAAACTCACATTCCAGAGGAAGGGTTGAGAATTATTGGGAAGAGATGAAGACAGTAGACACACATCTGGGAATGCCTCACCCTCACCTTTATATATCCCATTCCAGCCACCGTACTGGTTGTTTCCAAACTGAGCTTCTAAGGATCCCCCGTGATCCGACGTAAAGTAGACGAGGGTACTGTTGGTCAACCCTTCTGTGTCCAAAGCCTCAAGGATCTGGCCTGCAAAGAACAGATGTGTCTGAGGCGGTCAAAACTGAAGACAGCCTTTCACCAAATTTTTGGAATGCTTCATGAAAAGGAGTCTTTAGTATGAAAGCATACTGAGTGATCAGTAATAGAAGCATGGTGTTCTAGTTGGTGTAGTCAAAGCTGTGGTTTTCCCAGTAGTCATGTACAGATGTGAGAGTTGGAGCATAAAGAAAGCTCAGCACAAAATACTGATGCTTTCCAACTGTGGTGCTGGAGAAGACGCTTAGAGTTCTTTGGACTGCAAGGTCAACCCAGTCCATCCTAAAGGAAGTCAACCCTGAATATTCACTGGAAGGACTGATGCTAAAACTGCAGTCCTGTGGCCACCTGATGGGAAGAGCTGACTCACTGGAAAAGACCCTGATGCCGGGAACGATTGAAGGCAAAACGAGAAAGGGGCAGCAAAGGATAAGATGATAAGATATCATCACCAACTCAATGGGCATGAATCTGAGCAAACTCTAGGAGATGGTGAAGGGCAGCAGAGCCTGGACTGCTGCAGTCCCCGGGGTCGCAAAGAGTCGGACAGGACTTGGAGACTGAACAATGAGGAAGCATCTTTGATCTCAGATTCATACACCTCTTTGTATATGCCTCACTCAGCCTCCAGAAAATTTCAGGAGCGCTGCCTGCAAGGGTGCATGAGGCACAGGACAATGTGGCGAACACTGAAAAGCGAGGGAAAAGAAGGTTACAGAGAAGAAAGGAGAGGGCGCAGAGGTGAGTATGAAGCAGGCGTTAAACTGTTCTCGCAGCAATGAAGAAAAGGCACTTACCCACCATCCAGTCCATCTCTTCTGTGTTGTCCCCGTAAAGCCCGTGGGGACTCCTCCCCCGGAAGTGCTCAGCCGTGACAAGAGGGGTGTGGACGTGCAGGAAGGACACCAAGAGGAGGAAAGGTCCTTGCTTGTTTCTGAAAAACCGACACAACACACCGGGCCTTATTTTTCCGTCCCTTGTTTCCGGGGACCCAGTTGGGTTCCAGGGAAGGTCATTCAGCCTCCTTTTTACCCAAATCGTCTTTCTGAGCCAGAACGACCTCACCATGTGGGCTTCCCTGGTGGCTCAGCT
Source organism: Oreotragus oreotragus (assembly GCA_006410675.1). Lineage (NCBI taxonomy): Eukaryota > Metazoa > Chordata > Mammalia > Artiodactyla > Bovidae > Oreotragus > Oreotragus oreotragus. Next base: position 113,963 of record SJYX01006138.1, on the reverse strand, counting down.
GGTAAAGAATCTGCCTGCAACACTGGAGACCTGGGTTCGATCCCTGGGTCGGGAAGATCCCCTGGAGGAGGAAATGGCAACCCAGTCCAGTATTTTTGCCTGGAGAATCCCATGGACAAAGGAGCCTGGTGGGCTATATAGTCCATGGGGCCGTAAAGAGTCAGATATGACTCAGCGACTAACAGTTTCACTTTTTAAAATACCTATGAACAAGAGGGGAAGGGAGCAGCAGAGGATGAGATGGTTGAATGGCACTGCCGACTCGATGGACGTGAGTTTGAGTAAGCTCCAGGAGCCGGTGATGGACAGGGAGCCTGGCTGAAGCAGCCCACGGGGCCCCGAAGAGTCAGACATGACTGAGTGATGGAATGACAACCTCCCCATTTCGGAAGAAGGGGATTCGGGCTGCATCTTCACCCTGAAGCGCCTTTCTGCACTCACCTTTTGAGGAAGGATGCGACCTCCCTGAGCATGAGTGCCGTGGTCCTCTGAGAGCGTATGGGCTGCTCTGAGATGGAATGATTCCGCATCAGAAAGCAGTCCGCGTGCTGGATCAGGGAGCCCACCAGACAGGAAGTGGCGAAGAGCAGGAGGCACAGGACGCTCAACCAGACCACCAGAGCCCAGGAGGCGGCGGGGATCAGGTGGGTGAGTTTCCCGATTGTGAGCGTGAGGGTAGCCAGGGCCACGAGCTGGGAGCAGACGTCGAGTCGCCGCTCCAGGACCACACGCTTCTCGGATAGTCCCCAGCGCTCGCAGTCTGCCATCATGCTGAAGGGCATTCCGTAGAAATGGTCGAAGCCGTGATTGAGCGGGTGGTGGCAGTGATCGTCGGGAGACGCACAGCTGAGACCCAAATGCCATTTTCCTGGAAAACAGGCAAAAAAAATTTAAAAAGTGTGCAATGTGACAATGGTCCTTTCATCCTACCTGTCGGTGATGTGCTTGCTGCGGCCTCCGTTCTCTGCTGGGTCGTGGGAGGAGGTCAGGATGCAGGCAGCAGGGTAGGGGAAAGTGTTTGCTGTTATTTCCCAAGGAACCTGGCCAGGTTGGGTCAAGGCAAGGCGTTCCTGTGCCCGCGTTTCTGGTGCCCGTTGTAGCTAATCACCATCTCCGTCTTCTGAGTCTGATCGTCCTCTGAAACACCTGTGAGTTGCCTGCATCTTGTTGTTTCTGAGTGGAGAACTCCATAACTTTGCCAGCAAAGGTGCATCTAGTCAAGGCTTTGGTTTTTCCAGTGGTCATGTATGGATGGATGTGAGAGCTGGACCAGAAAGAAAGCTGAGCATCAAAGAATTGATGCTTTTGAACTGCGGTGTTGAAGAAGACTCTAGAGAGCCCCTTGGACTGCAGGGAGATCCAACCAGTCCATCCTAAAGGAAATCAGTCCTGAATATTCATCAGAAGGGCTGATGCTGAAGCTGAGGCTCCAACATTTTGGCCATCTGATGCAAAGAACGGACTCATCTGAAAAGACCCCAGATGCCGGAAAAGATTGAAGCCGGGAGAAGGGTGCGACAGAGGAGGAGATGCTTGGGTGGCATCACCAACTCAATGGACACGCGTCTGAGCAAACTCTGGGAGATGGGGAAGGACAGGAAGGCCGGGCGTGCTGCCGTCCATGGGGTCGCGAAGAGGCAGACGTGTCTGAGTGACTGAACGACAGTAACAGCTTAGAAGTCCATGTGGGCTTCAGTGGGAACCTTAGAGAGACTGTGCATCCTGTTGAAAATTTGTTCCCGTCACATCTGTGGTGCCTCCAGCGCTGGCTTGCAGATGATTTGCAGTTTTATTTTTATTTTTTTAAATTTTTATTTCATATTGGAGTATTATTAACAGTGTTCAGATGGACAGCAAAGTTAATCAGTGATACATATGCACGTTATCTCTTTTTCAAATTTTTTCCTCAGTTAGATTATTACAGAACATTGTGCAGAGTTCCCTGTGCTGCCCAGCAGGTCCTTGCTGGTTCTCCTTGTTAAACACAGCAGTGTGTACACGTCCATCCCAGACACCCTGACTATCCCTTCCCTCATCCTTCCCCCTGGGAACCAAAAGGTTATTACAGAGTATTGAGCAGAGTTCCCTGTGCTGCCCAGCAGGTCCTTGCTGGTTTTCCTTGTTAAATACAGCAGGGTATCCATGTCCATCCCAGACTCCCACTCTAACCCCCGCCCAATTTCTAAGCTTTTAAATCATAATGTATCAGATATTTATATGAAATGCCAAATATCTCACTACACTGATACTTCTGGCACATCTACTTTGCATGAAGCAACCTAGGTGTCAACATTCCAGCATGCATGGAGGTTTATGTCCAGTGAGAAATTCTACTGTGTTTCCCAACTATTTCATTTGCAAACTTTTTACTTGAATTGAAAGTGAAAGTCGCTCAGTCATGTCCAACTCTTTATGACCCCCATGGACTATCCGGTCCCTGGAATTCTCCGGATCATCCTTCCCCCTGGGAACCAAAAGGTTATTACAGAACATTGAGCAGAGTTCCCTGTGCTGCCCAGCAGGTCCTTGCTGGTTCCATGTCCATCCCAAACTCCCACTCTAACCCCCGCCCAATTGCTAAGCTTTTAAATCATAATGTATCAGATATTTATATGAAATGCCAAATATCTCACTACGCTGATACTTCTGGCACATCTACTTTGCATGAAGCAACCTAGGTGTCAACATTCCAGCATGCATGGAGGTTTATGTCCAGTGAGAAATTCTACTGTGTTTCCCAACTATTTCATTTGCAAACTTTTTACTTGAATTGAAAGTGAAAGTCGCTCAGTCATGTCCAACTCTTTATGACCCCCATGGACTATCCGGTCCCTGGAATTCTCCGGGCCAGAATACTGGAGTGGGTAGTCTTTCCCTTCTCCATGGGAATCTTCCCAACCCAGGGATCAAACCCAGGCCTCCCACATTGCAGGCAGATTCTTTACCAGCTGAGGCACAAGTGAAGCCCAAGAAGACTGGAGTGGGTAGCCTATCCCTTCTCCAGCGGATCTTCCCAACCCAGGGATCAAACTGGGGTCTCCTGTATTGCAGGCGGATTCCTTACAACTGAGCTATCAGGGAAGCCCATAGGTGAATTACATGTCCCTATGAAAATAATGTGCTCAATACTGTTTGGCTCCTGACTATGGTTCTTTGGATGTTGCCAACAAAATTGGGATCGTCTAGACTGAGTCCAGTATAAAAGTCTTCAGAAGAAACAAATAGTAATGTGCTTAATCCTTAGAAAGTGTACATACCTATGAGTCCGGTGGTATAGCCTTTAGCTTTCAGTATTTTTGCAAAAGTTATTTCACTGGGCGGGAGTCCTCCAGAGACCGCTGTCCACTGAAGAACACGGAGGCCTTGACTGGAAACCATACCTTTGATCAATGGTGTTCAGAGAGACGTTACAGTCAGACATCGAGTTGTATCATCACTGCTATTGGTAAGTATTAGTCACTCAGTCCTGTTTGAGTCTTTGTGAGCCGTGGACTGTAACACAGCAGGCTCCTGTGTCTATGGAATTTTCCAGGGAAGAATACTGGAGTGGGTAGTCATTCCCGTCTCCAGGGGATCTTCCCTTTCCAGGGATTGAACCTGGGTCTCCTGCATTGCAGGCAGATTCTTTACGATCTGAGTCACCTACTGAATATTTTCCTTTTATCTGCTTGGCTGTGCTGGGTATTAGGTGGGCCCGCAGGATCTGTTAACTGTGCGTGTGAACTCTTAGCTGCAGCATGCATGTGGGGTCTCAGTTTTGTGAGCAAGGGTTGAACTCAGGGCCCCTGTGTGGGGTGCACAGTCAGCCACTGGACCACCAGCAAAGTCTCTACTTTCACTATTTTCAACTCAGAGTATTTGGTGGAAATCTCCATGACTCGATATGCGATGGAAAATTTAACCTTCCGGCATGAGTTGACCTCATGGGGTTTATCTCTGATATTGTCACCCAATGAAGTTTCTTTAAAAAAAAAAAAAAAACTTTTTGTATGTCTGTTTTATTTTTTGCCTGCCCTCGTTGTTCCTGGCTGACGGCAGGCTTTTCTCTAGTGATGGCAACTTTATCTTTAAGGGGGACGCTGCTTCAGTTTGTGGGTGAAAGGCGCTCAGTCGTGTCCCAGTCTTTGCGACCACATGGACGGTAGAATCCATGGGATTCTCCAGGCCAGAACTGTGAAGTGGGTAGCCGTGCCCTTCTCCAGGGGAATCTCCCCAACCTAGGGATCGAACCCAGGTCTCTTGCATTGCAGGCAGATTCTTTACTATCTGAGCCACCAGGGAAGCTCTTGGACTGTGTGGTTAACTATAGTTAAGACAGGATGTTGTACATTATGTGACTTGGACCACAATTAAACAAAAACATTAAAAAAAAAAAAATACAGGGGGACTTGGAGCATTCTCCCGACCCTGTACTGAACAATTCATGCCTGATTAGTTACAGAGAGCGTGTTCCTGTCCAGGGTGTGGTTAGATAGACGGAAGGACCAACCTGATCGGAGGGGGTATCTGCCCGTTAAAAACGCCGCTCTACTTGGCGTGCACACAGGGGCAGCGGCCAGATGCTGGGTGAGCTTCACGCCATCCGCTGCAAGGCGGTCAATGTTTGGAGTCCTGAGGAAGGAAACATTAACTCTCTTAATCCTTAGCAAAGCAACACAAGGTTTGTTTTCCTTTCCACAAAGCAGAGTGACATCCTACTTGACAGAAAAACTGGCAATTACCAGTGAACAACTCCCTGAGTTCCTGTGCGGGCTCATTCAATCGTGTCCAGCTCTTTGTGACCCCGGGAACTGAAGCCGACCAGGCTCCTCTGTCCATGGGATTCTCTGGGCAGGAATACTGGACTGGGTTACCTTAATCTACTCCAGGGGATCTTCCAGACCCACGGATCGAACCTGTGTCTCTTGCATCGGCAGGCATTCTTTACCACCTTGCTGCTGCTGCTAAGTCACTTCAGTCATGTCTGACTCTGTGCGACCCCATAGACGGCAGCCCACCAGGCTCCTCCGTCCCTGGGATTCTCCAGGCAAGAACACTGGAGTGGGTTGCCATTTCCTTCTCCAATGCATGAAAGAGAAAAGGGAAAGTGAAGTCTCTCCGTCTGTCCGACTGTTAGTGACCCCATGGGCTGCAGCTCACCAGGCTCCTCCGTCCCTGGGATTCTCCAGGCAAGAACACTGGAGTGGGTTGCCATTTCCTTCTCCAGTGCATGAAAGTGAAAAGTGGAAGAGGAGTTGCTCAGTCGTGTCCAACTCCTAGCAACGCCATGGACTGCAGCCTGCCAGGCTCCTCCATCCATGGGACTTTCCAGGCAAGAGGACTGGAGTGGGGTGCCACTGCCTTCTGCGTCTTTACCGCCTTAGGAATGATCAAAAGGCAATGACTTTGCAGAGGTGAGGATGGACCTAGAGGTTGTCGTACAGAGTCAAGTGAGTCAGAAACATAAAAATATCGCATATGAGCGTATATACGTGGCATCTAGAAAGATGGTACCGATGAACTGGTTTGCAGAGCAGAAAGAGAGACGTGGATGGAGGGACAAACGTGTGGATACCAAGGAGGGCATGAAGGGTGGGGGCGGTGGGTGGGATGATTTGGGAGTTTGGGATTGACATGTAGACCCTACTATGGGCTTCCCAGGTGGTGCTAGTGGTAAAGAACCCACCTGCCCATGCAGGAGACCCGGGTTCGAGCCCTGGCTTGGGAAGATCTCCTGGAGGAAGGCATGGCAACCCACTCCAGTCTTCTTGCCTGGAGAATCCCATGGACCGGGGAGCCTGGTGAGCTACGGTCCATGGTGTCACAGAGAGTTGGACATGACTGAAGCAAGTTAGCACGGTAACTATGTATAAAATCGGAAATGACTGAAGCGACTTAGCATGATAGCACGTATAAAATGGATAACTAGTCAGAAGCTACAGGACAGAATGGGGAGCTCTGCTCAGTGCTACATGGTGACCTAAATGGGAAAGAAAATCCAAAAAGAGAGGGGATACAGGTATACGTATTGTTGATTTGCTGTGCAGCAGAAACTAATACAAGATCGTAGAGCAACGATACTCCATTGAAAATTAATAACAAGAACAAAAAACACAGAGTGGCAAAACTTCAAAGGTCTTCCGAACCATCGGAGAAACATCAGCTGCAGAATTCTTTATCAATGTTTGGCCACAGCCCGCTACCTGCGGGATCCTAGTTCCTAGAGCGGGAACCGACCCTGCGTCCCTTGTGTTGGAAGGCGGAGTCTTAACCGCCGGACCACCAGGAAGATCCCATTCAACTGCACTGTTGATCAAAAGCTTCCACACTGTACTACTGAGGCTGAGGTCTCAGCCTCAATAGAGGATGTTCAATAGAGGATGCTTCAACCCACTCCAGTGTTCTTGCCTGGAGAATCCCAGGGATGGGGGAGCCTGGTGGGCTGGCGTCTATGGGGTCACACGGAGTCGGACATGACTGAAGCGACTTATTAGCAGCACCAGCAGCAGCAGCAATAGAGTCCAGGGTGACTCCCCACTTATGACTCTCAGTCTTTTTTATTTTTAAATGTTTCATGTGGGTGTATCATTGATTCACCTTGTTGCATTCGTCTCTGGAGAGTGATTCAGTTACACTATACATTCGAGCTGGCCTGAGTGCAGACGTGGGAAGGATGCAAGACTGAAGTGTTTTTAATGGCTCAGCCGTGTCCGGCTCTTTGTGACCCCACGGACTGTGGCCGACCAGGCTCCTCTGTGCATGGGATTCTCCGGGCAGGAAGACTGGAGTGGGTTTCCACGCCCTCCCCCCAGGGATCTTCCCGACACAGGGATCGAACCCACGCCTCCTGCACTGGGAGGCAAACTCCTTACCACTGAGCCACCTGGGAAACCCGAGACAATACAAAGAACGGATGTGTGCACAACTGTGTTCAGCTTTGAATCGCCTAGACCAAAGGTCAGAGGGCTCAACGTGGACCTCTGCGCCCGGGTGTCAGGTAAGCCGTTCTGCGGTCCTTGCCTGATGGTGGTGTTGCCGTAGCAACCGATGTCTCCAATGCCGAGGTCGTCCGCCATCAGGAGGAGGATGTTTGGCCGGGGACCAGGTGGAGGGCTGCAGGCCGAGGGTTTCGGACCCAGAAGCGCGGCGACCGCGAGAGCCAGCCAGCTCCTGAAAGACAGGCTCCTGAAAGACAAGCTCCAGGCAAGGCTGCGTGCGGGGTGCCATCCAAGGACACAGCCTCTGGGAGCCGGGACGCCGGGGGCGCCCCTGCAGGGGGCTCTCGGAGGGGCAGCCCCGTACAGGGGGGCTGGAATACATCGCTTAGGCACGCCATTCTATTCTCTTCTCGTTAAAACTGTATGTTATATTACATTAAATATATATTAATTAATTGTAGATTATCTTTTATTATACATAATATATATTATCATCCCATTTCAGAAGAGTTTGAATACATCTCTTAGGCACTTGATTCTATTTTCTTCTTTTTAAAAATGTATGTTATATTACATTAAATATAACATTAATTAAATGTATATTATATTATATAATATATATATTATCATCCCATTTCAGAAGAGTTGAATACATCTCTTAGGCACTTGATTCTATTTTCTTCTTTTTAGAACTGTATATTACATTAAATATATATTAATTAATTGTAGATTATCTTTTATTATACATAATATATATTATCATCCCATTTCAGAAGAGTTTGAATACATCTCTTAGGCACTTGATTCTATTTTCTTCTTTTTAAAAATGTATGTTATATTACATTAAATATAACATTAATTAAATGTATATTATATTATATAATATATATATTATCATCCCATTTCAGAAGAGTTGAATACATCTCTTAGGCACTTGATTCTATTTTCTTCTTTTTAGAACTGTATATTACATTAAATATATATTAATTAATTGTAGATTATCTTTTATTATACATAATATATATTATCATCCCATTTCAGAAGAGTTTGAATACATCTCTTAGGCACTTGATTCTATTTTCTTCTTTTTAAAAATGTATGTTATATTACATTAAATATAACATTAATTAAATGTATATTATATTATATAATATATATATTATCATCCCATTTCAGAAGAGTTGAATACATCTCTTAGGCACTTGATTCTATTTTCTTCTTTTTAGAACTGTATATTACATTAAATATATATTAATTAATTGTAGATTATCTTTTATTATACATAATATATATTATCATCCCATTTCAGAAGAGTTTGAATA
>SJYX01006138.1:65756-104919 GCA_006410675.1 Oreotragus oreotragus | reverse complement strand
ATATATATATATATATATAATCATCCCATTTCAGAAGAATTTGAATACCTATTTTAGGCATTGGACTTTTTTTCTTTTTTAGTTAAAAACAACTCACACTCTGTTAATATTATGATCTCATTTCAGAAGAGCCGGAGTATACCTCTTAGGCATTTAATATTTTTCTTTTTTAGTGAAAGACATCTCACACTTTTAAAAATATATATTATCATCCCATTTCAGAAGAGTTTGAACATATCTCTTAGGCATTTGGCTTTTTTTTCTTTTTAGTTAAAAACAACTCATGCTCTTTAAATAAAAAAAATTTTTTAATGTAAAAAACATTTTTAATAGTTAAAAAAATTATCCCATTTCATAAAAGTTTGCAAACATCTCTTAGGCATATTTTTTCCTTTTCTCTTTGAGTTAAAAACACTCCTACTCTTTTTTGTTTGTTTGTTTAAATATTATCAACCTATTTCTGATTTCAGATAGTTAAAAATAACTCACACTTTAAAAATATAAATTATCATCCCATTTCAGAAGAGTTTGAATACATCTCTTCTAGCTCAAATACAGTCCCTTGTGACTCAGCTGGTAAAGAATCTGTCTGCAATTCGGGAAACCTGGGTTCGATATCTGGGTTGGAAAGATCCCCCGGAGAAGGGAAAGGCTACCCACTCCGGCCTGGGGAATTCCATGGACTATACAATCTATGGGATTGCAAAGAGTCGGACAAGGCTGAGTGACTTCACTTTCTTAGGCATTTGAATTTTTTTTCTTAGTTAAAACAACTCACACTTTTAAAATATATAGTATCAATCCCATTTCAGAAGAGCTTGAATACTCTTTTTTTTAACTTGAATTTTTTGTTTTTGTTTTTCTTTTTTTCACGCAGTTAAGATTTCGCCTTCCAGTGCAGGGAGGATAGGTTTGTTCCCTGGTCGGGAAGCTGAGATCCTACATGCCTGGAGGCCAAAAACCCAGGAAGCAGTATTGTCATACATTCGATAACACGCGCTCAGCTGCTCAGTTGTGTCTGACTCTTTACATCCCAGGGACCGTAGCCCACCAGGCTCCTCTATCCATGGGATTCTCCAGGCAAAGAACACTGCACTGGGTTGCCATGCCCTCCTCCAGGGGATCTTCCCGAACCCAGGTCTGGCAGAGTCTTTACCATCTGAGCCCCCAGGGAAGTCCAAGAGGCGTGATTAGTGAGTAACTGAGAAAGATCACTTTAGTATCCATGGATTCTGAAAAATTATCCGGCAGAGACGCAGGGGCAGGCAGAGAAGATGACCCACTGCAAACAGGCCTGTCTTACCAAGAGTGTTCCAGACGTAGCATGGCCTCTCTTTCCTTGTATTTCCTGTAAGAAATAAAGACGTGTATACTAACGCGGGCAGCAGAGATGGAACTATTGATAATGCAGTAAGGAATATAATAATGATAGAACGGCTCAGCGGTAAAAAAATAAATAAACAATCTGCCTGCAATGCAGGACATGTGGGTTCAGTCCCTGGGTCGGGAAGATCCCCTGGAGGAGGGCATGGCAACCCACGCCAGTCTTCTTGCCTGGAGAATCCCGTGCACAGAGGAGCCTGGTGTGTCCATGGGGTCGCAACGAGTCAGACACGACGGAGCACGCAGGCAATCCTGGGAGGCCAGTCAGCTTAGGGCACTGAGTATCCTCAAGAGTTTCCACCACAAGAGGGAAAATTTTGAGTCTGCCAATAGCCTGCGAAAATTACTAAAAGCCCATAAAGAGCAGCTCTTCCTGGAATTTCCTAGCAATCAACTAGTTAAGACTGCGTGCTTCTAGGGCAAAGGGCGTGGGTTCAGTTTCTGGGTTGGGAAGACCCCTCTTGCCGATGAACAGTGAGGCCCGTGAGTCACAAGTACTGAAGTCCGTGAGCCCTAGAGCCTGTGATCTCGGATACGGCAAAGAAGACACACCACAGCCGTAAGTCGTAAATCACTTAATCTGGAAACAAAGCAAGGAACCAAAGCGGCGCTCTTCCCTACGGAAGAAGCTTTACAGACACCAGACACCGTCCCCAGAATGCAGAACGCGGACTTCATTAGATGTAGCTTAGGACAGACAGGGTGATTGCTTTTGAGGCCCCCCCACAGACCACGTTTTCTCCCTTGCGGCGGATAGTCCCCGAGGCGTTCTGGATTCAGGCCTGGCTGCTGGAAGCCTGGTTCGGTCCAGATGGACCTTGAGGCCCACATATGGAGCCAGGAAGCAAGGTTCTCCCTGGTGGCTCCGTACTTAAAGAACCCACCTGGCAATGAGGAGGCACAGGTGCGATCCCTGGGTCAGGAAGGTCCCCTGGAGGAGGAAATGAGAACCCTCTGCACTCTTCTCGCCTGGAGAATCCCACGGATGGAGGGGCCTGGCGGGGCTACAGTCCACGAGGTCGCAGGCGTCAGACCTGACTCGGGGACTGAAAGACAATGGCAGGCAAAGCCCTGTCTCCCCTGAAGGTTTTGGAGTCCTCGGATCTCACCCAGGCTGTGGTTTACTGATCCTGTTTGCACAAACCCGAGATGACGCGGATGTTCCAGTGCAGTGGCAGGTGGAGGCGTGTTCCGTGTGACGAGGCCCCGCGTGCCCTCGAGGTAGGTCCTTGGATCAGATGGGGCCAGTGTGCAAACAACGTGCGTGCCCACTCAGTCCGGCCCGAGTCTCTGCGACCCCACAGACTGCAGCCCACCAGGCTCCTCCGTCTTTGGGATTCTCCAGGCAAGAATAAATGCTGCGTTGGGTGGCCGTGCCCTCCTCCAGGGGACCTTCCCGACCCAGGGATTGAACCCAGGACTCCTGTGTCTCTTGCCCTGCAGGCAGGTTGGTCACCACGGAGCCACCTGGCAAGCCTGTCCGAGCAGTGTCCTTGGGGCCAGACTGCAGCCGGTAGGCTGGAGTGGGTGCGTCCTGGTTGGAACTCTCTTTCAACTTGACCAGGAAAAAATAAACCGGCTGGTTTGGGGTTTCTGCCTTTTGGGTCTGAGTCCTGATGGGACTTGAAGAAAAAAAAAGAATGTAAAGGCTTTCCCGGTGGCCCAGTGGTAAAGAATCCACCTGCCAGAGAGGGAGACACAGGCTGGATCCCTAGTCTGGGAAGATCGCAGGTGCCGCGGAGCAGCAAGTAACTGAGCCGGCGCGCTCGAGGCCACGAGCTGCAGCTGCAGAAGCTTGGAGCCCGTGCCCGGCAAGGAGACAAACCACAGCAGTGAGAAGCCCGCCGATCACAGCTAGAGAGGAGCCCCCGGCTCGCTGCCACTGGAGAAAACTCCTTGAGCAGTAATGAAGAGCCAGCACAGTCCAATCAGTAAATAACATTTTCAAACATTAAAAAAAAAAATACAAAGACATCCCTCCCCCCATCCGGTGGTGCAGTGGTTAGGATTCCATGCTGCTAATTGTGGGTCCAGTTTCAATCCCTGGTCAGGGACCAAAGATCCTGCGAGCCTTGAGGTATGAGCAAAAAAAAAAAAAAAAAGAAAAAGGGGGAAATGGCACCCCACCCCAGTACTCTTGCCTGGAAAATCCAATGGACGGAGGAGCCTGGTGGGCTGCAGTCCATGGGGTCGCTAACAGTCGGACAGACTGAGCGACTTCACTTTCACTTTTCTCTTTCATGCATTGGAGAAGGAAATGGCAACCCACTCCAGTATTCTTGCCTGGAGAATCCCAGGGATGGGGGAGCCTGGTGGGCTGCCGTCTCTGGGGTCACACAGAGTCGGACATGACTGAAGTGACTTAGCAGCAGCAGCAGCAGCTGCAGCAGCAGAACATGTGTTTATCAAGAACGTGGTGATTAATATTTTGGGCTTTTCTGCCAAGCTGGTCTGGGCGGTGCCACTTCTTTCTGCCACTGCAGCGGGACGTGGCCCCCGACCATCCAGACAGCTGAGCTTGTCCGTCAATAAAACTGGATTTCCAAAGGCAGGCTGAGTTTGTGGAGGGCACCAGAGGTTTCTGATCCCCGACATAAAGGAAGCAGGATGAAGGAAAATGCAAAATGAAGTGATAAGAAATCTATAGGACATGATCTCTAATACATATTTTTTATTTTTAATTCCGGTGAAAGTGAAAGTCGCTCAGTCGTGTCCAGCTCTTTGCGACCCCTTGGACCATAGATAAGTCCGTGAAATCCTCCAGGCCAGAACACTTTAGTGGGTAGCTTTTCTCTTCTCCAGGGGATCTTCCCAATCCAGAGACTGAACCCAGGTCTCCCGCATTGCAGGCGGATTCTTTACCAGCTGAGCCACCGGGGAAGCCCAAGGATACTGGAGTAGGTAGCCTGTCCCTCCTCCTGGGCATCCTCCCACCCCAGGCATCGGACCAGGTCTTCCGCATTGCAGGCAGATTCTTTACCAGCTGAGCCAGCAGGGAAGCCCTGATGGCCTTCTAATTGTGGTAAGCACACATTAGTTAACAATAAAAAAAGATCTGTATGGAAGGTCGTGTCATATCAACATGAAATTCCTTCCCAGGTGGCTCAGTGGTTAAGAACCTGCCTGGCAATGCAGGAGACCTGAGTTCGATCCCTGGCTCCAGACGATCCCCTGGAGGACGAAAGGACAACCCACTCCAGTATCCTCGCCTGGAGAAGCCCATGGACAAGAGCAGCCTGGCGGGGCTACAGTCCATGAAGTTGCAAAAGAGTCAGCCAGGACTTGGCGGCTAAAGAGCCACAAACAGACATCACAGAATTTCCCGTCCCCGTCATTATACGCAGAGCGCCGTGGCGCTGAGCACAGTTACACATCCTTGTGCAACCGTCCCCGCTGCCCACGTTCGGAACTGGTTCACCTCCGCAGACCGAGACCCCGCTGCCATTCAACACTCTCCCGCCCACCCGGCTCCCCAAGCCCGTGGAGCCCAGCCTCCTGTTTCCTGTCTCCGTGAATCGGACGGGCTGTGCTGCTTATATCCACGAACCGCACAATCTTTGTCCTTTCCTCTCTGGCGTATCTCACACAGCGAGATGTCCTCAGGGTTCGCCCACGCTGTAGCCTGCATCAGAGGTCCCCGACGTGGCTCAATGATACTCCGTCGTGTGGACGGACCACGTCATCTATATACGCTCCATTTTGTTATGGCTTAGCTGCTCAGTCATGTCCAACACTTTGTGACCCCGTGGGGGCCGGAGCCTGCTAAGCTCCTCTGTCCATGGGATGCTCCAGGCAAGAATCCTGGAGTGGGTTGCCATTTCTTTCTCCAGGGGATCTTCCAGACCCAGGGATCCAACCTGGGTCTCCTGCATTGGCAGGTGGATTCTTTACCACTGAGCCACAAGGGAAGCCTGTATATCCAGTATTTTTTTTTTTNCAAAAAAAAAAAAAGAAAGAAAAAGGGGGAAATGGCACCCCACCCCAGTACTCTTGCCTGGAAAATCCAATGGACGGAGGAGCCTGGTGGGCTGCAGTCCATGGGGTCGCTAACAGTCGGACAGACTGAGCGACTTCACTTTCACTTTTCTCTCTCATGCATTGGAGAAGGAAATGGCAACCCACTCCAGTATTCTTGCCTGGAGAATCCCAGGGATGGGGGAGCCTGGTGGGCTGCCGTCTCTGGGGTCACACAGAGTCGGACATGACTGAAGTGACTTAGCAGCAGCAGCAGCAGCTGCAGCAGCAGAACATGTGTTTATCAAGAACGTGGTGATTAATATTTTGGGCTTTTCTGCCAAGCTGGTCTGGGCGGTGCCACTTCTTTCTGCCACTGCAGCGGGACGTGGCCCCCGACCATCCAGACAGCTGAGCTTGTCCGTCAATAAAACTGGATTTCCAAAGGCAGGCTGAGTTTGTGGAGGGCACCAGAGGTTTCTGATCCCCGACATAAAGGAAGCAGGATGAAGGAAAATGCAAAATGAAGTGATAAGAAATCTATAGGACATGATCTCTAATACATATTTTTTATTTTTAATTCCGGTGAAAGTGAAAGTCGCTCAGTCGTGTCCAGCTCTTTGCGACCCCTTGGACCATAGATAAGTCCGTGAAATCCTCCAGGCCAGAACACTTTAGTGGGTAGCTTTTCTCTTCTCCAGGGGATCTTCCCAATCCAGAGACTGAACCCAGGTCTCCCGCATTGCAGGCGGATTCTTTACCAGCTGAGCCACCGGGGAAGCCCAAGGATACTGGAGTAGGTAGCCTGTCCCTCCTCCTGGGCATCCTCCCACCCCAGGCATCGGACCAGGTCTTCCGCATTGCAGGCAGATTCTTTACCAGCTGAGCCACCGGGGAAGCCCTGATGGCCTTCTAATTGTGGTAAGCACACATTAGTTAACAATAAAAAAAGATCTGTATGGAAGGTCGTGTCATATCAACATGAAATTCCTTCCCAGGTGGCTCAGTGGTTAAGAACCTGCCTGGCAATGCAGGAGACCTGAGTTCGATCCCTGGCTCCAGACGATCCCCTGGAGGACGAAAGGACAACCCACTCCAGTATCCTCGCCTGGAGAAGCCCATGGACAAGAGCAGCCTGGCGGGGCTACAGTCCATGAAGTTGCAAAAGAGTCAGCCAGGACTTGGCGGCTAAAGAGCCACAAACAGACATCACAGAATTTCCCGTCCCCGTCATTATACGCAGAGCGCCGTGGCGCTGAGCACAGTTACACATCCTTGTGCAACCGTCCCCGCTGCCCACGTTCGGAACTGGTTCACCTCCGCAGACCGAGACCCCGCTGCCATTCAACACTCTCCCGCCCACCCGGCTCCCCAAGCCCGTGGAGCCCAGCCTCCTGTTTCCTGTCTCCGTGAATCGGACGGGCTGTGCTGCTTATATCCACGAACCGCACAATCTTTGTCCTTTCCTCTCTGGCGTATCTCACACAGCGAGATGTCCTCAGGGTTCGCCCACGCTGTAGCCTGCATCAGAGGTCCCCGACGTGGCTCAATGATACTCCGTCGTGTGGACGGACCACGTCATCTATATACGCTCCATTTTGTTATGGCTTAGCTGCTCCGTCATGTCCAACACTTTGTGACCCCGTGGGGGCCGGAGCCTGCTAAGCTCCTCTGTCCAAGGGATGCTCCAGGCAAGAATCCTGGAGTGGGTTGCCATTTCTTTCTCCAGGGGATCTTCCAGACCCCAGGATCCAACCTGGGTCTCCTGCATTGGCAGGTGGATTCTTTACCACTGAGCCACAAGGGAAGCCTGTATATCCAGTATTTTTTTTTTTATAATGAAAAAGTTTACATGGAAACTTACATTTCTATATGTAACAGAGATAGCCAATGGGAATTTGCTGTATGGCTCAGGAAACTCAAACAGGGGCTCTGTGTCAACCTAGAGGGCTAGGATGGGGAGGGAGGTGGGAGGGAGGTTCAAAAGGGAGGAGACACCTTGCAATGTGCAGGTGAATACATTCCGGAGATAATACCAGGGTCAAAGTTATTAAGCAACTAGACCTTAAGTGTTCTGAACACACGAAAAAGCAAGGGGGATTGTGTGACGCTGCGTATTGCAACACATAACGTGTAGCAAACTGTCCCTCTGCACAGGGCAGACTCACAATGTTATCTGCTATTTACATCTCCATTAAAATAAAAAGATTCAGAAAAAGAGCAAGGAAGCCCCGCAGTGAAGTAGTACCTATAATCCAGCCTTTGATGTTCTTCCAGGGAAGAAGGAATTGCAAGCCCCTGGCTTTCTGGCCACCCTCCAGACCCCGGGCAGCACGCCTCACTTCTCCACTACGCTCCGGGCTCCGTGCCCAGACCCACTTCGGCTTTGAATCTCAGCATCTCTTCAATGCCCAGTCCCCCACGCTCCAAAATCTCCTAGCATCTAAGAGATGTACTCTGCAGAGCATTCCTCTGCTTGTGAACCCGTGAACTGTAGCCCACCAAGCTCCTCTCACCATGGAATTCTCCAGGCAACGGTACTGGAGTGCTTTGCCATGCCCTCCTCCAGGGGATCTTCCCGCCCCAGGGATGGAACCCAGGTCTGGCAGAGTCTTCACCCCCTAAGCCCCCAGGGAAGCCCTCTCTTGCTATTTAATTCTGCAGTCCTTCCAGAAACCCCACCCCTAGGCAACATCTGACATGGATATCTTTGTTTTCTTTCTTTCTTTCTTTTTTTAGGAAAATTTGCCTAAGTACAGCCACACTTTGCAGGGGTGCCAGGCGGCCACGTGTGGGCTGAGGGTCACCAGCCGGGCTGGCTGCTGCTTGGAGAACAAATCAAGAAAAGCGGGTTACCTGCAGGGCAGTCTCGGGGCCCGGGCAGCCGAGGTCAGCAGGCAGCGGGAGATGTGATCTCAGGCTCTGACCCCGGGAGGTCCGTGCAGTCCACGCATGTGCGGCTGATTCACGCTCTGGAGTAGCAGTGGTCCTGCCTGAACCAAGTTAGGTTGTGTGCAGACTCAGCAAACCGTACACTGTGCAAAATAGCACGGAAGATCATCCGTAGGGAGGGCCTGTCGTCCGTCCTTTTTTTTTTTTTTTTTTCCCTGTCGAACAGAAGATCTTCTGTGCTCCTTGAAAAGATGGTAAGGCTTGCCAAGGGATCTCCGACAGCTGCAAAGACTGAGCCTTTTCATTCACAAGTAGGGCTGGACCGTGTCCGGCTCATCGCTCAAGTCACACGGGGCGTTTGTGACGCCTCCCAAAGCAGGGAGGCGGTTGCCTTGAAAATGCCCCCTTGGACAAGTCCTGAAATATCGTGTGTTTTCCCCCCTCGCTCGCGTCCGCTTCCGAAATGGAAATCCAGAGGACAGCTCCGAGGAGCCTTTAACTCCTTCTATGCCTGCAAACAACAGCTGGATCACCTGAAACGGAAACGTTGTTGCTGAGCCCTGAAACATGCCTGGATTCTGGGCCTCCGTCGGAGAGGATCTCAATTCCGGGGGCAGTGACCAGGCATGATCGCTCAGAGTTTTTGTGTGTCAAAGGTTTATTCAAGCGTACAAGAGACAGGGAAAGCTTCTGACACAGACATCAGAAGGGGGCAGAAAGAGTGCTCCCTTTTTAGCAAGCCATTCTGTCTGTAGGAAGCTATTAATCAGATAAGAGAGACACCTCAAAGCTCAAGAGGAGTTTCACCAGACCCCTCTCCCACAATAAGCAGTTTTGAGATAGCTTAGCACAGGGTGTGTTATCCCTTAGCCACAAAACAGTTGACACCAATACTGGTTTGTTGAGCTATGATCAGCCCAAGGTTTGAGAAAAGAAAAAAAAAAAAGGTAGTCTTAGGTGAAATCGTTCTAAAGAAAGGCAAATCTCAAAGCAAACACATAGTTTCATTCGCGTAGCTTAAGAAAAACATTTCCATAAGTAAAATGCATTGGTTAACTCAAGGTTTGAGAAAAGTTAAGTTCAGGTGGAACCAGGTGTCATCATGGCAACACAGAATTTTAAGAGAGACCTCCTTTTAATTTTGTATGGAGAAGGAAAAAAAAATCTTGAACTTGTCTCCTCCTGCCGCTTAAGGGAGAGATAAAAAGTGTCTGCCACTGGCAGCCTCTCTCGTCCCTGTGGAGACCCCTGGCCTGTTACCCTCTCAATAGCATGACCATCTGTGTAAACTCCTTTTCAGCATCATGCCTTTTAAAAAAATGTTTTCCTTTTCTATTGGCTAGGGGAAACATTTTTCCATATGGTGGCAGAACATACATTTCTTTCTTTTTTTTTTTAATCAATTTTTATTGGAGTAGAGTTGATCAGCCCTGGGATTTCTTTGGAGGGAATGATGCTGAAGCTGAAACTCCAGTACTCTGGCCACCTGATGCAAAGAGCTGACTCACTGGAAAAAACTCGGATGCTGGGAGGTACTGCGGGCAGGAGGAGAAGGGGACGACCGAGGATGAGATGGCTGGATGGCATCACCAACCTGATGGACATGGGTTTGGGTAAACTCCGGGAGTTGGTGATGGACAGGGAGGCCTGGCGTGCTGCGATTCTTGGGATTGCAAAGAGTCGGAGCGACTGACCTGAACGGAGGGCTGCTTTGCGATGCTGGGTTAGTTTCTGCTGTACGGCAAAGTGAATCAGTTATTTGCTGCTGTTCAGTGGCTCAGTCATGCCCGGCTCTTTGCAACCCCGTGACTGCAGCCCCCCAGGCTCCTCTGTCCATGGGGATTCTCCAGGCAAGAATGCTGGAGTGGGCAGCCTTTCCCTTCTCCAGGGGATCTTCCCAACCTGGGGATCGAACTCGCCTCCCTTATGTCTGCTGCATTGGCAGGCAGGATCTTTACCACGAATGCCACCTGGGAAGCCCAGTGTGACTGCTATCACACCCCAGAATGGGTGAAAACTGGAAAGGTTGGGGATTGAAATTCCTTATAGCTGGTTGGTCCGCTTTGGATGCAGGTTTTTGGAACCAACCAACCAACAAACAAACAAACAAAAACCCCACAATCTGGAAAATGTGCACTCACGACAAGAATGGATGTGCCCTGAGTTGCTCATTCAAACCCCTGGATCAGCCCTTTTCCTGTACTTTCTGGAAGGCCGGCAGAGAGTTTAGGCAGAAATAGATGGTGACTGCCACCTGGCTGCCAAGTGCAGTAAAATGCATGTTAAATTCAGAGATAGGAACACACAGGATGCTGCAAGTAAAATTTCTTGTGCTGTGGGCTCTCTTCTCACTCTGCTGATTGTGGACATACCAGTGTTTTAATTCTGATGAGGTAAAACTTACTTATTTCCCCTTTCTTCTGTTTGCACTTTCAAAGTCATAGATAGTTCAGTTCAGTCGCTCAGTCAAGTCTGACTCTTTGCGACCCTCGTGGACTGCCGCACGCCAGGCCTCCCTGTCCATCACCAACTCCCAGAGTTTACTCAGAATCTCATGTCTGTTGAGTCGGTGATGCCACCTAACCATCTCATCCTCTGTCGTCCCCTTCTCCTCCTGCCCTCAATCTTTCCCAGCATCAGGGTCTTTTCCAATGAGTCGGTTCTTCACATCAGGTGGCCAAAGGATTGGAGTTTGAGCTTCAGCATCAGTCCTTCCAATGAATATTCAGGACTGATGTCATAGCTAAGGAATCACCAAATCCAAAGTCATGAAGATTTAATCCTCCATTTTCTTGTAAGAGTTTTGTATCTTGAAGGCCATTGTTTAAGGTTTTTGTTCCATTTGCAGTTAATTTAGAGATCTATCCAAATAGCGGGATATGTGATGTGGCCTTCAGTCGCTCAGTCATGTCCCACTCGCTTCGCCCCCATGGACTGCAGCCCCCCAGGCTCCTCTGTCCACGGGGATCCTCCAGGCAAGAATACTGGAGTGGGTTGCTGTGTCCATCTCCAGGGGATCTTCCCGACCCAGGGATCGAAACTGCCTCTCTTACATTGGCAGGCAGATTCTTTACCATTGAGCCCCCTGGGAGGTTTTTTGCTATGTATATTTTTCAGTAAAAAAAAAAAAAAAGAAAAGAAAAGAAAAAAAATAAGCTGAGGATAAAAATACGTATTTTAGAGCAGATAAAAATAGAGTTTGCAATCTGCCCCAAATTCCATTTCTAGTACATGATGTGACCCACTGCAGCGCTTAACCTGAGCTTGCCCACTTAACCTCCCTGGGGAGAACAGATGTTGAATTTGACCCCCTCCTTTTATAAACATAGGGCTTCCCTGGTGGCTCAGATGCTAAAGAATCTGCCTTCAATGCAGGAGACCTGAGTTCAATCCCTGGGTCGGGAAGATCCCCTGGAGAAGGAAATGGCAACCCACTCCAGTATTCTTGCCTAGAGAATCCCATGGACAGAGGAGCCTGGTGGGCTACAGTCCACAGCGTCGCAAAGAGACAGACAGAGCTGAATGACTAAGCACTTTCCTTTTTACTTTTTAAAATAGACATGTCAGGACATCTTTCCCAGTGTGAGTGAGTGTGTGAGTGTGAAAGTCGGTCAGTCCTGTCTGACTCTTGGCAATTCCATGGACTGTCCATGGAATTCTCCAGGACAGAATACTGGAGTGGGTAGCCTTTCCCTTCTCCAGGGGATCCTCCCAACCCGGGGATCGAACCCAAGTTTCCTGCATTGCAGGAGGATTCTTTACCAGCTGAGCCACAAGGGAAACCCATCTTTCCCAAGAAGGGACTCAAATCTAATCTTCATCACCAGACACGACGTTTCTCCCCAGCAGTTGAAAAACAAACATCAATGTTAAAAGGAACTTCTACCTCAGCGTCAAAAATACAGAAGACTGAAGGCTGTGTTTATGATAGCTAGGGCATGGGAGCAACCTAGATGTCCATCGAAAAGTGAATGGATAAAGAAGGTGTGGTACGTATATACAGCGGACTATTACTCAGCCATGAACAGGGCCGCATTTGAGTCAGTCCTAATAAGATGGATGAACCTAGAGCCTATTATTCAGAGTAAAGGAAGTCAGAAAGAAAAAGACAGTTATCACAAGCTAATGCATATCTATGGCATATATATATGTATGTATATGTATATGTGTGTGTGTGTATATATATATATATATATATATATATATAAAGCTGGTACTGATGAACTTATTTGCAGGGTAGCAATGGAGATGTAGACACAGAGATCAGACTTAGGGCCACTGTGGGTGGCAGTGGGGAGAAGGAGAGGGTGGGAGGTACAGAGAGAGTAGCATGTAACATACATCACTCTATGTAACATAGACAGCTAATGGGAATTCACCGTATGACCCGGGACTCAAAGCCCGGCTCTGGGACAACCTACAGGGGTGGGATGGGGAGGGAGGTGCGGGGGGAGGTTCAAGTGGGAGGGGATCCGGTAAACTTATGGCTGATTCGTGTGGATGTCTGGTAGAAACCAATGCACCTGTAAAGCAGTTATCTTTCAATCAATACATAGATTTTAAAGAAAATACAGAAGAAGGAAGGAGCAGACCCGGAATGCAAAGCTGGGCGCTTCAGTGCGTCCAGACTTTCGAACCACTCTCACACGAGCGTCTCTTCTTTTCCTAACCCCTGGCTTCTCACCAACATCAGTTCGGTTCAGCCGCTCAGTCGTGTCTGACTCTGCGATCCTGCGGACCGCAGCACGCCAGGACTCCCTGTCCATCACCAACTCGTTGCTCAAACGGAGTTGCTCAGACTCGTGTGCATCGAGTCGGCGATGCCATCCAAGCATCTCATCCTCTGTCTCATCATCATAATAAGACTGTAAGCAAGGGTGGAGATGCCCAGGAATAAATGCTGTGATACCATTTCTAGAAGGATGCGTGGCTGAATCTAGCAGAAAGGGTGTCTGGGTGCCGTGAAACTACCACCTACGTATGCAGCCCAGGGCACTCAGCATCCACAGAGCCGTGAAAGGTCCGTAAGATGCTTGCCGACCGGAAGAGGCTGAAGCTCTCCTTATTCCACGTCTGCGCTCTCCTCCCTGCTTTGAATGTCTGGCTGGAGTCCTTGCTTAAGTTTTATTTTTAAAAAAATTCAGCTTTCGGAATTCCCCTTTGTTATCTCTTTATGTTTGGTACCACGCAAACGGCTTCCCTGTGGCTCAGTGGGAAAGAATCCGCGTGCAGTGAAAGAGATACAGGTTCGATCCCTGGGTCAGGAAGATTCCCCTCGAGGAGGAAATGGCAACCCACTCCAATATTCTTGCCTGGAGAATCCCTATGGACAGAGGACCCCAGCAGGCTACAGTCCACGGGGCCGCAAAGAGTTGGACATGACTAAGGGACTAAATAGCAATGCCACCTGAAAGTCACCGATGCCTGATTCCTTCCGTAAACAACTATGTTCACAGCAGTCGCCACAGGTCATGTTTAGATATAAAAATAATTGGCGGATTTGAGCAAAGCCCAGCCTGGGCACTTATTACCTGTTTAATTATAATCATGAGGACAGGAGCTCGGAGCGGAGAGAGGAATTTGGACTTGCAGGAGTGGCATTCACAAATGCAAGGAGCTCGGGGGGAACAACTCGTCTCAAGTGAGTAAAACAGTTTCGCTTTATGATCATTTAGCTTGGGGGATGCTCATATTTTTATCTGGTTAGGGGAGAGGGAAGAGACTTGAGTGTTACTTTCATCACATTCTCTTTCTCTCCCTCTCCAGTTCTCTCTGTCGCTCAGTCTCTCTCTGTATTTCTCCACCTCTCTCTCTCCATCCCGCGCTGCCCTTCACATTTTCTCCAATTTTAAATGCGTGTACACACGGGATCATCAATATATACTACTTTCTCTGGCTTCTTTCACCCAGCGTATTTATCTTTCAATCCATCAATACTGTTATCTCTATGAATGGTTTGCTCCTTAAATTAAAAAAAAAAAAAAAGATAATCTCTGAGTACTACGTATTCCAAGAATTTCTGGCCTCACCAGAGTGGACTGAGTCACACTCACCTGTGGGTAGACACGAGGGGTCCTATCCTACTTTTCTGTAGTGGAGTTGACGTGTTTAGTAATTTTTTCAGGGGTGCTCTTAATGAAGGAGGTGACTTTGGCCACCTCTTTAAAGATCGCTGAAAGAGAATGACGGTTTTATAAGACTGTATTTGTGTGATGGGTCAGGCTGCTGAAGGCTTCCTTGGTGGCTCAGAATCTGCCTGCGGGAGACCTGGGTTCGATCCCTGGGTTGGGGAAGATCTCCTGGAGGAGGACATGGCAACCCACTCCAGTATTCTTGCCTGGAGAATCCCATGGATAGAAGACTCTGGCCGGCTACAGTCCATGGGGTGGCAGAGAGTCAGACACGCCTGAGAGATGGACACTTTCAGCTTGTCAGCTTCATGCACTTACAGATCTGTAGTCCAATTGCCTCTTGCCCGCGTACCTACCTTTAGTAACATTCTACGTTAAAATTAGAAAAAAATAGCAGGCTATGGGGGTGGGGTGGGGTGAGGAATACAGCCTTAGCTGCAGCATCTTCTTGGTAGACAGGATCTTCTTGATATTTCTTAAAATCTGCAGTTGATTAGCACAGTATTTTGAGGCAGTAGGCGTCCCCTTAAACTGTGAGGACAACTTTCTTCCTGTCTGTTTAACAAATAGATTTTGTTCCTCACCTGTTAGGAAGGACTTTGCACTGTTGCCTACGACCATCTATTGTAATTCTTTTTTTTTTTATTATTACTTATTTGTTTTCGATACGCTGGATCTTTGATGCTGTTCAGTTCAGTTCAGTCACTCAGTCGTGTTCGAGTCTTTGCAACCCCATGGACTGCAGCAGGCCAGGCCTCCCTGTCCATCACCAGCTCCCAGAGTTTGCTCAAACTCATGTCCATCGAGTCGGTGATGCCACCTAACCATCTCATCCTCTGCCGTCCCCTTCTCCTCCTGCCCTCAATCTTTCCAAGCATCAGGGTCTTTTCCAATGAGTTAGCTGTTTGCATCACGTGGCCAAAGGATTGGAGTTTCAGCTTCAGCATCAGCCCTTCCAATGGATATTCAGGACTGATCTCCTTTAGAATGGACTGGGTGGATCTTCTTGCAGTCCAAGGGACTCTCAAGGGTCTTCTCCAACACCAGAGTTCAAAACCATCAGTCTTTCGGAGAGCCTTACTGGAGGTCAAAGATGGCAAGATGGCCCTAGGCACTGGACACACACAGACGCCTACAAGATTGACTCAGACACCTCACACCGCACGCTGATCTTCAATCTACCAGCCTCGTGAAAAGTCTTTTACACCCTGTGATTCCCCAGGCCCCTCTCCCATAAAACAGAGCAGCTATCATTAACCCCTCGAGGTGAGTGGGGTAAGGTATTTTGAAGACCCAGTGGGAAGCCGTGTGTAGCGATGCCTTGGGGTTGAGAAAACCCTATAAACTGTTTGGCGGAGTCATTAATCTTTACTACCTGTCATTTGGTCTGTGGGGTGGGTGCTCAGCTGCCAGAACCTCGTTGAAGTGGGGAATTTAAAGCATCCCAAGGCAAGGGGATACCAGGCTGTATCACTCTTAGGACTCTCATAAAACGGCCCTAATTACAGCTGCCCCACATGCTGGTCTGTGGGGAGTGAGTGTGGCCACCATAACACCCAGGTCTCCACTGCTGGTCTTTGCGCTCAACCACCTTCCATCCTTCCTAGAGGAGCACACAGTAGGTCTCACACAAACGCTTCCTGGACGGCTGCCTGCTCGTGGGTGACCTTTATTTTAGAGGCTCCAGACTGAAGGGTTTTGTTGCTCGTGTTACTTGAGAAAGTTCTTTCCTTAACATTCTTGTCTAGGAACCACAGGGTGTCTTTCTCACCTTTTTAGTGCGTGACATTCAGAAGGTGACTGAGCCTCGGAGCAAGTCGTTACATGAACCGGTGAAGAGTATTTAGAATGGAACCGAAGATTTAAGTTGGAGGGCTTCCCTGCTGTGGTGTTGGAGAAGACTCCTGAGTCCCTTGGACTGCAAGGAGATCCAACCAGTCCATCCTAAAGGAGATCAGTCCTGAGTGTTCATTGGAAGGACTGATGTTGAAGCTGAAACTCCAGTACTTTGGCCATCTGATGCAAAAATACTGACTCATTGGAAAAGACCCTGACGCTGGGAAAGACTGAAGGCGGGAGGAGAAGGGGACGACAGAGGATGAGATGGTTGGATGGCATCACCGCCTCAATGGATTTTAGTCTGAGTAAGCTTTCGGAGTTGGTGACGGACAGGGAGGCCCGGTGTGCTGCAGTCCATGGAGACCTGGGTCCTATCGTTGGGTCGCGAAGATCCCCTGAAGAAGGACATGGCCACACACACAAGTCCTCCTGCCTGGAGAATGCCATGGACAGAGAATGCTGGTGGGCTACAGTCAGTGGGGTCGCAAAGAGTCAGACACGACTGAGCGGCTGGGCACGCATAGTTAAATTAGACCTGAATCTTTGTGCCCACGTCCTCCCACTTGCCCTGAAACCTATAATTTAGAGTTGCAAATGAAAACCAGAAAGAAGCTAGGTTACTTTAAAAAAAAAAAA
The DNA here is from genome assembly GCA_006410675.1 of Oreotragus oreotragus. Lineage (NCBI taxonomy): Eukaryota > Metazoa > Chordata > Mammalia > Artiodactyla > Bovidae > Oreotragus > Oreotragus oreotragus. The sequence goes on along the minus strand of SJYX01006138.1, from coordinate 88,084 downwards.
AAACAACACCTCATCTACAATCCTCAGGAAACTGCAATAGAATAGGGTCTAATGAAAGTATATCTTTACTTCATCGTTCAGTTCAGTTCAGTCGCTCCGTTGTGTCCGACTCTTTGCGACCCCATGGACTGCAGCTCACCAGGCCTCCCTGTCCATCACCATCTCCCTGAGCTGACTCAAACTCACGTCTGTCGAGTCGGTGATGCCATCCAACCATCTCCTCCTCTTTCACCCCCTTCTCCTCCCACCGTCAATCTTTCCCAGCATCAGGGTCTTTTCAGTGGGTCGCTGTGAAAAAGACAAAACAGGCTCCTTCGCACTTTGGAGCATAACCGCCTCGTTATAAGAAAAATAACCGCTTTGCAGAGGCTCATCACTTATTTGCTTCTTTTCTAGGTGACTGTAAGAAGCCATGAGGCAGCCGTTCTGTGGCTGGTAAGCAGGAAAGCGTATAAACCTTTGTTACTGTCTGTCTCTAGAGAGAAGGGTGCTTCGTCCAAGTCTTCCTCCATCCTATGGATGTTTTGTCTGTTTATATGTGATAAGCACACTGGGGANCAGATTTTAAAGAAAATACAGAAGAAGGAAGGAGCAGACCCGGAATGCAAAGCTGGGCGCTTCAGTGCGTCCAGACTTTCGAACCACTCTCACACGAGCGTCTCTTCTTTTCCTAACCCCTGGCTTCTCACCAACATCAGTTCGGTTCAGCCGCTCAGTCGTGTCTGACTCTGCGATCCTGCGGACCGCAGCACGCCAGGACTCCCTGTCCATCACCAACTCGTTGCTCAAACGGAGTTGCTCAGACTCGTGTGCATCGAGTCGGCGATGCCATCCAAGCATCTCATCCTCTGTCTCATCATCATAATAAGACTGTAAGCAAGGGTGGAGATGCCCAGGAATAAATGCTGTGATACCATTTCTAGAAGGATGCGTGGCTGAATCTAGCAGAAAGGGTGTCTGGGTGCCGTGAAACTACCACCTACGTATGCAGCCCAGGGCACTCAGCATCCACAGAGCCGTGAAAGGTCCGTAAGATGCTTGCCGACCGGAAGAGGCTGAAGCTCTCCTTATTCCACGTCTGCGCTCTCCTCCCTGCTTTGAATGTCTGGCTGGAGTCCTTGCTTAAGTTTTATTTTTAAAAAAATTCAGCTTTCGGAATTCCCCTTTGTTATCTCTTTATGTTTGGTACCACGCAAACGGCTTCCCTGTGGCTCAGTGGGAAAGAATCCGCGTGCAGTGAAAGAGATACAGGTTCGATCCCTGGGTCAGGAAGATTCCCCTCGAGGAGGAAATGGCAACCCACTCCAATATTCTTGCCTGGAGAATCCCTATGGACAGAGGACCCCAGCAGGCTACAGTCCACGGGGCCGCAAAGAGTTGGACATGACTAAGGGACTAAATAGCAATGCCACCTGAAAGTCACCGATGCCTGATTCCTTCCGTAAACAACTATGTTCACAGCAGTCGCAACAGGTCATGTTTAGATATAAAAATAATTGGCGGATTTGAGCAAAGCCCAGCCTGGGCACTTATTACCTGTTTAATTATAATCATGAGGACAGGAGCTCGGAGCGGAGAGAGGAATTTGGACTTGCAGGAGTGGCATTCACAAATGCAAGGAGCTCGGGGGGAACAACTCGTCTCAAGTGAGTAAAACAGTTTCGCTTTATGATCATTTAGCTTGGGGGATGCTCATATTTTTATCTGGTTAGGGGAGAGGGAAGAGACTTGAGTGTTACTTTCATCACATTCTCTTTCTCTCCCTCTCCAGTTCTCTCTGTCGCTCAGTCTCTCTCTGTATTTCTCCACCTCTCTCTCTCCATCCCGCGCTGCCCTTCACATTTTCTCCAATTTTAAATGCGTGTACACACGGGATCATCAATATATACTACTTTCTCTGGCTTCTTTCACCCAGCGTATTTATCTTTCAATCCATCAATACTGTTATCTCTATGAATGGTTTGCTCCTTAAATTAAAAAAAAAAAAAAAGATAATCTCTGAGTACTACGTATTCCAAGAATTTCTGGCCTCACCAGAGTGGACTGAGTCACACTCACCTGTGGGTAGACACGAGGGGTCCTATCCTACTTTTCTGTAGTGGAGTTGACGTGTTTAGTAATTTTTTCAGGGGTGCTCTTAATGAAGGAGGTGACTTTGGCCACCTCTTTAAAGATCGCTGAAAGAGAATGACGGTTTTATAAGACTGTATTTGTGTGATGGGTCAGGCTGCTGAAGGCTTCCTTGGTGGCTCAGAATCTGCCTGCGGGAGACCTGGGTTCGATCCCTGGGTTGGGGAAGATCTCCTGGAGGAGGACATGGCAACCCACTCCAGTATTCTTGCCTGGAGAATCCCATGGATAGAAGACTCTGGCCGGCTACAGTCCATGGGGTGGCAGAGAGTCAGACACGCCTGAGAGATGGACACTTTCAGCTTGTCAGCTTCATGCACTTACAGATCTGTAGTCCAATTGCCTCTTGCCCGTGTACCTACCTTTAGTAACATTCTACGTTAAAATTAGAAAAAAATAGCAGGCTATGGGGGTGGGGTGGGGTGAGGAATACAGCCTTAGCTGCAGCATCTTCTTGGTAGACAGGATCTTCTTGATATTTCTTAAAATCTGCAGTTGATTAGCACAGTATTTTGAGGCAGTAGGCGTCCCCTTAAACTGTGAGGACAACTTTCTTCCTGTCTGTTTAACAAATAGATTTTGTTCCTCACCTGTTAGGAAGGACTTTGCACTGTTGCCTACGACCATCTATTGTAATTCTTTTTTTTTTTATTATTACTTATTTGTTTTCGATACGCTGGATCTTTGATGCTGTTCAGTTCAGTTCAGTCACTCAGTCGTGTTCGAGTCTTTGCAACCCCATGGACTGCAGCAGGCCAGGCCTCCCTGTCCATCACCAGCTCCCAGAGTTTGCTCAAACTCATGTCCATCGAGTCGGTGATGCCACCTAACCATCTCATCCTCTGCCGTCCCCTTCTCCTCCTGCCCTCAATCTTTCCAAGCATCAGGGTCTTTTCCAATGAGTTAGCTGTTTGCATCACGTGGCCAAAGGATTGGAGTTTCAGCTTCAGCATCAGCCCTTCCAATGGATATTCAGGACTGATCTCCTTTAGAATGGACTGGGTGGATCTTCTTGCAGTCCAAGGGACTCTCAAGGGTCTTCTCCAACACCAGAGTTCAAAACCATCAGTCTTTCGGAGAGCCTTACTGGAGGTCAAAGATGGCAAGATGGCCCTAGGCACTGGACACACACAGACGCCTACAAGATTGACTCAGACACCTCACACCGCACGCTGATCTTCAATCTACCAGCCTCGTGAAAAGTCTTTTACACCCTGTGATTCCCCAGGCCCCTCTCCCATAAAACAGAGCAGCTATCATTAACCCCTCGAGGTGAGTGGGGTAAGGTATTTTGAAGACCCAGTGGGAAGCCGTGTGTAGCGATGCCTTGGGGTTGAGAAAACCCTATAAACTGTTTGGCGGAGTCATTAATCTTTACTACCTGTCATTTGGTCTGTGGGGTGGGTGCTCAGCTGCCAGAACCTCGTTGAAGTGGGGAATTTAAAGCATCCCAAGGCAAGGGGATACCAGGCTGTATCACTCTTAGGACTCTCATAAAACGGCCCTAATTACAGCTGCCCCACATGCTGGTCTGTGGGGAGTGAGTGTGGCCACCATAACACCCAGGTCTCCACTGCTGGTCTTTGCGCTCAACCACCTTCCATCCTTCCTAGAGGAGCACACAGTAGGTCTCACACAAACGCTTCCTGGACGGCTGCCTGCTCGTGGGTGACCTTTATTTTAGAGGCTCCAGACTGAAGGGTTTTGTTGCTCGTGTTACTTGAGAAAGTTCTTTCCTTAACATTCTTGTCTAGGAACCACAGGGTGTCTTTCTCACCTTTTTAGTGCGTGACATTCAGAAGGTGACTGAGCCTCGGAGCAAGTCGTTACATGAACCGGTGAAGAGTATTTAGAATGGAACCGAAGATTTAAGTTGGAGGGCTTCCCTGCTGTGGTGTTGGAGAAGACTCCTGAGTCCCTTGGACTGCAAGGAGATCCAACCAGTCCATCCTAAAGGAGATCAGTCCTGAGTGTTCATTGGAAGGACTGATGTTGAAGCTGAAACTCCAGTACTTTGGCCATCTGATGCAAAAATACTGACTCATTGGAAAAGACCCTGACGCTGGGAAAGATTGAAGGCGGGAGGAGAAGGGGACGACAGAGGATGAGATGGTTGGATGGCATCACCGCCTCAATGGATTTTAGTCTGAGTAAGCTTTCGGAGTTGGTGACGGACAGGGAGGCCCGGTGTGCTGCAGTCCATGGAGACCTGGGTCCTATCGTTGGGTCGCGAAGATCCCCTGAAGAAGGACATGGCCACACACACAAGTCCTCCTGCCTGGAGAATGCCATGGACAGAGAATGCTGGTGGGCTACAGTCAGTGGGGTCGCAAAGAGTCAGACACGACTGAGCGGCTGGGCACGCATAGTTAAATTAGACCTGAATCTTTGTGCCCACGTCCTCCCACTTGCCCTGAAACCTATAATTTAGAGTTGCAAATGAAAACCAGAAAGAAGCTAGGTTACTTTAAAAAAAAAAAAAAACAACACCTCATCTACAATCCTCAGGAAACTGCAATAGAATAGGGTCTAATGAAAGTATATCTTTACTTCATCGTTCAGTTCAGTTCAGTCGCTCCGTTGTGTCCGACTCTTTGCGACCCCGTGGACTGCAGCTCACCAGGCCTCCCTGTCCATCACCATCTCCCTGAGCTGACTCAAACTCACGTCTGTCGAGTCGGTGATGCCATCCAACCATCTCCTCCTCTTTCACCCCCTTCTCCTCCCACCGTCAATCTTTCCCAGCATCAGGGTCTTTTCAGTGGGTCGCTGTGAAAAAGACAAAACAGGCTCCTTCGCACTTTGGAGCATAACCGCCTCGTTATAAGAAAAATAACCGCTTTGCAGAGGCTCATCACTTATTTGCTTCTTTTCTAGGTGACTGTAAGAAGCCATGAGGCAGCCGTTCTGTGGCTGGTAAGCAGGAAAGCGTATAAACCTTTGTTACTGTCTGTCTCTAGAGAGAAGGGTGCTTCGTCCAAGTCTTCCTCCATCCTATGGATGTTTTGTCTGTTTATATGTGATAAGCACACTGGGGAGAGTGGTGGGTGCTGTAGGTGTTGGCAGAGTCAGATAGAAGGGTTTTCTAAGGGGCTTGCCTGGTGGCTCACTCGGTAAAATATCCACCTGCCAAGGCAACAGATGTGGGCTTGATCCCTGGAGAGGGAAATGGCAACCCACCCCCGTATTAAAGTTAAGTCTCGCAGGCGTGTCCGACTCTCTGTGACCCCATGGACTGTAGCCCAGGCAAGAGTACTGGAGGGGGTTGCCACTTCCTTCTCTGGGGGAGCTTCCGGACCCAGGGATTGAACCCAGGTCTCCTGCATTGCAGGCAGACGCTTTACTGTCTGAGCCATCAGGGAGGCTCCAGTATTCCTGCCTGAGAAATCCCATGGACAGAGGAGCCTGGTGGGCTGCCCTCCATGGGGGCTGCAAAGAGTTGGACGCGACTTAGCAACTAAAGAACCACCACCATCGTGCTAACTTAGTAGGAATGACAGCGTGTTCAGGAATTCACAGAGTAAATTCACAGAGCAAGACCTTTTAGAGATGGGAACCGCACAGCAGCAAACGTCGTGGACCACTCTTAAGGATTTTTAAGGAGGGTCGTCTGTGGTCCGGGGCTTCCCGTCTGCCAGTGCAGGAGATGTAAGAAACACAAGTTCGATCCCTGGGTCGGGAAGATTCCCCTGGAGGAGGAAATGGCAACCCACTCCAGTATTTTTGCCTGGAGAATCCCATGGACGGAGGAGCCTGGCGGGCTACAGTCCACGGGGTCGCAAAGAGTTGGCCACGACTGAGCTCCTAACACATGGATGATTCCACAGTCCAAAATTTGGTAGCATGTCTAGTATGTTAAATTTCATTTTTCAAACGTTAAAAGAATTCCTAGCATTTATTATTATTTTTGGCAGCCGAGCTCCCCCACCTGAATTGTTTTGCAGACATATTTTTCTGATGAAGGAAAAGGAAGAGTGATGTTCTGAGCACACGTGTAGTTCACTCTGAAAAACCAGTTTTTCATGATTTCTTCCCAGGCTCAGAGCCAAGCAGTTAGTACCGTCTCTGCTTTCCCATCTGTGTGGCTGAGAGCAAAGTTATGAAGTTATAAAGTATATTAAAACATAAAAGTTGAGCATGAAAGAAAAGCAAGCCTGATGAGCTGGCTAGTAACCTGTGACTTTCCGTTTTGTTTATACTAAGAAATTAAATTGTTCGGCTTTTTTCTTAAACCTCTGCCCTTATTTCAAAGGCCTCCTGTCACAATCGTGGTTGGAAAATTATGAGGAATTTAATGTCACAATGGATTTAAAATTAATTAGTAAACTATAAGACCTTAAGTCTTCCCAGGTGGCCCTAGTGGTAAAGAATCTCCCTGACGATGCAGAAGATGCGTTAGACCTGGGTTCGATCCCTGGGTTGAGAAGATGCCCTGGAGGAGGGCATGGCAACCCACTCCAGTGTTCTTGCCTGGAGAATCCCATGGACAGAGGAGTCTGGTGGGCTACAGTCCACGGGGTCGCAGAGTGCACATACACACACACACACAGATCTGATTAATGTAAATCATGGCCTAAAATGTTTTTGTGTGGTTTCCGAGTAGGGCAGCTCCATGTACACGGTAGAAATACCATCATTTCCTATTTATTTAGCTTTTGATCACACGGTACAACTTGCAGGATCTCAGTTCCCCAACCTGGAATTAAACCCAGGCCCTGGCAGGGAAAGCCTGGGATCTTAACTGGGAAGTCACCAGGAAGCTCCCTATGAATTCCTGTTTTGCATGGGTGCGCCCGCTGTTGCAGTCCAGTCCGACTCTGGGACCGCGTGGGCTATAGCCACGCCCCCCCCTCCCCAGGCTACTCTGTCCGAGGGATTCTCCAGGCTGTAGCCACGCCCCCTCCAGCCCAGGATACTCTGTCCATGGGGTTCTCCAGGCAAGAACACTGCAGTGGGCTGCCATTTCCTTCTCTGGGGGATCTTTTTGACGCAGGGATTGAACCCGGGTCTTCTGCGCTGGAGGCAGATTCTTTACCTTCTGAGCCACCAGGGAAGCCAGTCAGAACACTGGAATGGGTTCCCATTTCCTCCTCCAGGGGGATCTTCCCGACCAAGGGATTGAACCCACATTTCCAGCGTATCCTACGCTGTGGGTGGATTCTCTACTGCTGAGCCACTGGGGAAGCCTCAGTTCCTGTTTTCAGTTACCTGCAAAGCAATATTGAACTGATGGTTTCTGGGTGTTTTTTTTAAATTTAAATTTATTTACTTTAATTTGAGGCTAATTACTTTATAATATTGTAGTGGTTTTGCCATACATTGACATGAATCAGCCATGGGTGTACATGTGCTCCCCATCCTGAACCTCCCTCCCCATCAGTTGCTTCTATTTGAGCTTTTTTTTTTTNATTTACTTTAATTTGAGGCTAATTACTTTATAATATTGTAGTGGTTTTGCCATACATTGACATGAATCAGCCATGGGTGTACATGTGCTCCCCATCCTGAACCTCCCTCCCCATCAGTTGCTTCTATTTGAGCTTTTTTTTTTTTCCCTTTCCCCGCCCACCCCCTTCCAGGCGCTGCTGGCTGTCAGCATCCCTGTGGTGCTTCTTTGGGAGCCTTCAGGGAATGTTTGTCACCAGGAACTCGAGACCAAACATCGTCCTCTTCATGGCAGATGACCTTGGCGTGGGAGATTTATGCTGCTACGGGAATAACTCAGTGAGGTAAAGAAACCATTAGGTAAATCAATTAATGAAAGGGACGCAAAAGGAGAAAAGAAAGAAAGTCCCTGTGGATGGAGCGCCCACCAGCCACGTCTCTTGTGTTGGAGGAGAATGACCTTCAGGGAGCAGGTTCCCATCAGGACAGCAGAAGGCTTTGTTTTAGGAAAGCTGCAAAACATCGGGAGAGCGTTTGGTTTCATTCGCAGCTTCCCAGGTGGCCCTAGGGTTAAAGAACCCACCTGCCAATGCAGGAGATACGGGTTCGATCCCTGGGTGGGGAAGATCCCCTGGATGAGGAAATGGCAACCCACTCCAGTCTTCTTGCCTGGAGAATCCTACGGACAGAGGAACCCAGTGGGCTGCAGTCCACGTGGTCACCAAGAGTCGACACGACTGAGTGGCTAACACCTTTTCGCTTTTCGCCTGGTGATAGCTGACGATGAGCTGTGTTGGACTGTCATCTGGCCTGGCGATGCGTTGCTTGGCCCTCTGGTTCCCATCTGTGTCTCACCAGGGATGGAGTAGATCGGTGGATTGATGTGTGGAAAAGGACGTCTTTCGGGTGGACTGGAAACAGNTGGGCTGCCCCTCAACGAGACGACTTTCGCCAAGCTTCTGCAGCATTGAGGTTACCGCACGGGACTCATAGGTATGGCCTTGACCGTGAAACTATGCTTGTTTGCGCTGCCTTTCCTTGTGGTCATCCTTCCCAGGGAGGCCGGCTGAGTACACAGTACACAGTTGGCACCTCTTTGAGATGATACACAGCGGGGGAGAAAGGAATTTAAGACCCAATTTTAAGGGCCTTCGGTATTGAGAAACAAGTGTGCCGAGGATCTCAAGAAGGCAAAGTAAGTAAGTTGCTCCTGAAATGGAATACTTCAGAAAGGGTGCTACTCCTGTGGTAGCACGGGTGGCAATGTTTAAGGGTCTGCCCTTGAACTTGAGAACCGAAGGCTGGAGTGGTGATCAAATTCAGGCAATGCTTGCTTTGTGGACTTAGGTCGTCTGACTTTCTATGACCTCACGGGGGCGGGGGTGTGATGAGTGAGACAGCATGACCCCAAAGAATTTTATCCTGAAGAATTCTGGTCCGATGAGTGATTCCTCTAAAATGAGACTCTGTGAGCAGTCCTGCTTGCTTGCCATGTGTGTGCTGATCGCTCAGTCGTGTCCGACTCTTTGTGACCCCGTGGACTGCAGCCCGCCAGGCTCCTCTGTCCATGGGATTCTCCAGGCAAGAATACTGGAGTAGGTTGCCATTTCCTTCTCCAGCGGATCTTCCCAACCCAGGGATCAAACCTGGGTGTCCTGCCTTGCAGGCAGATTCTTTACGGTCTGAGCCCCCAGTGAAGCCTGCTTGCTTGATATAGCCACTGCTTTTAGGATTCTCAACGTGAATTGCAAGAGTATTAAGTCATCAGAGATGTTCTCAAAAAAAAAAAAAAAAAAAAAGGAATGACTTTGCATCCTTCATACGCTACAGAGGTAGTTCATTCCTGTAAAATTCTTGGTAGCGCGGTGTGAATGGAGTCTTCTAAAGCATCTTTCAGGGAACACTCTAGGGCACCTCCAAATCTGGGGTCAAATTCACCTCTGCCGTAACCCAGTAATGAATGAGCTGTCGGCTGATTAATAAATCTAGATGATGAATCTTCTCCCTGTTAGTAAAAGCTTCCCAGGTGGCTCCGGGGTAAAGAACCCGCCTGCCAATGCAGGAGACTCGGGTTGGATCCCTCCGTTCGGGAAGATCCCCTGGAGGAGGCAACAGCAACCCGCTCCAGGATCGTTGCCTGAAGAATCCCCATGGACAGAGAAGGCTGGCGGGGCTACAGTCCACGGGGGTTGCAACGAGTCAGACATCGCTGACAAGGGTCACACGGAACACAAGAAGATGCTACGTCCGCTGTAACTTTCCTTTTTTAATTAAATTAATTTATTTTAACAGAATTTTAAATTAAATTTAATTATATTATTTTATTTAATTACAATATTGTGGTGGTGTTTCCCATACGTTGACATGAATCCGCCCTGGGTGTCCGCCATAACTTTCTTTTTTTAAAAAAATTATTTAATTGCAGGCTAATTACAATATTGCAGTGGTTTTTGCCATACGTTGAGATGAATCCGCCCTGGGCGTCCACGTGTCTGCCGTAACTTCGTTATTTTTTAATTAATTTATTTGTTTTAATTGGAGGCTAGTTACAATATTGCAGTGGTTTTTGCCTTTCGTTGAGATGAATCCGCCCTGGGCGTCCACGTGTCCGCCGGAACTTTCTGCAGAGGCCGACGCCCCTCCCAGAAAGGGACGGATGCTGTTGTTGCCATGGCAACGTCTCTGCGCCTCCCCTCTCTACCAGGAAAGTGGCATCAGAGTCTGAGCTGTGCGTCCCGCGACGACCACTGCTACCACCCGCTCAACCACGGCTTCGACTACTTCTACGGGATGCCCTTGGAGCTCCTGAGTGACTGCCAGGGCTTCCACACTCCGGAGCTGCGCCGCCGGCTGAGGGCCCAGCTCTGGGTGTCCACGGCGGTGCTGGGCCTCATCCCCCTGCTCCTGCTCGTCCCCACCTGCGCCCGCTGGCTCCCGGTCCCCTGGCCGGTGATCCTGGCCTTCGCCCTGCTGGCCCTCGAGTTTTTTGTGAGCTGGTTCTGCAGCTACGGCTTTACCCGCCGCTGGAACTGCATGCTCACGCGGGACCACGAGATCGTTCAGCAGCCAGTCAGACTGGAGAGGCTCGCCTCGCTCATGCCCAAGGAGACGCTGGCCTTCATCGACAGGTAGGCCGTCTCTTTCTGGCTCGATGCCCACCCACCCCCCACCAACCCCTCACCCCGGTCAGAGACTCGCGACTTTTTTTTTTCCCAGCGAAGTTGGGTACCGCTTGGTGAAAGGCGCTTTGTGTGTGTGCCTGTGTGTGTGATATTTGTGATACAATGATAAATAAGAGTGTTAAGTTTCTTTTAAAAAAAAATAGATGCATTAAAAAAAAAAAAAGTTTTGATTTATTTGGGGCTGCGCTGGGTTTTCGGTGTTGCTATGGGTGGGCTTCCCAGGAGGCGCTTCAGTGGTGAAGAACCTGCCTGCCAAGGTAAGAGACGCAAGTTCGGTCCCTGGGTTGGGAAGATCCCCTGGAGCAAGGGCCTGGAGACCCGCTCCAGTATGCTTGCCTGGAGAATCCCATGGANGGTCTGAGCTGTGCGTCCCGCGACGACCACTGCTACCACCCGCTCAACCACGGCTTCGACTACTTCTACGGGATGCCCTTGGAGCTCCTGAGTGACTGCCAGGGCTTCCACACTCCGGAGCTGCGCCGCCGGCTGAGGGCCCAGCTCTGGGTGTCCACGGCGGTGCTGGGCCTCATCCCCCTGCTCCTGCTCGTCCCCACCTGCGCCCGCTGGCTCCCGGTCCCCTGGCCGGTGATCCTGGCCTTCGCCCTGCTGGCCCTCGTGTTTTTTGTGAGCTGGTTCTGCAGCTACGGCTTTACCCGCCGCTGGAACTGCGTGCTCACGCGGGACCACGAGATCGTTCAGCAGCCGGTCAGACTGGAGAGGCTCGCCTCGCTCATGCCCAAGGAGACGCTGGCCTTCATCGACAGGTAGGCCGTCTCTTTCTGGCTCGATGCCCACCCACCCCCCACCAACCCCTCACCCCGGTCAGAGACTCGCGACTTTTTTTTTTCCAGCGAAGTTGGGTACCGCTTGGTGAAAGGCGCTTTGTGTGTGTGCCTGTGTGTGTGATATTTGTGATACAATGATAAATAAGAGTGTTAAGTTTCTTAAAAAAAAAAATAGATGCATTTAAAAAAAAAGTTTTGATTTATTTGGGGCTGCGCTGGGTTTTCGGTGTTGCTATGGGTGGGCTTCCCAGGAGGCGCTTCAGTGGTGAAGAACCTGCCTGCCAAGGTAAGAGACGCAAGTTCGGTCCCTGGGTTGGGAAGATCCCCTGGAGCAAGGGCCTGGAGACCCGCTCCAGTATGCTTGCCTGGAGAATCCCATGGACAGACGAGCCTGGTGGGCTGCAGTCCATGCGGTCGCAAAGAGCCGGGCACGACCGAGTGACTAACGCTTCTTTATACCACCAGGAAACCCTAACAGTTAAATGTCCTGCAACATTTGAACACTGAAGAGGGAAAGAAACATGTTTAGCTCCCTTAAAAGAAAAAAAACCAAAACGTAATTACTCTATTTTAATCAATACTGTTTCTTCCTCGTATACCCCCTTAGGTATAAGCGTGGACCATTCCTGCTTTTCTTATCCTTTCTGCACGTGCACACGCCTCTGGTCACCAAGGAGAAATTCGTCGGGCACAGTAAATCCGGCTTGTATGGCGACAACGTAGAAGAGATGGATTGGATGGTGGGTAGGTGATCACTCTCTGATTTTGAAGCATCTTCTTTACAGACTAGAAGCAAACGAGTCTCCATGAATGGCATCACATAAGGTACAACCCCCTGCATGTTTTGGGAAGTGCACATGTATTTGCTGGGCTGAATTATATGAAAAGCTGGCTCTAGGTACAGTGCGATTTTCCGAGGAAAGACGCACGATGTATGGAATACAGGTTCTCCGGTTTAAAGAGAACCACTTTCCGGAAAAACTCATCCGGGGGACGAATCACGTTGTGCCGTAGAGCTGACTCATTGGAAGGGACCTTGATGCTGAGAATACATACGCAATGTTTATGTATTACATATTATATAGTCTCATATCTCCTGCTTCTGCTCTCTCATATCCGAATCTTTGCAACCCCGTGGACTGTAGGCTCTTCTGTCCATGGGATTCTCCAGGGAAGAATACTGGAGTGGGTTGCCATGCCCTGCTCCAGGGGATCTTCCTGACCCAGGGATCGAACCTGAGCCTCCTGCATTGGCAGGTGGTTTCTTTACCACTGAGCCACCTGGGAGACCCTTTATATAAGATATAACATAGTATATAATTCTCAGAATATTAGCAAGATTATATGGCCTAATTATATAAATACATTTACACATAAATAATATAAACCATCTATAGGGTTTTTGGGGGGCTTCCTTGGTGGTTCGGATTGTAAAGAATCCACCTGCAGTTCAGGAGACCCAGGCTTGATCCTTGGGTCGGGAAGATACCCTGGAGAAGGAAATGGCTACCCACTCCAGTATTCTTGCCTGGAGAATTCCATATTACAAGTCATTATAATAACTAATTTAGTGCATTATGAAATATAAACTTATATTTATTATATAATAAAGTTATATATGCTATATTATTACATATTTATGTATATATTTACATATAAACACTAAATTATTATATATTACAGCCTTCATTATACATTACTTATCACGATAAGTATTACTTATCGTGATAAGTAATAAGTAATACTTATAACACATAGACCTTTTATACTATTATAGGGCTCCCTTCAGAGCTCAGTTGGGAAAGAATCTGCCTGCCATGCAGGGGAAAGTGTGGGGAAGATCTCCTGGAGAAGGCAATGGCACCCCAGTCCAGCACTCTTGCCTGGGAAATCCCACGGGCAGAGGAGCCTGGTGGGGTACACTCCATGGGGTCTCAAAGAGGTGGACACGGCTTAGCCACTAAACCACCACCACCATACTTATTATACAATCATACATTGCAAATCACCTTCGTATATATATTTGTTTTAAATATATGCTTAGCATAAATCCATTACATGTGTCATATGGTACCATAAATATATAATAACTATACATATATAAAATATCTTATGCTGTATTGTATATACGGTATAATAAATAATTATACATATATAAACTATTATCTGATGCTTATTGTATATATGGTATATTATGAATATATATCATGTATATGGTGGCCAGTGGCGATTTCCAGATACACAGAGAATGAGTCTGTGGGGTTGAATACGCCTTCGGTTTTTCATCTTTGGTTTCAGGAGGCAGAGGCATGGCTGGATGGGAAGAAGGCATCCAGGTGCCTGGAATTTTCCGGTGGCCAACAGTCCTGGAGGCGGGGAAGGTCATCGACGAACCTACAAGCCTACAAGCCTCATGGACATTTCCCCGACACTGTCTTACATTGGAGGAGGCATTCCGCCACCCGGCAGGTACAAGAGCATGCTTGCCCCCTCTTGGAGGGAGACATATTTGGCCACCGGACTCCTCTGTCCATGGGGATTCTCCAGACAAGAATACTGGAGTGGGTTGCCATTCCCTCCTCTAGGGGGATCTTCCTGACCCAGGGATTGAATCTGGGTGTCCCGCCTTGCAGGCAGATGCTTTACCATCTGAGTCACCAGGAAGCATATATGTGGCACTTATGCAGATGTATTAGTAAATTGCATATGTGTGTGAAGCGTGTTACTGAACCCTCAGTATTCTGCTGTGATGGCCAGGCGACTTCTTTCTCCCCACAGTTCATGGTAGAACTGCTTGTCCGTTTTCCTCTTGGAACATGTTCTTTCCCTCTCATGCTGCTAAGTCTCTTCAGTCGTGTCCAACTCTGTGCGACCCCGTAGACGGCAGCCCACCAGGCTCCCCCGTCCCTGGGATTCTCCAGGCAAGAACACTGGAGTGGGTTGCCATTTCCTTCTCCAATGCCTGAAAGTGAAAAGGGAAAGGGAAGTCGCTCAGTCGTGTCCGACCCCCAGCGACCCCATGGACGGCAGCCCACCAGGCTCCTCCGTCCATGGGATTTTCCAGGCAAGAGGACTGGAGTGGGGTGCCATCGCCTTCTAGGCTCATCTCTGGTGGCCCTCGGGGTGGGAGCTGAGCCTCCAGCATCTAAATACTTAGTCACCTGAGTCGTGTCTGACTCTTTGTGACCCCATGGACTGTAGCCGCGCCAGGCTCCTCTGTCCAGGGGATGCTCCAGGCAAGAATCCTGGAGTGCGTTGTCATGCCCGCCTCCAGGGGATCTTCCTGACCCAGGGATGGAACCCAGGTCTCCTGCACTGCAGGTGGATTCTTTACCATCTGAGGCCCCAGGGAAGCCCCGCAGTATATAGACCATTAAGTAAATATTTGCTTCGTGAATTCCCAAATAAAAGTAGGTATGTGTCAATCTGTATGTGATGAAGTTTGCTCCATTTCTCTATGGGATTTGAAGTGAATAAATGCAGTAGAGATATCGACTCAATGGACGTGAATGTGAGCAAACTCTAGGAGATATTGGAGAACAGAGGAGCCTGGCAGGATGCAGTCCATGGGGTTGCAAAGAGTGAGACATGACTGAGTGGCTGAACATGTCTGTTTATTTGAGGCAGGGTTTCTGTTGAATCAAATCAGTGTTGTTNCCCACCAGGCTCCCCCGTCCCTGGGATTTTCCAGGCAAGAACACTGGAGTGGGTTGCCATTTCCTTCTCCAATGCCTGAAAGTGAAAAGGGAAAGGGAAGTCGCTCAGTCGTGTCCGACCCCCAGCGACCCCATGGACGGCAGCCCACCAGGCTCCTCCGTCCATGGGATTTTCCAGGCAAGAGGACTGGAGTGGGGTGCCATCGCCTTCTAGGCTCATCTCTGGTGGCCCTCGGGGTGGGAGCTGAGCCTCCAGCATCTAAATACTTAGTCACCTGAGTCGTGTCTGACTCTTTGTGACCCCATGGACTGTAGCCGCGCCAGGCTCCTCTGTCCAGGGGATGCTCCAGGCAAGAATCCTGGAGTGCGTTGTCATGCCCGCCTCCAGGGGATCTTCCTGACCCAGGGATGGAACCCAGGTCTCCTGCACTGCAGGTGGATTCTTTACCATCTGAGGCCCCAGGGAAGCCCCGCAGTATATAGACCATTAAGTAAATATTTGCTTCGTGAATTCCCAAATAAAAGTAGGTATGTGTCAATCTGTATGTGATGAAGTTTGCTCCATTTCTCTATGGGATTTGAAGTGAATAAATGCAGTAGAGATATCGACTCAATGGACGTGAATGTGAGCAAACTCTAGGAGATATTGGAGAACAGAGGAGCCTGGCAGGATGCAGTCCATGGGGTTGCAAAGAGTGAGACATGACTGAGTGACTGAACATGTCTGTTTATTTGAGGCAGGGTTTCTGTTGAATCAAATCAGTGTTGTTCAGGCGCTGAGTCGTGTCTGACTCTTTGGGACCCCATGGACCCCATGGACTGTCCTTCACCATCTCCTGGAGTTTGCTCAAACTCATGTCTACTGAGTCAGTGATGCCGTCCAACCTTCTCATCCTCGGTCGTCCCCTTCTCCTCCCGCCTTCAATCTTTCCCAGCATCAGGGTCTTTTCCAGTGAGTTGGCTCTTTGCATCAGGTGGCCAAAGTCTTGGAGCTTCAGTTTCTGCATCAGTCCTTCCAATGACTATTTAGGACTGATGTCCTTTAGGATGGACTGGTTGGATCTCCTTGCAGTCCAAGGGACTCTCAAGCGTCTTCTCCAGCATCACCATTCAAAAGCATCAATTCTTGGGCGCTCAGCCTTCTTTACGGTCCAACTCTCATATCCATACATGACTCCTGGACGAGGAGTGTAAAGCACTCAACTGTCTAATCCATGGGACTCGTTCACGGTGTCTGACAAGGGACCACAGTCATCGTTCCAGCCGCTCGCCTCTCCCACTGTCTTAGAAACGGTGAAATGCGTTACACTGCTTCTTCATCTGTTGTGAAATCAGTGAAAATGCGTGTTGAGTTTTCAACGGGATTTTCCTTGTTCTCGTCCGCCCCTCCCCGCTCCTCCTCTGCCTTCTGCTCCTTTTGGTGGTTCTTCCAGCTTGCTTCTCTCTTCCTCCTCCTCTTCTGTCGTGAAACGGGAAAGGCGAGACTCAACCGCGCCTCCCTCACCGCTCTCTGCGTCTCCGCTTCTCTCCCCAGAGTGATTGACGGCCGCAACCTCATGCCGCTCTTGGAAGGCAGGGTCTCCCGCTCGGAGCGCGAGTTCCTTTTCCACTACTGCGGGGTCTCCCTGCACACGGCCAGGTGGTATCAGAAGGACTGTGAGTATGAGGGTGATCGACACGTGGGGGAGGGCATACTCTGTGCACTGAATACCCCTGGAAGAAACGATTGTTCTGCATCCTGCAGAGAGTGACTTAAAAACAGCTGTTCGTTATGGCAGAAATCACAGTAGGATTGTAGAGGGATGTCTGTGCGTGTGTGTCTCTAAGCCCTTGTGCATAATTAGGACAAAGCGAGGAAGAAGGCCAGGCAGAGACAGAGAGAAAATGAATGCCCGTAACAGAGGACATGGAGATAATGAGCAACAAGAGCTAACGTGGAACCCAGACATCAGTCATGAACTGCCACCTTCTCAGTCACTGCCTGAGTTCCACTGTCTGGGAAATTCTCGCAAACAGATATAAGTAGACAAACGGCATCAATTTCCTCACATCTGTAAAAAAAAAAAAAAGCTCTTTCGGAGACATTCCAGATTTTTGACTGGATTTGGGGATTCGCTGAAAAGGTATCGATGTTCGCAGGTATGATCCATCCTTCGTGGTGTGATCTGTTCTTTTGAGCCGGTGTGGATGAGTCTTCCATGTAAAATGAAAACAAGGAAAAATCTCTTCCTTTTAGACTACGTATCAGTTAGAGTTAGTTCAGTGGTAAGGAGAAAAAGAGAACACCCTCTGCCCCTGTGGAGTAAAAGCCTCCCGAATTTTACCAGTGAGGGTTAAACAAATAGAATTTGATTCATTTTTTTTTTTCTTAATAAGGATTCTAGAAATTGGGAGCAGAGGGCTGATACAGTGTTCAAGGCCATTATCAGGGGCCTGTGGTGGCTTTTTCTGTTCCCATTAAAGCGCTTCCATGCTCATAGTTCTGACCCCATGGCTGCAAAACGGCTGCTGTTCCTCCAGCCATCACATTTAGGCTTCACCCAGGAAGTAGAGAGAAAAGTGAAAAGGGTGAAGGATTCAGCCAGGGGATTTAGTCTAATTTAATTCAGAAAGCGTAGCTGTCCCACAAGAGCGTAGCAGAGGACTTCCGTAGACGTCTGGTTGATCAGAGATTGGGGTGTGGTTATGTTTTCTGTTTGAAACCAACCTCTGGAAATGGAATTGCTAAGCAATGGCATGAAAGACAGAGAGAGAGAAAGAAGAGACGGGAGGGAGTGAGGAAAGACAGAGGGAAGCAGAGGAGATCAATGACAGACAAACAGGGAGACATATAGATGTATGACAGAATAGAGAGTTGGATAGATAGATGATAGAAAAGAAGTTCGAATGATCATTTCTGTGACGAAAGCAGCCATTCAGGTCGTAACGGTTGTCTCCCAAGGCTCTCAGGGTGAGATAAAAAGTCTTTAAGTTGCCCGTGAAATTGTGCATCGTTCTTACAGTCGAAGAACTACAACCCTGCTGTGCAATGCTGTGCAGAAGATTTTCAGTTGCTAGCAAAAGCGTTTGCTATAAATATATATAATTTTATTGGAGTGTGATTGCTTTGTAATTTTACACTAGTCTCTGCTGTACAAGAAGTGAATCAACCATATGTTTACGTACCTCCCCTCCCTCTTAGGCCTTCCTCCTTCCCTAGGTCATCACAGAGCCCCGAGCTTAGCTCCCTGTGCTATATATAGCAGCTTGCCACGACCTATGGATTTTTAATGAAAAAAAAAATCCTAAAATAATAACAAAGCCAGCATCCCAGTGGGGCTCTGTGTTCCAGGTGCAACTGTGTGGAAGGTGCATTTCGTGATGCCCAAGTTCTCGCCGGCGGGAGCGGGCGCCTGCCACGGGAGTGGAGTCTGTCCCTGCTGGGGCGACGTCACCCACCACGACCCCCCCTGCTCTTGGACATCTCCAGAGACCCTTCCGAGTCGAGAGCGCTCAACCCCGACAACGAAGCCTTGTTTGACCCCGTGGTTAAGAGGATCGAGGCGGCCGCGAGGCAGCACCGTGGCAGCCTCCCGCCCGTCCCTCTGCAGCTGTCTGGGTTCAACACGCTGTGGAAGCCGCGGCTGCAGCCCTGCTGCGGGACCTTCCCTTTCTGCGGCTGCGACAGCGCAGGCGACATGTGTCCCCAGCGCGGGGAGCGGGGCGGGCGCGGCCACGCAGGCCTGCGCTGGGGCCCCACACGCGGCCCCTCCGTCGGTCTCCTGCAGAAGCCTCGCAGTTCACGCCTTTCCTCAAGTCCCGTCCGGCAGCATGGCGAAACACACGTGGGTCCACATAGCCCTGGAACCTTGCAGCATCATTCTACCTTTTTGGGGATGATTGTGTTCAAGGAAGAAGGCAGATCAGGAGGACCGTCTGCAGAGTCACAAGGATCTCGATGATACTTTCCATAGAACAAACGAGTACCAGCGGCCCTTTTGATGTCACCGTCTTTACTTTCCCAGTGTTGTCAGAAATGTCTACAGGCAGATCCGAAACTCAGAGACACTGTGTTTGTATCCAAGCTCAGACGAACCTGGCAAGTTTCTTGTGCTTGTTTCGCATCAGGGAAACTATGAAAATTCTCAGAATAGGGAGAGAAGACACACAGCTACAGGAGCGCTATCATAGTGTGGATATGTGTTTTTAAAACACTTGGCGAAACTTAGAGGAGGCAAGTAGTCTCAGCTCCGTTTCCACATGACGAAAGTGATTTTTGTCACATTTAACTAATTGGACAAGATTGTATACATGTTAGGGGACAAGAGTATTTAAGTTATATTTCTTTTCAAAACACACTGCCAATATGATGGCAGCAGATAGCACAGTCTTGTCTGTTTTCCTTAGCTTTTCTTCATCCTCCTGGGAGAACAGGTAAGCCCTTGGCTTTTGGGACATTATTGCTATTCAGTTACTCAGTCATGTCTGACTCTTGGCAATACCCATGGACTAAAGCACAGCTGGCTTCCCTGTCCCTCACCATCTCCCAGAACTTGCTCTAACTCATCTCCAAAGAGTCCATGATGCTATCTAATCACCTCATCTTCAACAGCCTCCTTTCCCACCCTCACTATTTCCCAGCATCAAGGTCCTTTCCAGTGAGTTGACTCTTCCCATCAGGTGGCCACAGTATTTGAGCCTCAGCTTCACCATCAATCCTTCCAATGAATATTCACAGCACAGAACTTGCTCTAACTCATCTCCAAAGAGTCCATGATGGTATCTAATCACCTCATCTTCAACAGCCTCCTTCTCCCGCCCTCACTATTTCCCAGCATCAAGGTCCTTTCCAGTGAGTTGACTCTTCCCATCAGGTGGCCACAGTATTTGAGCCTCAGCTTCACCATCAATCCTTCCAATGAATATTCACAGCTGATTTCCTTTAATGCTGCATCATATAATAAATACAGATATTTACAGATAAAACTTTTTGCCAGTGTTTCTAAACATATTCATTGCAATAAATTGAGTGTAATGTGAAATTCAATCTCATTCATGTTAAAAAAAAAAAAGGAATCAGAGTATGTTCTTACATAGTCATAAATTTTGAATAGGATCTTTTTTTACTGTTTAATTTTCTATTTAACAGTGTACCAACTCGTCTCTTATACACATCTCTCCATGGGGTCTCAAAGAGGTGGACACGGCTTAGCCACTAAACCACCACCACCATACTTATTATACAATCATACATTGCAAATCACCTTCNGAATAGGATCTTTTTTTACTGTTTAATTTTCTATTTAACAGTGTACCAACTCCAGAGAATTTTCTCCAAGTACTTTCACTTTAAATTCTTATAGATGTGAAATTTATTATACTTTTTAAACAAAGTTTAAATTAAAAGGTAAAGTCAGAAAAAAGTAGAGGCTTCAGAGGCAAAATCTGGGCAAAACCTGGGGGTTCTGAGGCAAAATATGAGAGAAACCAGGGAGCTCTGAGGAAGAAAATCTGAGAGAAAGCAGAGGGTTTGGAGGCAAAATCTGACAGAAAGAATGTTCTCCTGAAGTAAAATCTGACAGAAAGACAGTCTTTCTGAGGTAGAATCTGGCAGAAAGAAGACACTTCTGAGGTAAAATCTTATGGAAAGATAGTCTTTCTGAAGCAAAATATAATGAAAATTGGCACACAAACATGAGTTCCTGAGCCTAAATCTGACAGTCACTAAGGCATCCTGGGTTATATGTTTCATAGACCTTTTGCTCCTGAGGCAGCATCTGACAGACTCCTTACAGTCCCTGATAGAAAAACCTCACAGAAACTAGGGGCTCCCGAGGCAAAAACTGACTGAAANTGAAGCAAAATATAATGAAAATTGGCACACAAACATGAGTTCCTGAGCCTAAATCTGACAGTCACTAAGGCATCCTGGGTTATATGTTTCATAGACCTTTTGCTCCTGAGGCAGCATCTGACAGACTCCTTACAGTCCCTGATAGAAAAACCTCACAGAAACTAGGGGCTCCCGAGGCAAAAACTGACTGAAAGTAGATGGACCTGAGGCAAATCTCACCGAAACTAGAGGGTCGTGAGGTAACAATCTCACCAGAACTAAAAGGGTTCTAAGATGAAATCCGACATTAGGTACAGGTTTTGAGTCTAATCCGAGAGAAAGTAGGGCTTTCAGAGAGGAATGTGGCAGAAACGAGGGGGTTCTTTGTTAACATGTGACATGTCTCAGCAACTAACACTTTTTGGACTTCCCTTGTGGCTCATAGACTTCCCTGGTGGCTCAGGTGGTGAAGCTTCTGCCTACAATCCCTGGGTCGGGAAGATCTCCTGGAGAAGGAAATGGCAATCCACTCCAGTATTCTTGCTTGGAAAATCCCATGGGCTGGAGGAGCCTGGTAGGCTATAGTCCATGGGGTCCCAAAGAGGTGGACACGACGGAGCAACTTGACTTTCACTTACGGCTCATAGTGTAAGTGATCTGCTTGCAATGCTGGAGATCTTTGTTCAGTTCCTTCAGTTCAGTTCAGTTCAGTTGCTCATTTGTGTCCGACTCGTTGTGACCCCATGGACTGCAGCAGGCCAGGCCTCCCTGTCCATCACCAGCTCCCAGAGCTTGCTCAAACTCATGTCCATCGAGTCAGTGATGCCATCCAACCGTCTCATCCTCTGTCGTCTGACAGGGGCCAGCGTGAGGAACTGCGCCCATGGCAAAGGTCATGAGGAAGGAAGCTTGGCATACGCAAAGGCGTGATCAAACCTCAGGAAACCCCCTGTTCCCGAGCATCTAACCCCCAAACCAGAGTCTGTTTTATGCTCTCACCTACATCTCTGACTTTATGGGGGGCTCTCCCCCATAACCATTTCTCTGGGAGAAGGAGTTAACTTGCAGCTCCAAGTTAATAAAAATTCCTGGGTGTGGCAAGAGTGTTTCAACTTATGAACTCTGAAGGTTATCTAGCCTGCCTGTACAGGTTCGTCCGGCCACATGCGATTGTTTACAGCCTCCCAACCATGAGAGGCACGAGATGTTTTAGACTTACTAAAGGCAAATTCTTTTGGGAAGTTAGAAGTTATTAGTATAGTGGGTTGGTTAAGAATTATATTGGTGAAGGGTTTTTCATTTGTTGTGCCAATAATTGCTGCTAATTCCCTGCCCTGGGTGTGACAAGGGTGTCTCAGGCCAAACCTCTCTGCTGACA